>CM035287.1:49232561-49402506 GCA_020226075.1 Hydropotes inermis | reverse complement strand
CCCCGCCGGCTGCCAAGGGGCCGGCAGGCCGGGCGGCACCTGGGAGACGCGCGGGCACGCGCCCCCGGGGAGCCCGCGCTGCCGCCGCCGGGCAGTGGCCGCCCGCACCTGCCGCGCCCCGCGCCAACCCCGGCTACGGAAGCGGGGGGAACAGGGGCTGCCCGCTGACCCCGCGGCAGGGATGTTCAGTCCCCTGATCTTTCCGCAAGATAAAGACAAACGATCCTTTGTAAACCTTTGTCTCTCCAGGCGAGCTACCTGTGCTGATTGATTTATCTCATCTTTATTGTGCACCTACTATGTGTTGGGACCACAAGGATGAAAAAAGAGAGGGGAAGGGAGAGGCTAGGCGGGAAGAGGAAGAACTGGGGAGTCTTGGCGCTCAAAATAATTACATTCTAGAGGAAATGGGATTAAAAAAAAGATAATGGTGGAGAGTGATACATGCTAAACAGGTAAAAGAGAAGATAAACTATGACCTGGGAAGAGGGTATTGCTAACTGCAGATCGCCTCTCCACCTTCCCCCGGGAGGCTGACCTGTGGGTCCAGGCTCCGCTAACTGGAGGGAGGACAGGAGGTCTGCAGGCTGGAGGAGAGGGCCGTGGGCATGTTTTAGGCACCTCTTACTGCGGAAGGCTAGGGGATTGGCTGCTCTGCTCCACTCTGAGGAAGGTTGCAAGGCTGGGGCCCCTCCTCGGGCTCTCTGACGGTCCGTCTCCTCTTGTTGCACTCCACTTCGCCAGGCCCACTTCCCCATCTCATTCTGGTGTCTGGCCTGCCCACTCCCTGATAATCGTCTCTTTTATTTATTTAGCTGCGTGAGGGTCTTAGTTCCAGCAGACAAGATCTTCGATCTTCTTCGCTGAGGTCATGTGAGCTCTTTGGTTGCACTATATTGGATCTAGTTCCCTGACCAGGGAGGGAACCCTGGCCCCTTGCATTTGGAGCACAAAGTCTTAGCCACTGGACCACCAGGGAAGTCCCTAATGGTCTCAATAAACTCTTCTCAGCCACCTTTATTTGAGCATGCCTTCTGTTTTGCACGAGAACCCGACTGACGACCAAGGAAGGTTTTTCTGTCAAGATGACATGATGAGGTGACATGAATGAGAAAGATGTTAGCCATGCAAAAACCTGGAGAAACAGGTCCAGATAGGTGCAGAGGCCTTCAGATAGAAATAAGTTTGGCGGAGGTCATAGGCTCACAGAAGACCAGTGTGACTGGAGTGTGTTGAGGAAAGAATCAGGCAGAAAAAACAGCATGGGAGAGACAGGTCAGAAGCAGGGTGTCAGACCACGGTGGACAGAGGAAGAAGTCCATGGGTGTCTCTGCAGCTAAGTGTCCTCCCTATTCAGAGTCCAAGTTTCATCTTTGTCCAATTCTGCTGCTGTAACAGGGGGATGGAACGAAAAAGCAGGCCTGAAATTCTACTCTTAACTGGCTTTGGAGTCAGACAGGCTTCGGTTTATTTACTTTTAGAACACTTATGTGGTGCTTGAATTGTGCCAGGCACTGTTTTAAGTGCATTACAAATAATTGACTAATTCATTCCCTATTCCAACCCTGTGAGATAGACTATTACCATTCCTAGGAAAAAACCAGGGGACAGAGATGGGTGTCACCCAGCTGGTGAGCAGTGAAGCCCTGATTCAAGCCCAGACAGCCTGGCGCCAGACCTACTCTTAACTGCACACCAAGAGGCCTTACCAGTCCCGGTCCAGGCTCCGCCGCTGACAATACGTGCCTCAGTTTCCTCATCGCAGATGAGGTTGACATGGCAACATTTCAGCAAATCATTGTGAGCAGCAAACAGAAGTTCCGAATGTGAAAGAGCCAAAACCGTGCCCGGCGTATAATTAGGACTCAACACAAAGTAGCTGACCAGAAAGAACGGGAGGGAGAAGTCACAAAAAAGAGTGAAGCCGGCAGCAGAGGAGGAGGGTGAGTGAAATACGGTCCAAAGGTGACCTTGTCTCCACGAAGAATCGTGGTGAAGTGAATGACTGAGAAAATGGCCCAGCACACTGATACGAAATGCCACTTGAGGCAGATGCCACTGCATGGAGTGACTAGGCCTTGGGAAAGCCCCTTGACCCAAATGACGTAGCTGAATCCATGGACAAGCATTAGGAGTAAATCCACCATATCTCTGAAGTGTCTGCTATTAAACTTGGTATTCAGACTAAAGCATATTTTTTTTTTCTTTCAGTGGAAATACTTTTTAAGTCTTAAGGTTTGTAATCCCAAAGTAACATTTGTTTTCCCTGAACTCTATTACCAATAACAAAGTCAGGTAAGTTACCAAAGGACTTTAAGGACTTAAAACCATAATAGAATTCAAACCTAGTTCCATTATCAATAGTACTTACAAATCATTGCTAAGCACCTACTATGTGTAAGAGATTGTACTAGCATCAAATGAATCCACAAAGGGATTTCATGTCTGTATAGTCTATTTTTCATATATAAAATTAATATGTGCCAGTTGGAAAAAAATCTGAAAAATATAATGAAGAAAACTAATCTGGAAGAAACCCTACAATTCAGAAATCATTGCCACTATTTTGGTGATGTGAAGCAAGATTTCATCAGAAAAAAAAAAACTGTTAAACAATATACTGTATAATAAATGCCAAATTAGGGATATAAGGTATTTGACAAGCATGGATTTTTGGTGGGGGAACAGATTTCTTAAAGTATCATTCACGCACCATACAATCCACCCACTTAGAGTGTATAGTGCAGTGTTTTTTAGGTATATTCACAGAGTTGTGCAACTACCACCACATTAATTTTGGAGCATTTTAATCCCTCTAAAAAGAAACTACATACACTTTAGCAGTCATATGCCTACACGCCCATGCTCCCAAGACCTGGCAACCACTAATCCACTTTCTGGACCTATAATATTGATTATTCTGGAAATTTCAAATAAATGGAATCATACAATATGTGGTCCTTTGTGTGTGGCTTCTTTCACTTGGCAGAATGTTTTCAGGATTCATCCATGTGGCATGTATTGGTACTTCATTCATTTATAAGGACAAATATTAGGTTGATGAAAAAGTAATTGGGGTTTCAGACCGTGAATTTTAAATCATTATAACTAGGCTCAAACACATCTTTATTAATCAAAACAGGAATGATTACAATCAACACATTTTTGCCAACAAGTAATAAGTTATTTTATTCCCGTAGCATAAAAAGTTCATGTTTCAGGATTCCATGAACTCTTAGAAAGCATTTTCTGCCTCCTGCTGGTTGTGGAAGCGTTTTCCCTGCAAAAAGTTGCTGAGATGCTTGAAGTCAGTTGACAAGAAGTCAGGTGAATAGGGCAGATGAGGCAAAAGTTCATCATCCAATTCGTTCAACTTTTGAAGCATTGGTTGTGTGACATGCAGTTAGTCATTGCCATGGATAAGAATAGGGCTCTTTCTGTTGACCAGTGCTGGATGCAAGCATTGCAGTTTTTGGTGCATCTTTTCAATTTGCTGAACATACTTCTCAGATGTAATGGTTTCACCAGGATTCAGAAAGCCGCAGAGGATCAGATGGGTAGTAGACCACCAGTGCCCTTGACCTTTCTTGATGCAAGTTTGGCTTTGGGCAGTGCTTTGGAGCTTCTTCTTGGTCCAGCCACTAAGCTGGTGGTCACCAGTTGTATAAAATACACTTTTTGTCATACATCACAATCTGATCATGAAATGGTTTGTTGTTGTTGCATAGAATAAGAGAAGATGACACTTCAAAATGATGATTATTTTTGATTTGCAGTCAGCTCATGAGACACCCACTTATCAAGCTTTTACACCTTTCCAGTTTACTTCAAATGCAGAAAAACCATGGAATGATCAATGTTGAGTTATTTGACAACTTTTCATGTAGTTGCAAGAGGATCAGCTTGGATGATCTGCTCGATTAATTGGTCATTGTCAACTTCCCATGGCTCACCACTGCACTCCTCATCTTCAAGGCTCTCATCTCCTTGGCAAGACTTCTGGAACCATCACTGCACTATATGCTTGTTAGCAGTTGCTGGGCCAAATGCATTGTTGATGTTGCAAGTTGTATCTGCTGCTTTATGACCTATTTCGAACTTGAATAAAAAGATCGCTCAAATTTGCTTTTTGTCTAACATCATCTCCATAGTCTAAAATAAATATAAAATAAACATCAAGTAATATCATTAGCAAAAAAACATAATGCAAGAAAGTGAAAGTAGCTCAGGCATGTCTGACTCTTTGGGACCCCATGGAATATACAAGTGTGTGGAATTCTCCAGGCCAGACTACTGGAGTGGGTGGCCTTTCCCTTCTCCAGGGGATCTTTCCAAGGGATCTTCCCAGGGATCAAACCCAGGGCTTCCACATTGCAGGTGGATTCTTTACCAGTTAAGCCACAAGGAAAGCCCATAATGCAAGAAATGCACATTAAAATTATGTATAACATAATCGCATTTAGTTAAGAAAGTATTACAACCTCAAATGGCAGAGTTCAACAGTGCAAAACCGCAATTACTTTTGCACCAACCTACTAATATGCCATTGTATGGCTATACCATATTTTATATATCCATTCATCAGTTGATAGGTCCTTGGGTTGTTTCCATGTTTTGGTTATTATGAATAATGCTTCTTTAAACATTCATGTACAAGTTTTTGTGTGGACATATGTTTTCATTTCTCTTGGGCATATGCCAGGAAGCAGAATTGCTGGGTTATTTGATAACTCTGTGTTTAAACTTTTTGGTAAACTACTGACTGTTTTCCAAAGTAGCTGCACCATTTTACGTCCACACTAGAAGTGTAAAAAGGGTTTCCACTTTTTCTACCTCCTTGCTAACACTTGTCATTTTCCAACTTTTTGATTACAGGGACTGTAGAGGGTGTGACGGAGAAGGCGATGGCACCCCACTCCAGTCCTCTTGCCTGGAAAATCCCACGGACAGAAGAGCCTGGCAGGCTGCAGTCCGTGAGGTCGCTAACAGTCGGACACGACTGAGTGACTTCACTTTCACTTTTCACTTTCATGCACCGGAGAAGGAAACGGTGACCCACTCCAGTGTTCTTGCCTGGAGAATCCCAGGGATGGGGCAGCCTGGTGGGCTGCCGTCTGTGGGGTCGCACAGAGTCGGGCACGACTGAAGTGACTTAGCAGCAGCAGAGGGTGTGAAGTGGTATCTCACTGTGGTTTTAATTTGCATTTCCCTGATGACTAATGATGTTAAGCATCTTTTCTTGTACATAATGGCCATTTGGACATCTTCTCAGAAGAAATGTCTTTTCAGATCTTTGTCCTTTTGTAAATTGAGTCATTTCTCTTTTTACTATTGAGTTATGAGTTCTTCATATATTTTAAGTAGGAGCCCCTTATTAACTATATGATTTGCAAATATTTGCTCCCGTTCTGTGTGTTAATATTTCACTTTCTTGAAGCTGTCCTTGAAAGCACCAATTTTTTTAATTTTGACAAAGGCCAATGCATCTATTTTTTTCTCTTTGGTTGTTTGTGCTTTTAGTGTCATATCTAAGAAGCATTGCCTAATCCAAGGTCACAAAGATTTATGCCTGTGTTTTCTTCTAATAGTTTTATAGTCGTCATTCTTACATTTAGATACTTAATCCATTTTTAGTTATTCTTTGTAAGAGCATGGGTTTTGAGGTTGAACTTAGTATGACAGTCCGGGTCTTCTGAGAAGCAGACACTGAGATGGAATTAAAAGTGCAAGAATTTTATTAGGGAAACGACTGTGAGAGAAAATGATAGAAAAGCAGTCAGAGCACAATACAAGTCTGACCTGAGAGAAGAGAGGGAACGGAAGGTCAGGTAGAAGCATTGTCATAGCTGCCTTTCAGCGAGGCCATCGGAAGATCTGTGGACCAAAGTCAGCTTCCAAGAGTCCTGGGTGTCCCAGAACACACCTGCCTTAGAGTCCCTGCTGTATCCCGGCTGAATTTAGTGACTGGCTGGGGGCAGCGCAGGGGGAAGTGCTGTTCAATGCTAATGTGGCAGTGGGCTTCAGAGCATAGCAGCTGGGGCCCTTGCTCAGTTTAGCTCCCTGAAGGGCACATCTCATAGATGCCATGTTACGTAAGTGAAAATGCTATTTAACTTCCTGGAGTCTCAGTTTTCTTGATAAAGCATCTGTCTCTTTGTTTAGCACTTAGTAACCAGGGGTTAATAATAGCTTTGATGATACTATGTATTAAAAAATATACCTATAAATACAAGCGAGCTTGCATACTCAGTCACTTCAGCCACGTTCAACTATTTGCGACTCTCTGGACTGTAGCCTGCCAGGCTCCTCTGTCCATGGGATCCTCTAGGCATGTATACTGGAATGGGTTGCCATTTCCTATTCCTTATTAATATATACAATATGGTCAATAAATTGGACAAAGACTAACTCTAAGTTTCACTGTGAATAATACTTTGAACTATGGTTGGTGGTAAATAAATGTGCTAGGCGTCTCATCCTCCAAGATACAACTGAAATGTCACCTTTGTGATGACTTTCTTAGCCACCACGTCAAAGCTCGTCATCTCTTCCTCTGTGTTCCCATAATGTAGTGATTCTCAATGTAACAGAGTAGTTATGAGAATCTTTATGAAGGGTTTTGAAAAATAGTCCAAATTCATCATAGTTTGATTTTGAAAGCCATTTAAAAATAATGTGAATAACAATTTTAATTTTCTAGATGATGACAGGCTAACTTTCTTGCTCATTATAAAACTCATATAAATGCCACACAAAATATATTTTTTAATTTTTTACTTGAATGCTTGAGCTCAAAAGAAATTCTCAGGGATGCAAAATGGAGAAGAAATGGAAAACTAGAGCAGTGAGCTTGTGAATTAGCTCTCAGCTGTACTGCGGAGAGACCTAGGAACTGTTTTCCAGTGGTTGCTAGACTAGTCTAGTGGGTTGCTAGACTCAGAATCCTAGGGCTGGGGTTTTACTCCTATATGTCCAGGCTCTGGAGCTATGCCATGTAAAAAAAATGAAACTGAACAGCAACATACACATTCACACACACATACACACACACACACAATACTCCTGCAGAGAAAATACAGACCAGAAAATATTCGACTACCACCATCACCATAAAAGGAGACAATAAGGAAGCTCCTTTTTCTTGACCTCGTCTCTGGGTGGGAAGTGGGTGAATCTCCCCTGAGAATGTGTAAATAAAGGCCTGATCCATTTTTTTGACAACTTACACATGATCTGTGACCTCCCATGCTTAGAAATTAACTTAGAATTAGGTCTAGGACCTCTTGGGTACCTAGAAGATGCGAATGTAAAACCCTTTCAGAAGATATGCCTTCCTTCCAAGGCTCACAGGATCTCCCAGACAAACTCTGCTGAAATGGAGTTTACCAACTAAAAGTACAAAATGCATGCAAAAACCATGCAATCTAAACAAAACTCAAGAGACTCAACAGAGAACTGGTTAGGTTCCCCAGAACAACTAGAAAAATAAAGTTGTAAATGTAAAGTCAAAAGATGTATTACAGTACAGATTAGACACAGTGAAAAGAGAATTTGTGAACTAGAAGATGGATCTTTAGGGGAATTCCCTGGTGGTCCAGCAGTTTAGACACTGTGTTTCCAATGCAGGGGACACAGATTCAGTCCCTGGTTGGGGAACTAAATCCTACATGCCTCGAGGCAGCTTAGCCAAAAAAAAAAAAAAAAAGTGTAGAAGAAGCATCTTTAGAAATTATACGGAATGAAGCATAGGAAAACAGGAAAAGGTGCTAAGAGAATATGAATATTCCATAAAACAGTTCCTAGAAGAACAGAATGGAGGAGAGCCAAAAGAGAATGGCTAGAATCTCATAGAAGTAATGAAGTACATGAATCATCAGATCCAGAAAGGATAATGTGTCCAGGATAAAGTAGTATATTTCTTTTAAAAATATATTGTTTAATAATGATGGGAAAACACTGAAATAGCTGCTTCTTTACACCTCTGCATAGCTCTACACATATAATATTGTCCTGTGGTTAGATGTATTGTAGGAATCAGCTCTTTGAAACAGGCACTGTTGTGGCTTAGTACAAAGTGAGTGCTGAATAAATGAATAAATGACCATGGATAAATGTAATCTAGGGCAAATAGTTTAAACCAATCCATAGTGAAGTCAAATACTTTTCTAACATACTCTTTTTTAATTTTTTTAGGTGCATTTGTTTCACAAAATTTTAAGGAGCTGTCATAAGAGAAATGTGAGTTAAAAAAAAAAGTGCTAGTGACCTAGCACTTCTGAACTATTGATTTTCTAGGTACTGGTTAACTCTAAAATCTGGGGTCATGGCATCCTTCAAATCTAAACTTTTTCATTTCTTTTAAAGCTTCTTCCCTTCCATTTTCTTCTTCGAGGATTTTGCTGGAGTTGTTTCTCTTAGTGGTCCTCCATGTCTCATCTTTTCTCTGGTATTTTCCATCTCTTTGCCTTTGTGATTGATGTTCTGGGTAACTTCCTAACTTTTTTTTCGTCTTTCTATTGAATTTTTAATTTTAGTAAAGATAATTTTATCACTAAGAGTTTACTCGTGTTGAACATCACTTTCTTTTAGCAAAATATTCTTGTTTGTTTGTGGCTATATTAATGTCTTAAACATGAATATATTAGAAATTAAATTTTTCTTCTGGGGTGATGAAAATGTTTTGCATCTTCATGGGTGATGGTTATAAAGTTATATAAACAGAAGTGAATGAGCTAAACACTTCAGATTTGTGCATTCTACTCTGTAAATTTTGCCTTTAAAAATAAAATGACTTAAATATAAATAATACTCTTCCAATTGATAGTTCTCGTTAACAATTTCCCCATCAACATTCCTGTGGTAGTTATGTATTGCGTTTTATATTACCTTTGTCATCAGTATTTCATGTTAATTCAGCTGGAAATTTTAATCATAGAGATTCTGATAATGCTATATTTAAAATGATAGCCAACAAGGACCTACTATATAGCACATGGAACTCTTCTCAATGTTACGGGGCAACCTGGATGGGAGGGGAGTTTGGGGGAAAATAGATACATGTATATGTATGGCAGAGTCCCTTCACTGCTCACCTGAAACTATCACAACATTGTTAATCGGCTGTACAGAATAAAATACAATATACAAGTACAAAATTAAAACGTTTTTTTGAAAAAAAGAACTAAGGTTTGGAAGTCTCTGTTCTCAAAAAAAAAAAGAAAGAAAAATGTACAGTGTAGGGGCTTCCCCAGTGGCTGGCTGGTAAGGAATCCATCTGCCAACGCAGGAGACATGGGTCTGATCCCTGATCCGGGAAAATCTCCCAGGGCAGGGAGCAGAGCCACAGCCGCAGAGCCTGCGATCTGAAGCCCCCACAGCCTGGAGCCCGTGCTCCCCAGGAGAAGCCACGGCAACGAGGGGCCTGGACACCGGAGGGCAGCCCCGCGCGCCGCGGCCAGAAGAGAGGCACACAGCAACGCAGACCCAGCACGGCCAAAAACAAGTAAATAAGATAATAACAACCCTTTAAAAAAATGTACAGTGTGTTTATAATCGTATACGCTGCATTAGCAAAACTATTTCTGATAGGTTCGAACTTCCAGTGTGACTAGAAGTCATGAGAACCAGATCCTCCATCCATAACTTCCTGAGTCTGGCGATGGAAAGAACTTCCCACAGACTAGCTCCTGGCTCCATTTCCATCTGGTTTCTCCCCCACACCCGCACCCCAGGGTGCCAGGCACCACGGGGCATGTCCTCTCTCGACCCCTGTGCATCACGACGCTGAGTGATTGGCACAGTGGGCAGCAGGGATATTACTGGAAGATGTCCCTAAACCAGGACAACCGCCACCCACATAAACACATCCCACTAAATCCATGTTCAGTGTATCCCTAACTCAGCTGCTCCTTACCCGGATCCGCAAATACCCGCAGCCACTTCCTTAGCACTCAGTGGAGGGGACGTCTCCGCAGAAAGTGATGCAAGCCCTAACTATTGCAGTTGAAACCTCTTTTATAAATGTTATCAAAATAGATGACCAGGTAAACATTCTGAAGGCTCGCCTCAGGGTCTTGGAAGAGGCCGATGTGCAGGAGGGAACCCAAAGCTTAAACTCCCCAGGCTCCCAGTTAATCCACCTCTGGATGTGAGACAGACGGAAGTAAAATGAACTCTCTCCAGTCATTAATTCCAAAATGCATAGTACTCTCCAGAGTTACTTACTCCTCACATATTAATTGAGTGAATGGAAGTTCAGACAAAATACATGTTTATATCTTTTATCCCTAAAAGAAAACATTGACAGAAAAATCACATTGATTTGAATTTCTATTTTTTAATAGGAAATGAAGATTGAAACAGCGATTTCTGCTTGTCATGGGCTCACTTAGTAAAGAATATAGTTTTTGTGCTGGAGAATGCTAAAGCTTATTAATGATTTTCAGATTTCAGCAGTTAAATCCTTACTCTTTCTCATATCTGATACAGACACTTAAGTGTATTTAAGCATGTACCTGAGTATCATTTATAATCCTGTTATTAACTAAAGTTAAAGCACTTTAGGAGGGATGCTAAACTTCTCTGCAGAGAATGGCCGAATAGTACAGTCCTTTCTAAAACTGTGCTGATGGGGCGCCTGTTTCCTATTCAGTTCAAATGCCAGGCAGTATGGCTGCTTCCTCTGTTCCCATGGAAACCTCAGCCTTGCTGAAGTTCAAGTTAATTTCTTACTGCCATCTGCCTGTTGAGCTACAGGGCTTTCTCTTAGCTAATATCATGCAGAGGCCTGTTAGGAGAATGAAGTTTACTTAGGAACTCCCTGGGCTGTTCCAACAGGAGGTCAAGATTGAAAACAGATCCAGCGGAACCTCAGTGCAGCATTCGCTAAAGGATGAAATGAGTTAAAATATACTGCGTGAGGTTTTATTTAAAAATTAACCTATGTTTAATACCAACTGACTAGATGGGACATTCAAGAGTTCACTTTACATTGGACCAAGTTCGTGTCATGATGAGAAACTTTAAACTCTAAAATTGCCACATTTCTATGTGTTTCTTGGAAATGTTGATGATAACTCAAATCAAAGGTTACAGACTGGTGACCGGTGAATCAGCTCTGGCCTGCTGACATGGTTTTTTGGCCCACACAGTGTTTTAAAACAAGGCTTGAATTAGTTGAAAATTCTAGAAATTAGGAAGCCTCATGAGAGGGGGGAAAAAAAAGTCCTGTGGATTTCCAACTTCTCTTTAAAAAACTTATAGGATGTGGCTGACTGCATTCCTGCATGGTCAAAGCCAAAGCGCAGTGGTGGCCGGCCCTGGGAGGGTCGTGGCTCTCCCACCAGCCACAGTCCCTGTCACGCCTTCCCCTTCCACACTTGACTGCTTCATTCATTGGTAGTAGCTGTCTGGCCTCTATGACATGTGCATTCACAAGTCCTGCCTTAAATTCATGCAGTGCTCACTTCCTAACCCAGTCATGTACTGGTTCACAGAATACAGTATTTTTATCAGCCTAACACATAGCATGGGGCTTCCCTGGAGGCTCAGTGGTAAAAAATCTGCCTGTCAATGCAGAACCCACAGGTTCGATCCCTGCATCCGGAAGGTCCCTAGATTGGGAAGATCCCCTGAAGAAAGAAATGGCAACCATTCCAGTATTCTTGCCTGGGAAATTCCATGGACAGAGGAAGCTGGCAGGCTATACAGTCCATGGGTCAGAAAGAGTCAGACATGACTCAGTGACTGAACAACAACACATAGGGTATCGAATAATCAATCCTTTTCACTCATCAATGATATCAGTCCCTTTAGTTTGCTTCTCTAGCTTAATTCTCTAGCAGAAATTACTTGATTTAAATAGTTTGCAACGCTGCCCATCAAGTATCAAGCAGAAGACTGTTCTCTACTGAAGAATGGTTATTAGTAATAATCAGCTGTGTTTGTTGTTTGCTTACTAAGTGGCATCACTGTACTTTATCACAACTCCATACAAAGTCATTATCATGTTCTGTTTTACAGATGAGAGAACTGAGGTTTAGAAGGATCAATAATCTGCCCAAAGTCATAACAGCTAATAGATAATAAATTCCAGCTTCACTCAGTTCTTTCTGATTCTAGAGTCTGCACATTAAACCACTATGGTTTATTTATCCTCGTTTTAGGTAAGTGTATTCACTGAGAGTTTCAATTATTCCTGTATTTCTAAATCTGTTTTTAGAATATGTTCCGAATGGAAAAAAAATTCTGTGACACAATCCTTTTCTTCTAGGAATATAGAATTTCAATGAGAAGCAACATTGTTTTCGCAGGTTTTATTGTCTACACTCCTGGAGAAGGGCATGGCAGCCCACTCCAGTGTTCTTGCCTGGAGAATCCCTATGGACAGAGGAGCCTGGCGGGCTGCAGTCCATGGGGTCACAAAGAGTCAGACATGACTGAGCGACTAAGCACATTGCCTAGACTGCCCACAAACAAATAAATATGCAATAATAAATGTTATTTATTATTATATGTTAAACACATACCATATATGTTTAACAGTGTATGTTAAACACATAGCATATGTACAGTGTATGTACATATATGTTAAACATGTGTACATATGTGTTAAACATATAGCATAATATATGTTTCTTAGAGGGAAATGGAAAGACCTATGATAACACATATCATTGAAACCAGGGATAGCTGGAAGAAAAAGTATGCACAAAGACATTTGGAAGTACATGAGAGTATGGTGCTTTGGGAAAGTTGAAAGGAACTGGCCTGAGCAAAGAATCAGAAGAGGCATTTCACAAAAGGATGAGTACAGCTGGCCAATAATGTAAAGGGATAACACTCTGAAATATTACCAGGTGTTTTTTTTTATTTTTTTATTTTATATTGGAGTATAGCCAATTAATAATGCTGTGATAATTTCAGATGGACAGCAAAGGGACTCAGCCATACTTATCCATGTATCTATTCTCCCTCAAACTCCCCTCCCATCCAGGTTGCCACACAACATTAAGCAGAGTTCCCTGAGCTGCACATTAGGTCCTTGTTGATAATCCATTTTAAATATAGCAGTGTGTACATGTCCATCTCAAACTCCCTAACTATCCCCTCCCCTCATCTTTCTCCCCCTGGTAACCATAAGTTCTTTCTCTCAGTCTGTGAGTCTGTTTCTGATTTATAAATAAGTTAATTCATTTCATTTCTTTTTAGATTCCCCATATAAGGGATAGCATATGATGTCTCTCTCTGTCTAGCAAGTGTTTTTAAATAGGTATTTTACTTTCTCCCTTTCCTCTCCCTTCCCAGCATCTCAGCAGCTCAGAGTTCCATCCTGACGGCCTCAGGGAAGCGGTGGTGTGACTAGGCAGGCAGGTGGAGCCTCCAACAGCCTCACAATCCCTCTCACATGCCAGCTTGTCACAGGGCAGCACAATGCCTGTGTCCCAAAGGGGGCCTCAGAAACGGCGGAGTGGGGCATCAGAACTGAAATCTCCTCTTGCATGGGTGTAAGGGGCACCTTGACATCTTTTTGTCTGATCCCACAGGGACTGATGACCAAAGACTAGGTAGCAAGATAGCAATCTCATCCCAATAGATACTAGAGAGGAAGTGGCACCCCCAGTCAACTGGATACCCCGAAAACTCATGCCAACACTCATGCCTACCATCTTCACACTTAGTCTCCTGGAGTTCAACTGTGATCCTAGGGAAAAGTGTGTGGACTGAGTTCCCAGCTGCCCAGTGGAATGAGGCCCCAGAGGCTGAGAAAATAGGCTGAGCACAGAAAAATAAAGAAGCAGTGCCTTCTGCTCGCCTGCACTGAGAAACGAGGGTCATAACAGTTTTTAGAAATCAGTAATAATCACAGAAACACATATTATAATAAAATTCCACTTGCTTTGCCTATCAGATTGACAAACGCTAAATAGGTTGATAGTTACTTTTGTCAGACTGTAGGCGGACAGACATTCTCCCTGGTGAGAGAGTAAAACCAACATAAACACTCTACCCATTTTAGCACCATGGAACAATTGTAAGGAAATCATTGGACATGCACTCAATGCATAAAGAAGACTCATTTCAGTGTTGCTTGTGATAGTGAATAATTGTGATATATCCAATAAAAGTAGAGTTATTAAGTAAATTATAATAAATTATTAAAGTGGGACAACACATAGCCATTAATAAAATTGAGGTAGTTCTCTACTTACTGACATATCTGATGCTTATAATATATATAGAGAAAAGCAAGTTTTCAAATAATGTGTATGTTATGATCAAATTCTTTTAACTATAGAATTTTACTTGCATAGAAAAAAATCTGTGAGGATACACACCAATGTGTTAACAATGACCATCTTTGATTGATGTGATTATGAGTCATTTAAATGTTGTTTCCATCTGACTTCTCCGTTTCTTCTAACTGTTTTGAAATGGGCATGAATTACTCGTGTTACTATTTTCTTAATGCTATTTTAAAAAAGAAAGTAGCTGAGGATGATGATCACGGATAAAAATAAGGGTAAAAATGGAGACGCACCCAGGGATCAGATCAAGCAATCAAAGACCGGCATTTGTTCTGCCTTATACATCACATAGACATTTTTTTTTCCACATCTCAGTAAACAACATAACTATAAACATGGCTGAGCCATTTCTCTCAACAGGCACCGAGAGACCTTTATAATTAATACTAGAGCCAATATCTTAACATTTTTATTATGGAAATGGTTAAATACAGATAACTTATTTTCCCTTGACTACGTTGCCTAGGCAACAAAATATAGAGTGGCATGTCTTTAAGGTGATAATCATCTGCTCTCCATCCAATATACCACAATTATTATTTGTGCTTCTGGTTCTCCTACTTTTATTCAGAGCCAGCCCAATAGGGCCCCATGGACTCCCAACAAAAAGGTAGTGATTTTTCAAACAGCACCTGCTCCCCTGCTGGCCCTTTCCTCCCTGGAAAGAAGCCGCATTACATGTGATTCTAATGCCAATGCGATCTGCAAAACTTAATATCTGATACTAGGCTGAAGAATTGAAATCCAGGTGATTTTCAAATATGTCTCCCCCGGCTGCTCCGTCCAATCCGTGCTGTTCTGTTGTAACTTGTCCTGTCCTTTTTCTCGGTTTAACATTTGCACTGGTTTCCTAGAGCTGCTGTAGCAAATTCCCACAAATGTGGGGCCTTACAACAACGAGAATTTATTCTTTCACAATCCTGGAGGCCGGAAGCCCAAAACCACACGTCAGGAAGGCGCTCTCCCTCCGAGGGCCCAGGCGAGACTCTGTCTTGTCTCTTGCTTCTCAGGGCTTCCCTCGGCTGGGGGGCAGCACATCGCCAACCTCTGCTTCGTCTTCACACGCCTCTCTCTCTCTCTCATTGATCTTCGATGAACATCTCTCAGTAGATTTAAGTCCCACCCTGAATCCAGCCTGCTCTCACCAACACTTCATTGCCTCTGTGAATAACCTTTTTCCTAATAAGGCCATAAATAATAATAAGTACCTTCACAGGTACTAAAGGGTAGGATTTGGACATACTTGGCGGGGTGGTGGGCGGTGGGGGGTGCACAGTGCATCCTAGTGGGCTTCCCAGGTGGCGCTAGTGGTAAAAGAAAACATGCCAACCAACGCAGAAGACATGAGAGACGTGGGTTTGATTGTGGGTCAGGAAGGTGCCCTGGAAGAGGGCATGGCAACCCACCCCAGTATTCTTGCCTGGAGAATCCCATTGTCAGAGGAGCCTGGCAGGCTATAGTCCATGGGGCAAAGAGTCCGTGGAGTCTAAAAGAGTTGGACATGGCTGTAGTGACTTAGCACACACATACACAATGCAACCCAGTGTGATGTCACACCTATATATGTGTTTCTTTTTAGATGAGGAGCTAACTGTCATTACAGCTAACATTTATTGAGAACTTACTCAAGCATTATGTTTAGCATTTTACCAGCATTATCTCTGTTAGGTTACAAAATATCTTTCCTTCATCCCACTCCTCTGATCCCCATATACAACACAAAATCCAGTTTCCATTATTTTGCCTTCTGGTAAGGAAAGTCGCATTTCAAAATTCCTGCCAAGGAATAAAGCAACAGCTTTCACAAGGGGTGAAGAATTGCTGCCCCTGGACAATCACCAGCATGACCCGTCTGGCCACTTTCTGAAGCTGTGCAGCTAGACTTACATGTGATTCTAATGCCAATGCGATCTGCAAAACTTAACATCTGATACTAGGGAACTGAGGCTTTTGATCTGTGGTGTGGAGAAGACTCTTGAGAGCCCCTTGGACTGCAAGGAGATCCAACCAATCCATCCTAAAGGAGATCAGTCCTGAATATTCATTGGAAGAACTGATGCTGAAGCTAAAACTCCAATACTTTGGTCACCTGATGTGAAGAACTGACTCATTTGAAAAGACCCTGATGCTGGGAGGGATTGAGGGCAGGAGAAGGGGACAACAGAGGATGAGATGGCTGGATGGCATCACCGACTCAATGGACATGAGTTTGAGTAAGCTTCAGGAGTGGTGATGGACAGGGAGGCCTGGGGTGCTTCACAGTCCATGGGGTCACAAAGAAATGAACACGACTGAGTGATTGAACTGAACTGAACTGAGGCTCTTTTTAGGGCTATAATCTCTATCTGCTTCTCAGTATATTTCAAGTGTGTGTATCGAACTACAACATCATAATGCATGCTGTTTCTTTTTTCCAAAATTTTGTTTTGAAAAATTTCAAACACACACCAGAATTGAAAGAATTTTACAACACCCATATGCTCACTACCTGAAAGATACACTGACATTTTACTTTTCTTGCTTTGTTCTGTAATTAGCCAACCACCTATCTGATCTATCTAGGAATCCATCTTATTTTTTCTCCCCAGTACTTCAGCATGCATATCATTGAATCAGAGCAGAACACAGGGTCTTCAATCGCAGGCAGATCCCTTCAAAAAAGACAAAGGTAAGAGGTTAGCTGAGCATACCCAGGTTCTTTTTCCAGTGAACCAGTGAAGTTGCTCAGCCGAGTCCTACGCTTTGTGACCCCATGGACTATAGCCTACCAGGCTCCTCCATCCATGGAATTTTCCAGGCCAGAATACTGGAGTGGGTTGCCATTTCCTTCTCCAGGGGATCTTCCCGACCCAGGGACTGAACCCAGATCTTCCTCATTGCAGGCAGTTACTTTACAGTCTGAGCCACCAGGGAAGCCCCAGTTTCTTCTTCCACACTGCCAATTTAACCAGGTCCTTCTTTTGCTGTGGGCAACAGTAAGAAGTGGCAAGAGAGGCCAAAGGCTGTGACAGCAGGAATTTCTCTCCACAAGGAAACAGAAGGAATGGGAAATAGATCCCCTAACAAAGAGTACGCTGAGCGATTTAGTGGATGGGCATCTTCAGCAGCATCCAAATAATAAACACATCAGTCTTCCTCTTTTTCTAGAGGTACAGAATCTGCCTGCAATGCAGGATATGCAAGTTTGATTCCTGTAGGGAAGATCCCCTGGAGAAGGAAATGGCATCCCTCTCCAGCATCCTTGCCTGTAGAATCCCATAGACAGAGGAGCCTGGAGGGCTCCATAATGTCCGTAAGGTGGCAAGAGTCGGACATGATTGAGTTACTGAGCACACACACACCCAATAGCAGATTAACAATGTGATAGTTTCTGGTGAACAGTGAAGGGACTCACCCATACATATGCATGTATCCACTCTCCCCCAACCCCCCCTCCCCTCCAAGCTGCCACATAACATGGGGTAGAGTTTCCTGTGCTATGCAGTAGGTCCTTGTTGCTTATCCATTTTGAATATAACAGTGTGTATATCCCAAATTCCCTAACTGTCCCTTCCCCCAACCCTGCCCTCCACAACTGTAAGTTCATTCTCTGTGAGCCTATTTCTGTTTTGTAAATAAGCTCGTTGGTATCATCTCTTTTTAGATTCCGAATATAACGGATATATGCGGTTTCTCTTTCTCAACACAAGAGTCTTCTGGTATTCCTCGCCCTCATACCTTACAGCAGTTTGGATTTCAGTAGCTCTAGTGTCTTCCGTTTCTCACAGTTCTCCTGTGACTACATCCATTTCTGTTTCTTTCCATTTTTTTTTTCTCCCTCCGTTTTGATTTGCCCATCACTCTCATTCTCTCACACTCCAGGAGCTCTCCGAGCAAAGAGGTTTACGGCCGCCCATGGTGATGGACTTTACATCCCCAAAGAATCACTTATGTTTAGCTCCAAGCTAATAAATTTCAGGAAAGGGCTGAAATTGGTCCAGATTGGACCACATGTCTATTTTGGACCAAGCACTGGGGCCAAGAGGCTGTGTGTCAACCCCTGTGTTCAAAGGGATAAAGTCCACTACAGAAAGCAGTTAGGATGCTGGGCCTCACTAGAAACACAAGGGAATTCCAGCGTCCTAACTCTAATTTCACTCTTTTACCCCATGGCTACTCTGGCCATTAACTTTATTAAAAGTTGAAACTCCTGCAATGTTATAGTGAGAAAATCTCTTTAGCAAACATTTTTTACATTGTGACTTTGGTAGGGGGGCAGTGATCATTTTTTAAGGATTTGTTTCAGTTGAGTAATTAGTGAAAAATTAATATGCTTTCATATCAAAGAATATTAATAGTTTTTATTCAGACCAATCTTGAAAGTTTTTATTCTTAACATTTTCATTGAGTAACATTAAAAACTTTAAGGAAGACTTCAGATGTCTAAAGAACTTGGTATGAAGGGGAGAATAAACTGTTTAACCTCTGTTTAACCTTCTCTAGAATGTTTGTTTAAACATTCTGCCAATGTTGATATGATTCACCCAAGAATGTAACTCAGGTTATGTACAGTTAGATATAATTTATTTACAGATCTGCAGAATTTTGGTTACATCTATAACAAACTTTCAGAAAATAAACTGAATGTGCTTTAATGTACTTTAATCAAATAGGATCAACATGTAAAAGTAAGAACAAAACTGATACAATTCCAACTTTTAACAAGGACTTTGTTTTTCCAGCTCAGAGATTTGACCAGTAGCCAAACAAAGAGATAGCAGAACAAATAACACAAGTCTAGTGTCTCATATCAAAATCTCACCCATTTCTCTAACTTTAATATCAATAATCTATTCCATCAAAATCAAACCAACCAAAAAACTCACTTTTGGGGGTGGGGGGAGGGAAGCTCAAGAAAAAGAAGATATATACATACTTATGGCTAATTAGAAACCAACAAAAGTAAAGCAATTATCCTCCAATTAAAAAAAATAAGTACATAATAAAATAAAACTTTCTCTTTCCCAAGGGGGGGGGGATAAAACATTTTCTTTTGCAAAATCTACAATCTTCTTTTATGAAATGTTAACAGAACTAAACTTTTAGGACTCATCTTTCCCAGCACATGGGTTTTAAAACCTCAAATACTTTTTTGTACCTCTTTTTCAAAGTACAAGGACTCAGTCCTACAAGGAATTGGAACTTGGGTAAAAATGTACTCTAAAATTCAGTCAAAGGAAGAAATGAAGTATCAAATGGCTCCCCTGTAAGATAGCTTCAGATAGTCAGTTTAGAGTTATTTCAGAGATGCTGAGTAAATATTGACTTGATTCTAAACCAAACGCTGGGACTTCACTAGGGGTCCAGTGGTTAAGAATTCACACTTCCACTGCAGTGAGCACAGGTTTGATTCCTGGTTGTCCCGGGGAACTAAGATCCCACATGCCCCACAGCATGTCCAATAAATAAAGAAGTAAAAAAAAATAAAGTAAAATAAGAGAAAATCCCTCTTTCTTTTTTTAAAAACATGCCCTGGGGACTCCCAGGTTGATTTCCAGGGTCCTCCGTAGCACTGTGATTAGAGCCTTTCTGAGACTCTTCCCATTAACGCTCTGCTGCTGCTTTGCAGACCGCCTATCTGCCAGGGGAAACTCTGCCTATCAGTCCAAAAGGCCTGGGTGGGGTTTCACCACGACTGAGCTAGCCTGCTTCTATGGATCCTTTAGAAGAGAAGACAGATGAACTGAGCAGTTGAAACATAACAGGAAAGCAGTTTCTCCAGGTTCCTGTACCAGGAAATAGCGTCTAGTGCCAGGACTCTAACTCCAATGCCAAGACCACAGTCATATGGAAGTTGACATTCTGTATTTAATTCCACTGCTACTAAAGAAATAATGCTTTGCAAAAAGCCGTGATGTCTACAGGGCATCCTGTTCGGCATAGAGCCTTGAGCAAACACAGAAACCTTTGTCGCCGCTTCTATCAAATAGTGGACAAAGGCTACCAGTCTTAATTCTCTTCCCGTTCTCATCTTCTCAGTAAATCCTTTTTTTAAAAAATGGAAAATTAAAAGTAATACATTAGAACATTGGTACCACTGCGCCAGACTAGAGGGCAAACCATTCAGGCCAATATTTTGGCTTTTTAAGAGTGAAGATTGACTATTTTAAGGAATAGTGTTGTTGCCCTTCATGATCTAAGCCCAGAAAGTATTGCTAGGTCTCAAATATCTCTAATTGCCCTTAATTATAGCCTACAAGTCCTCGTAGAACTAACTCAGGCATATAACACTTAGACCTTTCACAGAGACAGCCTATCATGCATCACACATAGTCATCACGCAGCATTTGAAGAGCTAACTCCTGAAGTTTCTGCTGCTTTTATTTCCTCCTCTTCAATTCTCCTTGAACATCCTTCAATTTTTCTTTTTTTTTTTTTTTGGCTTAACCTTTTCTTGGACTGATGATCGCCTCTTTTGGCTTCTAACCCAAAGTTCTGTTTCTTGCTTTGGAAACATTTATGTCCCTCAGACAGTTCTTTATCACAAACTTGATGTTGGGAGCCACGTTAAATATTTACATCACCGCTTCACCCAGGCAAGTCACACAGAGTATGACGGCCTACCTTCAAGACCCACTCTTTGGTGGGTAAGGCGCTCCCCGTGGTAGGGGCCCCTCCTCTTTATATTGCAGCACTTTTCCTTATTCACAGCAAACCACTTGGTTCAACCATCTAAGCCTATAGTTTCCAATGCGCATATTAGAATCAAGTGAGACATTTTAAAGACCTACCTATACCTGTGTCTCACCCCCAGAGTCTAGCTTAATGAATGGAGGTTGCAACAGGGATTCTTCAAAGGTTCCAAAGTTGAGAACTCTTAGATTTGGAGCATATATTTCAGTTCAAGGCAGCTTAACCTTCTCCACATCTGTCTTTACTGACTGAAAAATTTAAATCTTTTTAGTATGACTTCTTACAGAATTCTATCCTCTTGATTATTTTAACTGCCGCTCTCAAGTCACTAAAGTTTGTGATGTTAATTTGGACAGGTGAAAAGAATAATTGATGCCACCTGCAAGTCACAGCAGCTAGAAGCCAAGTGGATGGAAACAATCATATCGTAAGCTTCTCAAAGAAAGGGACATGCCTTATCCATCTTTGTATTTCCACAGCATCCACCACGGTACTTTGATCAAAGTACGTGCCTAATACATATTTAGGAGGGAATGTAGGATAACCTGTATATAGGATCTGCTTCCAATTTTTGAAATATCTGTAATGTGTATGATGTGTATGTAGTTGGAAAATACATCATTTGGTGGGGAGCAACCAGAGTTTTTTCAATTGGCTCACTTTTTTAGCAGATATATTGGGATATAAATCACATACCATACAACTGACCCTTTTAAAGTGTACAACTCAATGATTTCTCGTATATTCAGAAGGTTATGTAACCAACACTGCAATCAATTTTAAAACATTCATCACCTTCAAAAGGAACCCCAGCCCTATTAGCAGCCACTCCCCATTCCTCTCCAATCCCTTCTCCTCAGACCTATGTCTCTATAGATTTTCCTGTTCTGGACATTCATATAAATGTAATCAGGCAATACTTGGTTTTGTATGTCAAGCTTTTTTCACTTCATATAAATGCTTCCAAGTTTCAATCATGTTGCAGCATGTACCAGCACACCATTCATTTTTATTGCTACATAATATTCTGTTGTATGAATATAAAGTATTTTATTCATCCATTCATCAGCTGATGGCATTTTTTTATTTTCACTATTGGCTAGAACGAATAATGCTGGTATGAACATTTATTTTTGTATGGACCTACATTTTTACTTCTCTTGGGTGCACACACAGGAGAATTTCTGGGTCATATGGTAACTCCACATTTAACCTTTTGAGAAACTGCAAAATTGTTTTTCAAATTGGCTGCACCATATCACATGGTCACAGTCTACGTGTCCCTCCTCCTCCCCTCCATTCAAGCAGTTAGGCCTTTATTCTTCCATTGCTTCAGGGAAGGATGTGACCATCAGAAAGGAAAACCAAAGGAGTGTTCCTGACTTTCATTTGCAAAAGCATACACTCTTAGGGACTAGTAAAGACCAGCAGGACAGACAAAAGGATGAGACAGAGGACTTCTGTCACTCCACTCCACCCCATCCTCAACAAGAAGTTTCATCCTCAAAGAAGTTTCCTCCAGGATGACACCACCCTTATGGCAGAAAGAGAAACTAAAGAACCTCTTGATGAAGGTGAAAGAGGAGAGTGAAAAAGCTAGCTTGAAACTCAACATTCAAAAAAACAAAGATCATGGCATCCAGTTCCATCACTTCGTGGCAAATAGATGAGGAAAGAACGGAAACAGTGACAAACTTTATTTTCTTGGGCTCCAAAATCACTGCAGATGGTGACTGCAGCCATGAAATTAAAAGACATTTGCTCCTTGGAAGAAAAGCTATGGCAAACCTAGGCAACATATTAAAAAGCAGACATTACTTTACCAACAAATGTCCATACAGTCAAAGCCATGGTTTTTCCAGTAGTCATGTATGGATGTGAGAGTTGGACCATAAATAAAACTGAGCACCTAAGAATTGATGCTTTTGAACTGTGGTATTGGAGAGGACTCTTGAGAGTCCCTTGGACTGCAAGGAGATCAAACCAGTCAATCCGGAAGGAAATCAGTCCTGAATATTCATTGGAAGGACTGATGCTGAAGCTGAAGCTCCAATACTTTGGCCACCTGATGAAAAGAGCTAACTCATTGGAAAAGACCCTGAGGCTGGGAGGGATTGGGGGCAGGAGGAGAAGGGAGTGACAGACGATGAGATGGTTGGATGGCATGACCGACTCAATGAACATGAGTTTGAGTAAGTTCCAGGAGTTGGTGATGGACAGGGAAAACACCGGAGTCAGTTGCCATTTCCTTCTCCAGGACATCTCCTGACCCAGGGGTTAAACTCAGGTCTCCTGCATGGCAGGAGGGCTCTTTATATCTGATAAGAGAGCCCCAAACTGAGCAAGACTCAGTCTCCAACAGTGTTTCAAAATACAAGCTCAAAGGTAAAGTTCAGCTGTGTTTGGGTAAAGTGAAGAAAACTGTGTTTCTGAGTTAAACGCTGAAATGAATGGGCTTCCCAGGTGGCACCAGTGGTAAAGAATCTGCCTGACAATGCAGGACATATAATAGATGTCGGTGTGGTCCCCGGGTCAGGAAGATCCCCTGGACAAGGAAATGGCAACCCACTCTAGTATTCTTGCCTGGAGAATCCCATGGACAGAAGAACCTGGTGGGCTACAGTCTATAAGGTCGCAGAGTCGGACACAACTGAAGTGACTTAGGGCACACACACACACTGAGATGGGTACCCACCACATAAGATTGGAAGAAAGATTGAAAAGTCGATGTCCTACAAATATATGAAACAACTCACTGCTGACAATAGCCTGTGCAGCCAGGGTGTGGAACAGAAGGAATTCCTCTGAACTGCTGGTAATGATCAATGAGATCTACCACTTTGGAGAGCAGCTCACCAGGAGTTAGTCAAATTGAACCCTGTAACCCAGCAATCGCTTTCCTCCGTTTGTAACTGAGAAATCTCTTGCACAGGTGTGCCAAAAGAGATGCAGAATACAAAAAGTGCTCACCATAACATTATATTGGCTAAAACAAAAATTTACAGAGACGCTAAAAGTCCATCAACAGGAGACTAGATGAATGAACCCTGCCATGTGCAAAGGAATACTATACAGTCCTTTCCCCCCAAATGTGATTCCTCACCAGTCTCATTGGCTCCACCTGAGAATTCCAGACCAACCCAACCAGAATCTGTATTTTAACAAAATCCCCTGGTGATTATTGTGCTTATTAAAGTGCAAGAAGTGCTGTTCTAGACAGCTAAATGAATGAACTAGGGCTGTTTGTGCCAGCCTGGATCTCTTCAAAGCATAATATTCAGAGAAAAAAATATGCAAGTTGCCAAAATGTAGTATAGTATGATGCCATTTAAATAAACTATGAAAGCATAGGTGGTAATGCTATATATTTTTATGAGTATATTCATAGGTACTAGGCATTAGGGCATGCAGAAAATTTTATAAACACCAAATCCTGGATGCTGGTTACCTCTGGAGGGAAAGGGAGAGAGTCAGCAAGCCACAGAGGAGATGGCTTCAGCTGCAATTATAATGATGACTCGTTCTTGAGCTCTGGTGAGTACGCTTGAGTTTCTTTCATCTATTTTTACAGGTCCCAAAATTTCATTTGAATAAGAAGCTTTTTAAAAACGGTATTTATATCTGGGTCAGTCGTTTTTATTTTTTCTGAACATTTTAAATATTTTCCAAATATTTACAATGATTATGCATTGCTTATATGGTCTAAAAGTCTATACTGAAACTAATGTTGAATTCTTTGTTTTTGATGAACTAGTCATCTTTTTACTTCAAACATCAAGCGAATTGCCAGTCTTATTGCTTTCTAGCCACTTCCTCCGATCTCCTACATCACACCTTACTTTAACACACGATTGGGGTTCAGGAATCACTGATACCCAAAGATCTACCCAGAGTGATGGCTGACACGTCGAGATGGAAGAGGATTCTGAATTGGAACTCTGGTGGTTGTTCTGCCTTTGTCACCTAAAGCAGCGTGGAATCTGGAAAAACATTTCATTTCTCAGGGCCTCTCTTTTCTTTAAAGTGGGGATAATAATCATGCCTGGTTTATCTTACAGAAGAAAAAAGGAGCAGGAAAATAGTTTTGAGCTTTACAATGCTTTGGGAAAGTCAAGTTCTTCCTCAACTGCTCAACTCCATGTATTAGTCACCAGTCCTGGACTGCCGGGAGATCACCATAGCTATTCTTTTCAAGAGGGTTTCTAGCCTTCATCCCCTGCCTGGTTGGTGGGGTGGTCTATGGGGCTGCTCCCCAAATTATCCTGCTTTCCCCCCTTTCTGGGCACATGGTAGGACTGCACTTTCCTGCCTTCTTGGAACTGGATACGGTCACATGGCTTGGTCTCTCCAGTAAACTTGGAGCACCAGTGATATGTGTCCCTTCCAAGAAAAAAACTCGCAGAGTGGTTTGGGGGTTCACCATCTCACTTTCCAGTCACCACTCTACAGGGTGATGTGGAAACACCTGATGAGGTGGCTGCAGAGCTCTTGCACCTCTGACTGACCAAGATGAGCAGATATATGCATACCTAGAGTAGACTTGTAGCTTGGGTGAAAAGTAAACTTGTAACGGTGAGGACCTGAGATTTGGAGACTAAGTCTAGCCTGACAGATGTGATGGCCAAGGGGAAGCGCTGTGTAACAAACTCAGTACAGTTCTCAGCAGCAACCTGGGGGGCCGGGAGGGGGTGGGAGGTCAGGAGGAGGTTCAAGAAGGGGTCATGTGCATCCTTGTGGCTGGGCCATGTTGCTATATGGCCAAAGTCAATAATATCGTAAAGCAATTATCCCCCACTCAAAAATAAATTTTAAAAAAAGAACCTAATACATGGAAAAGAAAGAAAAGAATGGATGACAATGACACAATTCTTCATCAGAAATAAAAGTAACAGGGGTATAACAGAATGTGGAATCATGATTCCCCTTAAGTTACTCCCTCCATGACTCAGTAGAGACTTTCGTTCGCATTTAAGACCAGGACAACAATTTTCAGGCTCTTTTCGACCCTTGCAAAGAAGTGCTCCCACCTCTTTCAGAGAGGGTTTTACACCCAGTAAGAAACGGCCAGGTCAAGGAATGGCATGACAGCTATTAAAGCTGTTTGCCAAATATTTCTTGTTCTCCTCCTTTTCAGGAATATGGTAAGATTGTACCTCCTATTCCTCTTGGCATTGGGTGGGGTCATGTAACTAATTTGAGGCAATGAGTTATGACCAATTAGTTACCGGTGTAAAACCCTCCAGTTTTTCCCGCTGGTCTGGTGACCCACAGTGTTAGAGAAGACAGCCACTCCATCACCAGATCCTAGGTATGATGAGTCAAGCCCTCTTGCCCAGCCCAAGTTGGACACGTAATATTACATGAAAAAATTGTTTTAAGCGACTGAGATTGTGGGCTTGTTTATTCAAAAAGCAAAACCTAGCCTTTTCTGCCTGATACAGACATAAATCCTGAGATAAAGTTACTACTTCCTTTGAAATGATCACAACCACCATGACTCTCAAATGGGGAACACCAAGTTCAGCACAGCAACTCGAGGAAAGCTCCGTGTACCCCAAATCGTCTTGAGATGAGAGCTGATTCCCTGCCTTCAACTCAAGAGGTATGCCAATTATCCACAAGCACCTCAAGAGGAAGCTTCTCTCAGCAACAGGTATGTGGGAGGGACCGTGAGTTTGCTGCCTCAAGTGGAATGGACACCGAGATGCCCTGACTCGAAAGAAGGCCGCATTTCCCTGCAGTGGCTTGAATGCAGGCTCGTCTTTCATCTCACAAGATGAAGGGATGTTTGAATCCCCTGTGGAGACCCTAGAGAAAGCCCTAGGTCCCCGCCTCATCTCGACAGGAGGCCTCACATCCCTTCAGTGCTTCAAAAGGTGACAATGCCTGACTCCTCTTGAAAATTGATAGGAATCCCAACATCCCTGGGGCAACTGCTAAGGGAACCTGGGTCTCCCGCCTCACATTGAGATGCGTCCCTATTGCCCTGCCAAGCCTCGAGGAGATTCCTGAGGTGTCCCTCGTAACTAGACAGGAGTCCTGACGTCGCTGAACAAACACAAGTTTGAAATGGAGCTGTAGTCCTCGGAGGGCAGAGCGCCCACCCCCGGCCCATGTTCCTTCTGCAAGCCTTAGGTCTCTTCCTCAGATACCATCTCACCTGCGGCTTGATCACGGGGGCATCTCTGAAGCTGGGGACACAGAGCTCAAGAAAGGATGTTGCTCTTCCTCCAGCTTCCAGTTCCAAGGCTGAGTTTCCAGATGTGAGTTAGCAAGTGAATTTTCCTTATTCTTTATTATTATTGAGATAGAGTTGACATTTAGCATATTAGTTCAGGGTATATACAACATCATGATTTGATAACGTGTGTTAATCGCTCAGTTGTGTCCGACTCTTTGAGACCCCACGGACTATAGCCCACCAGGCTCTTTGGTCCATAGAAGTCTCCAGGCAAGAACACTGGAGTGGGTTTGCCATTTCCTTCTCCAATGGTTTGATATATGTATATACTATGAAATGGTCACCACAGTAAGTTCAATTAACATCTATTCCCAAGCATAGTTACAATTCTGTGTGTGTGATGAAAACTTTCAAGACTTACTCTCAGCGATATGCAGTACAGTGTACATTGCATCCCCATGACTTACTTATTTTATAACTGGCAGTTTTTACCTTTTCACCCTCTTCATCCATTTTGCTCACCCTTTATCCCTGACTGGCAACCACCAATATGTTCTCTGTATGTATAATTTGGGTCTTTTTTTTTTTGTACTTGTTTTGTTTTTTTAAGATTATATATGTAAGTAAGACTATACAGTATTTGTCTTTGTCTATCGGACTATTTAACGTAACGTATTGCCTTCAAGATCCTTCCATGTTGGATTCCCCTTGTTATGGCTGAATAAATATCCCATTGTACATACCCACCCCATCTTCTTTATCCATTCACCCTTTAATGGACACTCAGGTTGTGTCCACGTCTTGGCTATTATAGACAGTGCTTCAGTAAACATGGCCGGTGCATATATCTTTTTGAGTTAAGTTCTTGTTTCCTTTGGATAAATACCTAGAAGTGGGCATTGTTGGATCATACTGTCTATATTTAATTATACATAGTTCTATATTTAACTTTTTGAGGAATCGCCGTACTGTTTTCCCTAGTGGCTATACCAATTTACATTTCCACAACAGTGCATAAGGGTTCCCCTTTCTCCCAAGCAAGTGAATAGTTAAGGTCTGTTAGTGCTAATGAGCTTTTCTGATCTCTTTCACAGCATTTACCACTTACGCATTTTTCCACACTTACATGTTTTCTTATAAAGGTGTTTGTTCTTCTGAGAAAAAGGGGAAAAAAAACACCTAATGGAGTCAGGTGATCTGTTGCAGGTGAATAACTGTTATAACTTTGACCTTGGAATCCCCTTAACAGGCCTTTTTTTTTTTTAGTTGCCTGTGGAAAGTACTTAATTTCACATGCTTGGAAGAATACCTGAAGAATTACTCATCCCATCAACTAAGGCTTTCAACTCAACCTGAAATACTTTTACCTTGGCCTTTATTTGGTTTTGTTTCTGAGACAACATCTCTGGAACTCTTGATTCATTGCCAAGCACATTCAAACTTTACTGATCCATGAATTTTTAAAAACATTTATTTATAAGTGTTTTCATCTGATTAAGGAGATAAAGAATGTTAATCACCAAAGAATATCCATTCATAGCAGGAGAAATATTCTGAAGTTGATGTTCAGATGTTGACACAAGAGGTAAAGGAAATGGTTTACAGATTTTTAGAAACTTAACTGAATAGCTACATTGAGAGAAAAGACAGGCCCCTCCAGATGAGGCTGTGGTGGGCATACTCAGTTGTCAGAAGAAGCTAGGCTACTGTAAAGTACTTGGGATCTGGAATTCAAGTAGATTCATGCTTCTTTCTTCTGCCTTCCCTCCCTCCTTCAGCTAAGTTACTCCACTCAACCTCCTAGCCCCCTGCTAAATGTTGTTCCCTCAGCAAACCAGCCCTGAATCCTAATAGGCAGGCCCTTCATACTGTCTCTCTTTTTTTTTTTTATACTGTCTCTTATAGAGCTCTGTATACATCCATCCTAACTACATAATGACCACTAAACAAGCATTCTATAACTGCTCGTTAAGTCTCCTCCATTACATTATAAGCTCTATGACAGCAGTGACCACCTATGTATTGTTTGCCACTATTCCATTACCAACTTAAAAACTCAACAAATATTCATCAAATGCCTTTCATGTGCCAGGTACTGTACTAGTGGCTTGAGATGCGTGGTGAACAAAACAAGGATTCCCGACCTGATGAAACTTATATTCAAGAGTAAGACATCAAACAAAAGATGATTAACATAATAAAATATATGACATATTAAAAGATGAAAAGCATCATGGAAAAAAGAGCAAGGTCAGGAAGGGAAGCTGCTTGCAGTGCTGAATAGGGTGGTCAGTCTATTGAGAAGGTGGGATTTGAGCAGGACTTGGAGGAGGGAAGGCAGTTGGCCAAATGGATACCTGGTTAAGAGTGTTCCTGGCCCAGTGTTGAGTAGAGTACATTCTTTAAGGCAGTGGGTGGTGCCTGCTTTGTTCTAAAAATAGCAAAAAGGCCAGTGGGACTAGAATGGAGAAGACAAAAGGGACTTCCCTGGTGGTCCAGTGGCTAAGACCCCATGCTCCCAGTGCAGGAAGCTCAGGTTTGATCTCCGGTCAGGGAACCAGATCCCACATGCCACAACTAAGATTTTGCATGCCACATCTAAAGATCTCTCATGCTGCAAAAAGACCCAGCCAACCAAGATCTGATGCAGACAAATAAATAAAAGTAAACATTTATTTCTTTAAAAAAGAGAGAAAGCAAGAGAGCCAAAGGTAAGGCCAGAAATGCTCAGTAAATGTTTGTCAAGAAAATGAATGAAAAAGCAAACACTTGTTTTTGTTTTTTGTTTTTTGCAAACACTTGTTTTTAAAATGTGCTTCACAGGATTTTCACAGGATTTTCACGTGCTTTACAGGATTTTTACATGCTTTGCATATTTACCTATAAGTGAGAAAAGTCTCTAGATTCATCTAGTCCACAAACTGTAATCTCACGTCTATGCAGACTCTAGAAGGCACTGTGTCCTTCTATTGCCAAAGAGGAAACATCTGGCTGTGTCAAGAGACGGCCCTGGGTCCTCTCAACCCTAAGTCCCTGAGGCTGGATTCACACAGCAGAGTCTGAAGCTGAGCAGATAAAGTTGATTCTATGGCTCCACTCAGAAGGATGTGGTGCTGACAGGCCACTCCACCTTCAAGGCTGACGTGATGGGAACCAAAGTGAGACAGAGGAACCACAAAGCGTTCAAAGAGGCCGAGAAGTTTATCTCACTTAGCACATTGAGTAGATGGAGGTAGAAAGGAAAATGGGCTCTTTGTGAACAAATGGCTTCCCCTCACTGAATCTCCCTTTCTGAAAAGGTTCTGAAATCCACATACATTAATGGGATATATCAGTGGTTTCCAAGCACCACTGCAGGAGCTGTTGTGGAGGAGCCTGGCTCACTCTCAGAATCTCCTGGGAAGTTTTCTCACAGTCTGGATCCTGGGAGATTATCTTTGGAAGAGCTGAATCAGTGGGTCCAGGTGGAGTCAGGAATTGGTACTTTTAAGAGCTTCCTAAGATATTATCATGGGCTTCCCAGGAGGCACTAGTGGTAAAGAATCCTCCTGCCAAGCAGGAGATGCAGGTTTGATCCCTGGGTCAGGAAGATTCCCTGGAGAAGGAAACTGCAACCCAGTCCAGGACTTTCGACTGGGAAATTCCATGGACAAAGGAGTCAGGTGGGTTACAGTTCATGGGGTCGCAAAGAATTGGACACAACTGAACACTTAGCAGTAGAAGCAAGAAATTATCATAGCAGCCATGATTGAGCAACACTGCCGTAGTGTGCTGATCACGGACCTTCATTCGGCCAGAAAACAGCTCTTGCTAATGGTGTAGGCCTCTAGTGGTGGAACTGCAGGCACCTGTGATCAAAAGAAGTCCTTATGTTGAGGTAATAGGCATGAGAAGGCTGCTTAGAATTTCTGTAATCACAGGCCTGAAAGGCCTTCTTCACTGAGCAAATGTCCCAAGGGATAGAAATGGCAGAATACATCCTCTTCGCATGTGTCTCCTCGCCCCTGCCAGCAAGTTTTTCCAATGAGGTTATGGGTTTAAAAGCAGGTGAAAATTTTTGTGCTTATTGATAACATTTTAACAGGAGAAATGGGAAGTTTGGGAATCTCAGAATTTCTACACATATTCTAGTAAGAGGTGGTGAGGAAGATGGGCCAGGGCACCAGTCACCAAGATGGCCCTCAAGGATTCGTAGCTGCTTGGGTAGTCTCACTTCCTTGTGCCAGGGTGAATCCATGTGGACAAACAGCAGCAGTGATGGTATATTACTTCCACACTTGGGTTATTTAAAAAAACAGCCCTGTGGTTTTCATCTTGGACTCTCTTTCTCCCCACCTCTCTCACTCTGGGGGAAGCCAGCGGCCATGTTGTCAGGACACTCAGGCATCCTGTGGAAACGGCCACATTAGGAGGAACTGAGGGTCCAGCCAATAGCTGATGAGGAACGGGGCCTGCCAATCAGGTGAATGAGGATGGAAGTGGGTTCTCCAGCCGCCCAGGCTTTCAGATGAGGAAAGCCCCAGTCAACAGTTTGAGTGCAACCTCATGAGTCACTCAGAGCCAGGACTACCCAGCTAACTCTCTGGCTTTTTCACCTGCAGAAACCATGTGAGATGACATTTGTTGTTTTAAGCTACAAAGTTTTGGAATAATTGTTATATAGCAGTAGATAATATTATACAACAATGATTTCACAGCTCATCAGAAAATTATTCATGTAATCCCAACTGAGACTGTTTTCCAATTAAATCATAGAGCATTTCAATAAACTTTTATTGGAAGTATAATATATATATATACATATATACATAAAAAATAATATACAAATCCTAAACAAATGCATTCCTTTATGGAGATGCAGTTTTGATGCCTGGGTCAGGAAGATCCCCCGGAGGAGGGCATGGCAACCCACTCCATTCTTCTTGCCTGGAGAATCCATGGACAGAGGAGCCTGGGGGACTGCAGTCCATGAGGTCGCAAAGATTCAGACACGACTGAAGTGACTTAGCACAATGCATGCATATCAGAAAATAAAATATTACCAAACCCCAGAAGCCTCTTCAGACCCCCTTCCAATTACATAATCACCTTAAAAGTACCCCAGCAAAGCACACGGAATAGTTTTGCTTGCTTTTGAACTTTATATGAATGAATTCATATAATATATACATTTTTGTCTGTCTTCTTGAGCTTACCATGTTAGTGAGATTCATCCACATTGCTTTGGGTATTGAAAGTATTTGTTGAACTGGCGTATTGATTCACAAGAGTTAGTTATATATTCTGGATACCAATCCTCTGTCAGATATATAAAATACAGGATGTCTCCTCTCATGTTATGGTTCTTACATTCTCTTAATGGGATCCTCTAATGAAAGAAGTTCTTAGATTGAAGTAGTCCAATTATCACATAATTTGTGGTTTGTGATTTTGTGCCTTGTCTGAGAAATACTTAAAGAAATATATATGTATACTCAATACTTGAAATACACAAATACTTGCCTTCATAATTTTCTTCTCTGTGAATATCCAGTTGATTCAGCACTATTTATTTAAAAAACAATTCTTCCCTGGAGGCCCAGTTGATAAAGAATCTGCCTGCAATGCAGGAAACCCAGGTTTGATCCCTGGGACAGGAAGATCCTCCAGTATTCTTGCCTGGGAAATCTCGTGGACAGAGGAGCCTGGCGGGCTACAGTCCATGGAATCGAAAAAGGGTTGGACACGACTTAGCAACTAAACCTCCAGAGGACATTGGAAGAAAAAAAAAAAAAACCTTGTATTTTATTGTCCCTTTGGCATAAATCTAGTGGCTTTATAAGGTCTGTTTCTGAACCGTCTATTCTGTTCCAGTCTCTGTCTACGCTTATATCATCACTATCTTACTGATGGTAAGCCTTGATAACAGGTACAATCTCCTTCAGGACTGCCTTGACCACCTTAGTCTTTTGTACTTCCATATAAATTAGAATCATCAATTTCCTAGACACAAAATCTACAAAAATTTTGGGGTCTGCCTGCAATGCGGGAGATCCAGATTCGATCCCTGGGTCAGGAAGATCCCCTGGAGAAGGAAATGGCAACCCACTCCAGTATTCTTGCCTGGAGAATCCCATGGATGGAGGAGCCTGGGTAGGCTACAGTCCACGAGGTCGCAACAAGTCGGACACGAGTGAGCGACTTCACTTTCACATCTAATCCATAGATCATTTTAGGGAAAATTGATGTTTTTTAAATACGAAGCCCATCAGTTCACAAATATGGTGTGTTTCTCCATTTATATCAGTCTTATTTATTTTGTTTCACTAATAGTACTTGTTTCCAGTGACTAGCACTTTGTTAATTTTTTTCTTTTTATTTTGAAATAACTTTAGGCTGAAGAAAGAGTTACAAAGATAGTACAGAGCTCCCACACACCCGTCACTCAGCTATGTCTAATGTTAACATCATAGTACGCTGATCAAAACTAAGAAAATTAGCATTGCTAAATATTATTAACTTAAACTGCAGGCTTTACTTAGGTTCCCACCAGTTATCCCACTATCCTTTCTCTATTCCAAGATCCAGTTTGAGTTACCACATGGCATTTAGGTGGCCAGCAAGTTCAGGGAGCAGATTCCCATCTATGGTCAGCATTGCCCATCTCTCTTCATTCCCAGGCACTCCCATCACCTCTGGAGTTTCAACACTTCTTCTACAGGGCTTCCCCACATTCCCAGGGTCTATTTCTTAGCTTTGTTTCCCCTCTGTTGATCCCCTTTGATTCTGAGTTCACACCCCATCCCACCCCACCCCACCCCCACCATCAAACAATGCCTGCCAGTAGCTCCCCAACCACAGGAAAAAGTCAGGAAACTCCCCTGAGAACTCAAGGAAAAGCCATGAATTGAGTCTGATTGTCTCTGATTGGCCTGACTTGAGCTGTTTATCTGTGAGCCAATCTCTGACGCCAGGTTCTGATTAGTTCATATCTAGGCTACATGCCCTCCACCGAATCAGAAACTGATAACAACCCAGGGAATGCTCTCAAGAGAAGAGGCGAAAGGGAAGCAGAGGGTAGGGGGCACAGCTCAGCAAAGATGCCATCTCTCTCGAGACTAGCTTGAGTCTGATCCCACAGGAAAACTCTGGAGCACGAACTGTACCATCTTACACCCAGAGGCCAGGAGCAGCCTCTCACACGTGTGCCGCTCAATCGTTGGGGGGATAGAAGACAGCTCCTATTTCAGCCAAGAGCAATTTTCCAGAGAACGCCAGCTGTGAGTTGTTATCAGCTGACACAGCAGCTCGGGGGTGGAGGGTTGGCAGATGAAAAGAAAGGGGGAGGAAGTACCAACTGTATCCACTACACCTGCTGTCTGATTTTCACTACACTTTGCCTGCAACTCTCCTCTGAGCTTTAATACAGCATCCCATTCATTATATGACTAATGCTTATGTTGGCTAACTACCTGCTCCTCTTCACTCAGACCACTGCTATCTGAGTTCGGCTTCTCACTGTCTATTCCCTAATCTCTAAAAATAGCCTCCTGGTTTTGTGGCCCCCCAAAAAACCACGCTTCCCCATAGTCTCCTATGGTACAGGTAACAAACTCCATGAGGAACCCCAACACATCTTTGTGTTGACTCCTCCTGCATGGCTTCGACTAGTCAACTGTGGTAGAAATGACATTATGCAACCTCCAAGGAAGGCCTTGAGAAGATCTGAAGCTTCAGGTTGGCTTTCTTGGAATGTTCACACTTCTGTGTAAGAAAACATGTCCTAGACATTAAATGATAACCAACCACTCATGATTCAGGAGAACAGCGTTGAGACCACGTGGATAAAGAGGTCTGTCCAGACCTCTGCTGACCTACTTTATGTGAGTGAGCCCAGGTGAGACTAGCGGCAAAGCCACCCCACTGATTCATGAAATTATGAGAACTAGATCATCACTGTTCTGTTTGCCAGGTTTGGGGCCATTCGTGATAGAGTGACTGATAACTGAAACACTCACTTCTTGCTTTCATCCCCTCAACTCCATCTTCCACACTGCTTCCCAGTTCTTTCCAGAGCCTCCTACCACGTCTCTTCCCTATTTGAGAAAACCCTGAGGAACTTCTCTTTATAGAGTCAGGTCTCAACTCCTCAGCCTGGTGTGTGGCCTCGGCTGCGCCTCACATTGTAGCCTTGCTTGCTCTTCCAGCCTCGCCTTCAAACACGAAAGCTGCCCTCTGGCCACCATGAGCGCCTCCCCTTACTCTTGTTCCACCACGCTGTCACACGCCATCCTTCCACCCTCCTTCACCCCCCACCCCGGTTCCGAGGGTAAACTCTCCTGCGGCCCACCTCAGCTCCTTCAGACAGAGCCCACCACGCCAGTCTCTTTGCACCTTCTTATCTCCCTTACAGTTCTTATCACGTTTGGCTTGTGCCCACCTCCTGCTCCTGACAAACCCTGTCATTGTAGGAGCCATGTTGTATTAATTTGCAAACCCCCAGAACCTAGTTCAATGCCTGCCATGTCGTTCAGCCATTGATGGCGGCTGACTTGACTGTGGAGCATTGCCAACTACATACTTCTTGAGAGCAGGTGTTACTGAAACAGGCTCATTTTGCCCACTGCCCAACAAGCCAAAACGCTGAGAGGAAAGGTTTGCAGCAAAGAGACGGTTTGCTTACAAGGCAGCCAAGTGAGGAGCAGGGAGGACAAGTCTTAGACCTGCCTCCCCAGGCAAGGGGCTTGGGGTGTTTATGGCATAAAGAACCAAAAAGCAGGGTGGTCAGGAGGTGTGGGGAGCACGGGGGAAAGTGATGGGGAAAGGTGTCGTGATAGCCTTTCTGCACAGGTGTAACTAGGTTCCAAGCCGCTGCATGTGAAAAAATGAAGGCACTTAGCGTGATCCGAGGATGGAGTTTTCTGTCCTCTGGCACCAAAAGGTCATTGAGCAGACACTCACACATGCCTAGTTGGAGGGCCAGTGGTCCTAGCCAGTCCTAACCAGGTCAGCTTGAACTAGACTCAGCTGTCTCCAAGTTCCCGGAATACAAGTTGGGCAGACTTCTTGTTTAGGTTATATGCTGCTTGGAGGACATGCCAGTCTGTTATAGCAACAATTAAAATGACCCTAATTAGTGAAGGTAAGTGAAATGAATCATTGACTAATGATTACACATGATTTCACAGGCACTAAATCTTATTCATCTTGTGCTTGGTTCAGAGCCAGGAACATGACAGGTATTCACTGAGGATTTAATTGAATTGACTGATGGGAAATAGAAAAGGGAAGAACTGAGAAAGCCAGTGGATAGAAAACAACAAATTAGAAGGCAGCCAGGAGACAGGGTCTTCAGAAAGACAAGGTCAATAGAAGCTCTTAGGAAGGAAGAGTTCTTACATTCGCTAAGCACTTTGATTCTAGCTGGTTCTCAGTTTATCCCTCTATTTTGTTTTGAACCAAGTAGTAAGTTTTAATAGAGGGTGAAGAGCCCTGTGATGTGGTCTGAGGGCTGGTATCACTGAGTTTTCTCAGACACTTCCCCACAGAGGCTCTGGCACAGACCCTACTCACAGATTGGTTTGAGTGAGGCGGTGCCAAGATAGAGTCCAGGATGGCAGGAACCCACCATTCACACTTATTTCCATATGTTGTCTAATCTGCAACTATAAACTGGAGCCACTTCAGACAGGTCTAGAGCACACACCTTCCTTTCCTGTTGGCCGGGGGGCCAGGAGATGAGATTTTCCCAGGAGTTTTGCACTGGGCTTTACTGTTCATAAAGTTCAAAGTGGTTTCCATTTTCTATCATTTAAATCAGGGCTGAGGTATGGATTTGCACTAATTATAGATCAAAAGAGTCCAAGATTGTGCCATTAGTGAGGAGGAAGATTGGACACTTGTGTATATATAAATAAGTCCCTGGACCAGTTGTTCTCAAATGTTAGAATCACCTGGAAGGCTTGTTAAAACAGACGCCTGGGCTCACCTCCAGAGTGTGATCATTGACCTTTCTAACAGGGTCCCCCGTGATGCTGAGCTAGCCAGCTCAAACACCACAGTTTCTGGACCGTGAACTTCTTCTATAGAAGAAACTGGCCTTTTATCTCTGGATGTGCTACGCCTAGCATGTAGGAGGTGTTCTTGTCTGCTTTTTTATTGGAATTACATAAAACTTCATTACAATTGTTAGAAAAGTTATTCAAAAAAGTCATTCTATCATATGTCTGTAATGGCATCTTTTTGTATCTCTGGATTAAGTAAAACAAATCTTCATAGAGCTTAGTTCTCCCATTTTATCTTCACCAGCAATTTCTAATGAGAAGAGTAACTCAGATAACAGTGTCTAGCAACCACAGTCGAGAGATACAGATCATTCAAGTAAGTGCCAGAAAAAGAACTTTGCCTGGTGGTGACCATAAACTGTTCTTGATGTTGTTTATTTTCTTGGTTTCGAGTGATAGAAACACTTCTCTAAGCAACAGAGAAAGAACTTACTGGTTTGCAGAACTCAAGAAGAGTTAAAACAGCCAAACCCAGCAGGCGCCTGGCTGAGCGCAAGACTGGAACTGCGGCCCTAAAACCAGCCAGTGGGCCCTTCTCTCTCTTGGTCACTCTTCTTAGTCTCCCTGTTTTGGCTCTGTGGGTTGTCACTGTGGACTGGTTTTCTTCATAGTACAATAAATTCCAGGAGAGACCCAGCTCAGCCTAGACTGGGGTGTGGGTTCACACAAGGAAATGACGCCTCCCACAGTGGCCACATGGGTGAGGAAGGGCCCCGGTTCTCATAGGAGTCGGTGCTAGAGCTGTCAGTCACTGATGTTTTGGCCAATGAAAACCTATGTAAGTGTTGAAAGGTCCTTTAGTAAATATTCTGCTAAACCTTCAGTACCAAGCAGACGTAACAACAGTCAGACACAAATACTAACAGATCACTGGAGCCTGCAGCCAAGAGAGAAGGCCACCCTGGAATGGAGATGTACTTGAGACACACTCCAAACTACCAACGGGTTGTTGCATCTTGGTGCTTCTTTAAATCATGCTCTCAAATGAGGGGGTTATGAACTGCAAGGCAGAAGTTCTCTAATATATACCAGATCCTGCTCACTAGCAAACCATGTTTTAAAGGATGTCAGCATGGCTTTCCTAGCTCTTTGCAAGAGAAGGTTCTTCTCTTCCATCTCCACATAGACCTGAAGACAGGACAAAAGATTCCTTCCACCTTTGGCTAACCTGCCTGAATTTTCCATATTGAAAAATCCTAGCATGTGAGGCAGATTCCCAAATAAAATGGCAGTCAATACAACCCATTGTCTTTTGGACATACATGAAGATCAGGCCATTCTTTCTATTCTCTGCGAGTTGTGAATGTTGACTGTTTTAAGTACAATAATGTCAGTTTTGGTTTAGATGAAGGCCCAGGGACAGAGATTCTTTAGGAAAAAAACTGAACTGTAGCAAACACTAGGATGCCACTATTAAGCACATAAAACACAAGTTCAAGCTTACTTTGAAAATGAGTAAGTTTTTTTTCCCAAAGCGCTGACTCGGGTGCTAGGTTGGAAGGATACAACAGCGCAACAGCTATCTCTGCCAAAACGGGTCACCAGTGCTGATTCCAGCGGACACCAACATTTTCAGCTGGTGACTGCTATGGTAGTTTCCCATTACATGTGGCAATCAGTCAGTCAAAAACCTCAGAGGTTTCCTATTGTGTTTTTAGGCTGAAATTTAATGTTTACTTTTCTCTGTGCTCCACCTTCATACTCTATTATTGTTGAAGATGGAAATCTCGCGGGTCGATCAAAATGTGTTGATCTGAAGAGAAATCAAACTATGGATAATTAAAATTCAACAAATGAAAAACATGGGGGAAAACTTGACAATCAACAAAATAAAGTACATTATGAAAGGGTGAATTTTTTTTCAAATAGCATAATGGAGAGTAGAACCAAAAATAATAAAATGATTAATTTAGTCATGTGAAGCAGATCTTAATAATTAACAACAGGAGTAGAAGTAGAAAGTGTTTATTTGATGATGGCGAGACCACTGGAACATAATTTGCAGGATGCAGACATACACACATCAAAATGCCTTGATTATTATCTGTGCAACTGTTTATATTCCTCTTATAAATTTAGACTTACCATCATGTTTGTATTCCCAAAGAGACATGGTCTATTCCAATCATTAATTTTATCAACAATTATAAATCTCCATTCTATGCCAAGCCCTTGAGGTAACTGCTGGAAATAAAACAATAAATAAAGCTCCTGTCTCCAGAAGTTCTCCATCTAGCCAGGAGACAGACACGTAAATAAGGAATTTGAAGGGAGATTACTAATCCTTACAATATAATTGTCTCCTTCACAGCTAAGCACTTTCAATAACCTCTGAACTGTTGAACCCCACCTGCCCACGGCACCAAGATTCTAGGGACCAGATCAGGCAAGCCGTTAATAGATAGGTGGCGCCGATGTGCGTTACTGCTTTGGCTGGACTTCTCTTTGCCTGGATCTGAAATGCATCTGCTCTGAGGACTGTTGAAGGCCCTGCGGGGAACAGCCACGCCTGGGTCCATTTCCTCCTACACGTCAGCGAAAGAGTATCGGGGATCCCCAGGCTGTCAGGTGGGCAGGATCTGGCATTTTCACTGCCGTGGCCTGGGTTCACTCACTGGTCAGCAAACGATGAAATATTATTCAGCCTTAAAAAATAAGGAAATCCTCCCATTTGTGACAACATGACACATTCTGGAAGACATACGCCATGTGAAGTAAGCCAAACAAAGACAAATAGAGCATGATATCACTTATACAAGGGGGAAAATGTCAAACTCCTAGAAACAGAGAGCAGAAAAGCGGTTGTCAGAGGCTCCGAGGTGGGGAAAACAGAGGGAGGCTGGTTACAAAATAAAGTACAAGTTTTTAGTTATGAGAAAAATAAGGTCTGAGGATCTGATGTATAACATGCTAATTGTATTTTTTAACAACATATGTGTAGTTGAAATTTACTAAAAAAGTAAAACTTATATGTTCTCTCCAAAAAAAAGGTAAATAGGTTAGATAATGGAGAATAATATCTTAATTAACTCGAGGGGAGGGGTCCTTTGACAATGCATACATATACCAAATCACCACATAGTACACTCTGAATACCTTGTAATTCTGTCAGTTATACCTCAATAAAACTGGGAGAAGGGAGAAAATAGGGACGTAGAAAGACAAAACAATGTCCACAATAATAATTCACCCTGGTTATTCTTCATACACAGAGGTAGTACCTTAAAGGACAAAGCTGTCTATGTTTAGACCCTACCCCAGAATCCGCATCTCTGGGAGAAGGGAATCTGATTCTTTTTTAAGCCTTCAGAAGTCTTGTAGAAGAGCCAACCAATAGCAAGGACTGAACTAGACAGTGCTTCTTAAATTTGCCTGGTTCAAAGAATCAGCTGGGTAGGTAGCTTAAACCTGCTGAGTCCCATCTTTACTCTGGACACTCGCCCATGTTGGTTCCAGAATCAAGCTTAAGAGAGCCCCAAGAGGTTTTTTTTTAGATTGAGCAACTTTGGGAAGCACTAAACTAGACTGGATTTCCCAAACTTCTCTTGCAATAAGAATCACCTGGGGATCTAGTTGGAAAGAAAATTTCTTTGCTCCCGACAAGACCAACAGAATGGAAATTTCTGGCTCAGCATTCTGGCAGCCTAATTATTTAATAAAGACCTCCACTTGACTCTTATTATCTAATAGATTGTAATAAAGGCTCACTGATTCCCAACTTTGACTTGTCATTAAAATCACCTGGGAACTGTTTGTGTGTGTGTGTGTGTGTGTGTCTGCACATGTCCAGACACAAGCATGTGGGTGATTGCACGTATCTGTATTAAAATACACAAACATGAAATTTACACATAAGTGTCACATTTATGACATTTAATACATTCACAATGTCATGCCATCATCACGCCTAGCTCCAGAACATTTTCATCACTCATCTAGGAATTTTTAAAACATTCAGATGCCTAGTCTGTACCCCAATCAAATGAATCAGACTCCCCAGGGTGGGACTCAGGCTTCAGTGCTCTTTAAAGCATTCCTGCTGATTACAATGCACAGTCAAGTTTGGCACCACTTGGGGTTGCTACACTCCAAAAGCCTTTGTTAATTAGTCCCACCAGGGTCTCTCATCCTGGTCCTCTGCTCTCTAAGTACATCCTCACTTTGCTCTATGTCATTCTCTTTTTGATACATTTGATTCTTATGCCTCATCCAGACCCTTAAATTCTTATGTCCTTCTCAGAAATGATGACCAGGTTTCCTATTGCTTTTGTACCCCTCCCAGGGGCCTAGTCACAGGCATGATTTCAAAGATGCACATTCAGTCAAATGAATTTATTTAGAATAACCTTATAATGACATTTATAGGAAGGAATTATTTTAACTAACTTGGTTAACAGAGATGGAGTACCAATTTGGTGCCAGGCATTGTGCTAGCCCAGGCCCTATGCTCACAGTGGGAACTGAGAGAAAAGGCAGATGTCGGACAAGATGGCCTAAACTGTGACATTCCATCACAGCAAGATGAAAATGGAAATGCTTCAACATAAGTATCTAAACCAGGATCCAGAGACTTTTCCTGTCAAGGGCCAAGAATAGGTTTCTTTGCTTTTGGGGTTGTGTACAATAGTCACACCTGTTCAGTCCTGGCATTACCACTTTGCACAAAAGCAGCCACAGACAATACATATGTGACTGGGCATGGCAATGCTCCCGATCAAGCGGTGGGCTGGGTCTGTCCTGAGGGCTGATGTTTGCCATCTGCTGATCTAAAGCATGCTAGAAAGGGAGGATGGAGCAGGCAGTGGCACCCCACTCCAGTACTCCTGCCTGGACAATCCTATGGATGGAGGAGCCTGGTGGGCTGCAGTCCATGGGGGTCACGCAGAGTCGGACACGACTGAGCAACTTCATTTTCACTTTTCACTTTCGTGCATTGGAGAAGGAACTGGCAACCCATTCCAGGACCTTGCCTGGAGAATCCCAGGGTCAGAAGAGCCTGGTGGGCTGCCATCTATGGGGTCGCACAGAGTCGGACACGACTGAAGCGACTTCGCAGCAGCAGGAAAGGGAGGAAGGTGTTTCAGGAAAATAAAGCTGTTAAGTGATACATTGAGACATGTTAAATTTTAAAATTATTTATCTGAGTAAAAATCTATTTGAATTGGGCAGCATCAAGCCTGATGTGATTAGGAGCGCTCTGCAGACGGGAGACAGGGCTAGACTTTGCAGAGAAGATGCAGAAGAAAAGCAAGGAGATGACTGGATTGGCTGTGGCCTAACCAGTTGCCTTCTTTAAGGGAAAGCCAAGTTGGCTGTTTGTGATTGTCTGCCCTTAGATACTGGTTTGCCCTTGAGGTCTGCTAAGGCATCAGAACACTTAGTCTAATGACCTCCTTCTTTAATTAATTTAACAATATCGGAAGAGCGGAAGTACTATTTGAAGTTTACTAGCAGAGATGGGGGAGAAAGATTCGAGGCAGAGAGAGACTGTCCTGCCAAATTTTCAGTTCATTGTAGCTAAGTCTGGGAATCTTGTGAAGAAGTGGGGACGGAGGAGGCTGGAGAAGACAGGGGCCAGATTATTAGGCTGCGTGTAGATTGTATGTGGAAGCAATAAACAGAGGTTTAAATATTTGTGAATGGACACCCTGGTCAGTGGATGAGAATGGATTAGGTGGGTCAAGGTAAAGCAAGTCTATCATTCAAGAGGGTGTAGTGTTGGGAATATTGGATATCACACAAAAAGGGTGACACTGGACCCTTACCTAAACCATATATAAAAATGAATTCAAAATCGATCAAAAACCCAAAAGTAAGAGGTAAAGCCGTACTCTTAGAAGAAAATACAGGGGGAAAGCTTCATGATAACTGGATTTGGTAATGATTTCTTGTATGTGACAGCTAAAGCACAGATGACAAAATAAAAAGCAGAAAATTGGGTAACATCAACAATTTTAAATTCTGGGACTTCCCTGGCAGTCCAATGGTTAGGACTTCCATTGCAGGGAGCATGGGTTTGATCCCTGGTTAGGGAACTAAGATCCGCATGCTACATGCTGCAGCCAAAAAAAAATTTAATTCTGCTCATAAAGGACACAATTGACAGAGTAAAAAGGCAACCTCCACAAGCCTCAGGGAGATTTTAATTGTTGAGAATAGGGAAATTTCAAGATGAAAGTAGAGAGTCAGAGTGATATGGGAAAAAGGAAAGAGGACAGTGTGGTGCTGATGGTGATCCCGGTCATCAGAGTGATGACGCAGCTGTGTCTTAAATGATGAGACAGAGTCTGTTTTACAAAGGTATGGAGGAAGAGTGGATCAGATGGAGGCAACTTTACGCACAAGAACTGAGGCATGGATGATCTCAGTTGGTTTCAAGAATAGGGAAAGCATAAACAAAAAAATGCCAATGGGGATCCAGTCTTTGGACTTGTTATGTTTGAAGATTTTGATTAGCCCTCTCTATTCGAATTCATCCTCAGAACATGTCAGGGAGGCAGCTGGAGACATTATTTAAAGATGCCTCGTGGGGGTGAGGGAGTATGGGTGGATCACAGAGAATTTTTACAGCGATGAAACCACTCTGTGATACTGTGATGGTCGACACACGTCATTATATGTTTGTGCAAACTCTTAGCATGTATGGCATTGACTGGACTCTAATGTAAACTATGGATTTGGGGTGATTATGTCAGTGTAGTCTCTCAGTTATAACAAAGGTACCACTCTGGTGGCGGGGGTGTTGACAGTGGGGGAGACTGCGCATAGGGGTTGGGCAGGGGGGATCTGAGAATCTCTGTATTTCCTTACAATTTTGCTGTGAACCTAAAACTGTTCTTTTTAAAATATAGTCCTTTTTAAAGCAGGTTGGTAAAAAGGGATTTAAGAGGCATAATTTTTTAAGACAAAATGATAGCATCTAGAGATGCACACTTTGGTGACAAGAGGCAAGAAGGTGGTTATCTTTCAAGTTAGGATAATGGTTACTTTTGGGGGAGGGCAGAAAGCTACAACTGAGATGGGGCACACAGAGGACTTTCGGGTGACTATCAAAGTTCTGTTTCTTCACCTGGCTGGTGATTTCAAATGTGCTTGTTTTATAATAGTGCATCAGTAATCACCCAAGGACTAATTCTACCTTCAGGGGCTTAGGACTTTTGGGACAATAAAAGATCCTGCTTTTTGATGGAGAGCTGAAAGCCGTGCAAGACGTGGGTATCAGCTGGCATTACATTTAACAGAAAATCAAGGACTGTGATACTTGGTATCCCAAAATATCCATTTCAATGCAAACAAGAAGACATTAAAAAATATTTGATCTGGTCAAGAGAGAAAAAGCAACCCCAGGTTCAGCAGCCAGACAGCTGCCCTTTAGGAAGAAGCAGGGAAACGATCACATGTACGATGCTCTAAGGATGCCTGAACTTACGTCCACCCCTGAGGCCTGGAGAGTTATGGGACTGGATCACAGACCATCTCACTCACAGGTAACAAGAAGGGGAGGACCATGGGAAAGGAAAGAAAAGCCATCCAAAACACTTGGTACATCTCAATGTTACCTTGAACGAGTGCTGAGCCAGGTAAATAACATGTTAGAAGGGCAGATTTGCTGTTAGAAATAGAAGATTAGGAAACCGCTCATTATTTACAAATATTTGTCATCAAGTTGGACCATTATGTTATAGGTCTTTCTGTGTTATATACTATAATTTAAAAGGTTTAAACAATAAGGTATATTTATTCTAATTTTTAAAGTGTATTACCAGCACCCTCACCTTTAATCTTCATAACAACCCACGAGTTAAGTATTCTCCCATTTAGATAATGATCCTGAGACATTAAGTTGCTTGATCAAGGAAATGTATATACTTAATATCAGAAACAAAATTCAAGTCCAAGTTTTCTGAATGTGAAGTTCTTACTGACCTACACTGTCTCTCACTGTAAATTCCAAATAAAAATAGAGAGCATTCTAAAACAGGGTCTTCTAGATTCCATATATATGTGTGTTAATATACAATATTTGCTTTTTTCTTTCTGACATTCTCTGTATGATAGTCTCTAGGTCCACTTCAGTTCAGTTCAGTTCAGTTCAGTCTCTCAGTCGTGTCTGACTCTTTGTGACCCCATGAATCGCACCACACCAGGCCTCACTGTCCATCACCAGCTCCCGGAGTTTACTCAAACTCATGTCCATTGAGTTGGTGATGCCATCCAGCCATCTCATCCTCTGTCGTCCCCTTCTCCTCCTGCCCCCCAGTCCCTCCCAGCATCAGGGTCTCTTCCAATGAGTCAGCTCTTCGCATGAGGTGGCCAAAGTATTGGAGTTTCAGCTTCAGCATCAGTCCTTCCAATGAATATTCAGGACTGATCTCCTTTAGGATGGACTGGTTGGCTCTCTTTGAAGTCCAAGGGTTAGGTCCACTTACGTGTCTACAAATGATCCAGTTTTGTTCCTTTCTATGGCTGAGAGATATTCTGCTGTGTGTACGTACCACATCCGTTCTTCTGATGGAGATTCAGGCTGCGTCCACGTCCTGGCTACTGTGACTATTGCTGCGATGAACATTAGGCTGCATGCGTCTTTTGGCATTATGGTTTTCCCTGGGTATAGGTAACCAACAAGAACCTACTGTTCAGCTCAGGGAACTCTATTCAATGCTCTCTAGTGACCTGAATGGGAAGGAAATCCAAAAAACAGAGGATATATGTGTACACAAGACCCCCTGGAGGAGGAAATGGCACCCCACCCCAGTATTCTTGCCTGGGACATCCTATGGACAGAGGAGCCTGGAGGGCTACCGTCCTCGGGGTCACAAAGAGTTGGACACGACTTGACTTGGCAGCTGAGCACACACGCGTTGTAGACTCAGGGCCGAGAACGCTGAGAGCCTTATGCTCAGTGGCAGCCCTGGGGGAGATGAGAGCTGGGGTGGGGTGGGGGTCTCGGGGCTGTGAACAAGCGCAGCTGTAAATGCTGTATTTTCTTCCCACCAGAGAGAGAGATGGATGATCCTCCAGGCACCTAAGGCAGGAAGTACACCTCCCCACGATGCAGTCAACACGCCACCCATGCCTCGTGCAGAGGCGTGGATGACTTTCCTGTTAACAGGGCTTTGGCCTTTCTACCCTTTAAAAGATCTCTTACGTCTTGTCTGTTTCCTGAGCTGCAGGCATAATCCTTGGTGTTGGGAACACAGTACCAATACAGGGCGCGACTTCCTGCTCCGTCACAGAGAGTCTAGCAAACAGAAGGCAAGAAGTGTGGCCTTGCCCTTTTGCAGCCATAAAGAGTCTGCCGTTATTGCACGAAGGAGATGTACCTCGTTCTTGCCCTGCCGAGCCTGGCTTGCATTACTGGAGAAACCACCCAGCTGGAGACGCTCGCAGTAAAGGGCAGTGGCGCCAGCGCCCATTAACTGAATTTGATTCCGAGTCGCCCCTGATGGAAAAGATCGCAGGTTCCATGGAAAACCAGCCGGGCTGCTTCCTCTGCTGAAAGCTCGCAGCTCCCCTAGGCCTAGAGACGGAAACCAGAGTCTCACGCGGGGCTCCTAAGCCCTGCTGTTCCCGCTGCGGTGGCCTCCCCTGGGCCAGCCCTCCGAAGTGCCTGCAGCTTCTGAACCAGGAGAGCGCGACCTCCGTCTCCCGTGTGCCCGGCACTCCGCCCTGCCTGGCCCGTCACCACCTTCTCCACCACCAGCTTTTCCTGGGATTCTCCTCCTCAAGGCTTCCCTCAGCCCCCACCCCCAGAGTTAGAGACTCACTCTGGTCTCAAAGCACCCAGCCCTGCAGAGACCTGTGAGCCGTCGGGCCACGTCACCGCTGAGCTACTTGCCTCTCCTTCCCTCCCTCTGTCTGTCTCGGTCTCTCTGTCTGTCTCTCTCCCTTCCTCTCTCAGGGACTGTGAGCCGCTATTTCTGTGTCTCCAGAATGAGCACCATGTGCGTGCATGACTTTACTGAAGATAAGAAAGTCGGGAAAAGGAGGGTGGGCTCCTGATCATCATCCCAACCACACTACCACCCCTAACTGCTGGGGTGTGTGTCTGTGGGAATGTGTGTGTGTTGGGGTGCATCTGCGTGTTGGCCAAAGGGCAAGGAAGAGAAGCAGATGTGGGAAGGTAGGCAATGCCGGTTCTGTAACCTAGCCATTCTCATCCTGTTCACACCTGGATAGCATTCACTGTGCAACTCTGTCCCCTGTTTCTCTCTCACTTCTCTCTGGAGAAGGAAATGACAACCCACTGCAGTATTCTTGTCTGGAGAACTCCATGGATAGAGGAGCTGGTGGGCTACAGTCCACGGGCTCACAAAGAGCCGGACACGACTGAGTTAAGACATTTCCCTATAGTTCATTTTCTGCTGGGCAACCAGGGCGATTGTTTCACAACAAGAGTGTACCATGTCACCTCTTAGCTTGAAATCCTGAAATGGCTTCCCAACAATCGCACAGAATAAGACCAAAGTCCTTACGGCGGCCCACCAGGTCTCCTATGACCCGCCTCTCCCCCTCACTCACTAACACCCTGCTGGCCTCAGCACCAGCTCTTCCCTCAGTGCAGAATCTTTCCCAGATGCTTTGGTTTTGCTCAGAGTCATTTTGTCAACGAGATCAACCTTGACTGCATCATTTAACACATTCAAAATTGACCTTGACCTTTCTATTCAACCACATGCCTCTCCCCCACCTCCTTACCAAGCTCTGCTGTTTAATTTTCTCTTTTTTCCATACCTTTCATTCACCTTCTGTGCTTCCCAGGTGGCGTTAGTGATAAGGAATCCGCCTGCCAATGCAACAGATGTAAGAGACTCGGGTTGGATCCCAGGGTCGGGAAGATCCCCTGGAGGAGGGCATGGCAACCCACTCCAGTATTCTTGCCTGGAGAATCCCATGCACACAGGAGTCTGGTGAGCGACAGTTCATGGGGTTGCAAAGAGTCGGACATGACTGAAGCGACTTAGCATGCACACACTCACCTTCTATCATACCAGATACTTTACTTACTTGTTTATTGTTTACTGTCTATCTCCTGCCTGCACCAACTGCCCCCCTCCAGATATTTTTGTCTACTTTGTGGTTATGTAGCTATTCGTTAAGTCTTTCCCCTACATTCCCCTAGTCAGTTATATTGCTTCCTTTTTCACTATAATATTGTTAAGAATAACATTTTACTACATAAATCTTCACATAGACCTTTGATTATTTCTAAGAATTTGAGTCACTTGATCAGATGTTACATACTTATAAGACTTTTGATGCCTATTACAAACTTGATTTCCAGTCATGCTTTTTGTATAATATATGCTTGTTGAGAAGCAATGTTTTCCTATTGGGGGCAGCCTATAAACTTAATTATGTGTCCCAGCAATTCCACTCTAGGAGTCTACCCACAAGAAATGAAAACACATCCACACAAACACATGTATCTGACTGTTCAGAGCAGCGTTCTTCATCATAGTCCCCAAATGGAAATAACTGAGACGTCTATCCAACGGTGAGTGGATAAACAAGAGGAGGTATTTTCTTACCATGGAATACTACTCAGCAATAAAAAGGGAAGAACAATTGGTTCATGCTACCAAAAGAATGTGCTTGTGCTAAGTGAAAGGAGCCAGATGCAAGCAACTACATTTGCATGCTTCTGTTTATAAGAAATGTCCAGAAAAAGCACATTTGAGGAGACAAAGAGCAGATCAGTTATTATTCTGGGCTGGGTTAGGAGCAGGGATTCACTGTAAACAGACACAAGAAGCATTTGGGGATGGTGGAAATGTTCTAAAACTGGATTTGTGGGGATGGCTTTACAACTCTATACAAAAATAATAGAATTGCATACTTACAACAGGTTAACTTTATAACTACACCTTAATAAAGTCATTAAGGGGATTGGGAATAAATATAATCAGAGGGAAAGATTAGGAAGAAAGTGCATATAAAATGCGTGCTGTGATTTTAACAGTTTGAGGGGAAAAAAAGTAAAGCATAAGAGAAAGAAAGAAGAAGGGAGGGTGGGAGGAGAGAAAGAGAAGGAAAGGAAGAATCGAGGAAAAGGAATGGAGAGAAATATCGTGCATGTGCTACCAGGCCCCTTTTGTGGTGGCTCAAGACTACCAGAAGAGACCCCACAGAACATCCATGAAGTGAGTCGACTTTGCACAAATAATAACAAACTTACAGCCTCTATACTGTCAGCAAGTGTCTTTAAAGAAGAGGTACATGGACTCATAGTGTCTCACAGAAGCAAATAAAGTCACAGAGGTTAAAAAAAAAAAAAAAACTAGGCCTGGTTTCCTAGCCACTAACTGTTATTATTCCAAAGAAGAATTTCTGCGTCTTAAATATTAAAGTCATAATTATAATAAAGCTCTCAAAGGTGGCTTCCATGTTTTCAAAAGGAATTTTTAAAAGGGAGCCTTCTAGACTGAGGTGGCTCTGTTGGTGGCATTTCCGAGCAGTATTGGGGGGGCAGGGGTGGGAGGTGGGTGCAGAGGATTCCAGGAGGAGCTACAGACAAAAGAGTCCCAGAGAGAAGCAGACAGCAGGTCACACTGGAAGGCCTGGAATTCTTCATTGCACACAAAATGAGAATTTTCAGCACCGCATTTTATTTTTGTCTTTCTGGCTACGAGGCACGTGTTGCAGGGTCTCAGTTCCCCAGCTAGGGATTAAACCCTGGACACCGCAGTGCAAAACTGAACTCTAACCACTGGACCACCCTGGAACTCCCAAGGACTATGCATTTTAAGGACATCATTTTCAAAAAATTATATTCATGCAGTTTGGATTTTTGTGACCTTCTGTAGCAATGAGTAAAATGTACAGGTCAGATTCCAGTAAGTGATTAAGGTTACACATCACCTTCCCTGCTTGCAGGAGTGCTCAGTCATGTCTGACTCTCCGAGATCCCATGGACTATATATAGCCTGGAAGGCTCTTCTGTCCATGGGGGTCTCCAGGCAGAAATACTGGAGCAGGTGGTCACCTCCTTCGGGGGCTCTTCTCTTTATGTTTCACCAAACCGGCGCCTCCTGACGACAAGTACAGGCAGAGCTGGCAATGTGTTCCGGGGCAAACCTGGGCTGCAGGCTGAGTCGGGGAACCGACTGACCACACACCCAGGGAGGATGCAGAATACAAGGGAGGGCTGTCAGTTCCTGGAACATCAGCAGATTCTTCACACCCTCGTGCTCAGAGATGTGAGGAGGGCAAGGAAATGAGAACCAGTGTGATTTCTTCCTGGGGGTGGGGCAGGCACAGGGGTCAGTGGTGGGGACCACAAAGGGGTGGTTTAGACAGGACAGTCAGGGCGGGCCAGAGACTCGCAAACGTGTTGTGTCGCTTTATTAAGTCATACCTAGGTTTCCCTCTGTTGTTCAGTCACTAAGTTGTGTCCGACTCTGCAACCCTATGAACTGCAGCTTCAACCCTATGAACACCAAGCTTCCCTGTCCTTTACTATGTTCTAGAGCTCGCGCAAACTCATATCCTTTGAGTTGATGATGACATCCAACCATCTCATCCTTTGTCACCCCCTTCTCCTCCTGCCCTCAATCTTTCCCAACATCAGGGTCTTTTCCAACGAGTCGGCTCCTCAAATCAGGTGGCCAAGTTTTGGAGCTTCAGCATCAGTCCTTCCAATGAATATTCAGGGTTGATATCCTTTAGGATTGACAGCTTTGATCTCCTTGATGTCCAAGGGACTCTCAAGAGTCTTCTCCAGCAAGATGATTCAAAAGTATCCATTCTTCAGCACTCAACCTTCTTTATGGTCCAGCTGTCACACCCATACATGACTACTGGGAAAACCAGAATTTTGAGCATACAGACCTTTGTCTGCAGAGTGATGTCTCTGCTTTTTTTTTTTTTTGCACATTGTGCAATCGCACACTGCACATTTATTTTGCAGAAGATACTTTCTGCTGATTGCCTTTGGCTAGTTTGTCGAAAGAAAACCATAAACAGTTGTAGGTTTAATAGTATGTCTCTGCTTTTTAATACACTGTCCAGGTTTGTCATAGCATTTCTTCCAAGGAGCAAGTGTTTCCTTCTGCTACATAACAAATTATACAAACTTAGATGCTTGAATCAACACCCATTTCTTAGCTCAGGGTTCTACAAACCCAAAGTCCAGCATGGCTTGGTTGGGTTGTCATACAAGAGGTCTTACACAGCGGAAGTGAAGGCAAGGTCTTACAAGGTCGGCTGTTTCTTTCTGGATACTCTGGGAAAGAGTCTGCATCCAGGCTCCCTCAGGCTCTAGAATTTAGACTCTCACTACCCCAGCGCCAGCCTAGGGGCACTCCCACCTCCCAGAGACTGCCCACATTCCTTTGCCAGGAAAAGCCTAGTCCTTTTTAAGGACTAGGTCAGGCCAACTGAGGATAATCTATCTTAATGCCAATTAATTTGGGACCTTAATTACATCTGCAAACTCCCTTCAAACAGTACCTAGATTAGTGTTTGATTGAGTGCCCGGGAGAAGGTGTTTGCACACCAGGGCCTGGGAGGCTTGGGGCCACTCTAGGATTCTGCTTGCAGCAGGTTACTTAGGGAAGCTGCTCTGTGTAGCTAAGTGATCCCCAGAGCAGGTGGTACCAAGCCCTAATGGATGTTTTGGAAATTCCCATGCAAATATTTTGTTGCAGTAACAGGGGATAGGTTCCACCAGCATTTGGTGCTCGGGGCCAGGTTGTGAGAAGACAGCCTCACACAATGAGGAATTAGGCTGCATGTTACTCACTTTCAAATGTCCCTCTAGGCCTTCGTGCCAATGGCAAATCTGTGTATTATTGTCTGAACTTCAATTTTTTTTTACACAGTGTGTGTGCTGAATTTTACATAAATACAGTAATGGATGAGCCAGGGGAAGAATGTAATTATTTTGTTTGGGACTTTAACAAGATTTTCACCACCGGGGCGGGGCGGGGGGTGGGGGGGACCCCATGACCACTGACAAGGCTGCTTGTGGAACCTGAATGATCAGCGCGCCATCCCTGCTCCACCTGCGCTGTCACCGGCCCTGTCTTCAGGATTCCAAGTACCAGCCTCGTCTCACTTCACCTCTTCTCACGTGGCAATGCCTGAGCACTCACGTGTTGCAGCATTTCCCTGAAATTGATTTCTTAAGATTATGTGTGTCGGTAGGTTATATTAGTATGAACCCTTTCGGGACGGTAAACAGGACATTTCAACCTAGTGGTTATGATGAGGGGCCATGATTCTGAAGAGCTGAGAACTAAAACTCCACTGCGTGCACCTCCTGAAGCTGGGAACGGCCAGCAGGGTGGATGGTAGGGCACGTGGTATGTAAGCTCTCAGAGTGGGAGGGACTTCTGTGAGCTTTGAGTTGATTTACTTTATCTAAAAAAAGAGGAAACTAAGGTCAGAAAAGGGAATTAGTTAATGTCACCCAACTACTTAATGTTAATGCTGGCCCAGGCCCAGTTCTCTTAATGAAAAGGTCAAATTCATCCACAGGAAACTAATTGAAAGGGAATTCCCTGGTGGTCCAGTGGTTAGGACTTGGAGCTTTCACATCCAGGTTCAATTCCTAGTTAGGGAACTAAGATTTCGCAAGCTGCCCCACGCGGTTCCAAAAAAAAAAAAAAAAAAGGCAAAAGCTACTTGAAAATAAAATTAACATTCTGTAACTGAAGTATTGAGAAAAATATTTTGCTAAAGATCTATTATAACAACTTAATATTATACAATTAAATCCACTATTTTTGGTTAAAATGTTGAAAGCCAGATTCTACTAGATATAGGGTTGATTATAGAACTGATTATATCAAATCAATTGTATTTGGGATACTATCTAACTCAATATCAGCAGAGGAAGCATTTATTTAATGAACTTGTGATTTGAAATTATTCCTGCTAATTTCTATTTACTTTTCTGATACAGGTTGATTTTGGCCAATCTATACCAAAACTAAGATTATGGCATGTGGCCCCATCACTTCATGGGAAATAGATGGGGAAACAGTGGAAACAGTGTCAGACTTTATTTTGGGGGGCTCCAAAATCACAGCAGAGGGTGATTGCAGCCATGAAATTAAAAGAGGCTTACTCCTTGAAAGGAAAGTTATGACCAAACTAGATAGCATATTAAAAAGCAGAGACATCACTTTGCCAACAAAGGCCCATCTAGTCAAGGCTGTGGTTTTTCCAGTAGTCATGTATGGATGTGAGAGTTAGACTGTGAAGAAAGCTGAGCACTGAAGAATTGATGCTTTTGAACTGCAGTGTTGGAGAAGACTCTTGAGAGTCCCTTGGACTTCGAGGAGATCCAACCAGTCCCTCCTAAAGGAGATCAGTCCTGGGTGTTCAGTGGAAGGAGTGATGCTGAAGCTGAAACTCCAATACTTTGGCCACCTGATGTGAAGAGCTGACTCACTGGAAAAGACCCTGATGCTGGGAGGGATTGGGGGCAGGAGAAGGGGATGACAGAGGATGAGATGGCTGGATGGCATCACCAACTCGATGGACATGGGTTTGAGAAACTCCGGGAGCTGGTGATGGGCAGGGAGGCCTGGCGTGCTGTGATTCATGGGGTTGCAAAGAGTCAGACACGACTGAGCGACTGAACTGAACTGAACTGACTGATACCAAGACTGGTTAGATGAGTTCAAAACACTGGGCAAAAATGAGGCCAAATCACTATCACACTTCATCTTTCCCAGAGGGCCAGTCGCCAAAAGCAACTGGTTTTTCTTTCCCCGCCGGACAGCACCGGACATTGTATAAACCTACATGGTGCAGTCAGTGAAGAATCCGCCTGCAAAGCAGAAGACCTGGGTTCAGTCCCTGAGGCTGGGAAGATCCCCCTGGAAAAGAAAACGGCAACCCACTCCAGTATCCTTGCCTGAAGAATCCCATAGACAGAGGAGCCTGGTGGGCTACCGTCCACCGGGTCACAAGAGTCAGGATGGGGCAGCTAACCCACCGCCGCCACCACCCGTAGCTTCGAAGTTGCCATACGCTTTCCTCTGCTGCCACCTGCTGGATAAGCCGAGCATAGCCTTCAAGGGCGCTTTAGTCTTCCTTCTGCTGTTTTAAGCGGTCAAGAGTCCGCCTGCCAGGGTAGGAGACACAGAAGACATGGATTCAGTCTCCGGGTTGGGAAGATCCCCTGGAGGAGGGAACAGCGACTCACTCCAGTATTCTTGCCAGGACAGTCCCACGGCAGGTCAGTCTGTGGGGTCACAGAGTCGGACATCCCTGAGAATTCTAAGGATTCAGGTCTTGGCCACTCGATTTGAACTTAAATACCGAAGCACTGGACATGTAAATGTTGTTTCTTGTAATGACTAGAGATACTTATATGCGACCATAGTAAATAAACCTATGGATCTTCGTTTTCAAAACCCCTCTTCTGTCCTTAGAAAGTTACACTTTAAAATTCAAATCATGCTTCCCTTCTTAAAAATCAGTGGCCTACAAGACAGTAGACTTGTATTACTCATGTCTAGATGTGAAATAGAATGAACCCCACTCACTGCAAAGAATGAGGCAAAAATGGACGGACATGTGGCTGTCCTGTCTCCCTAGGCAACTCGTGGCTGTGACTTATTCAACTAAAACCAGCTACACTGATCCAGGTGCTACGGCTTTAGCTTTGCTCTTGACAATTCCCCTTGTCCACGGTCTCCTGGGGCCACCCCCAGCAGCACCAGCTTGTGGCTGAGAGCTGAGGGTTGTGCCGTCAGCTCCTAGCACATGCCAATACCTGTGAAGTGCTGGAATATAGCGAGTGCTACGGGTTAATTTTCATCACCACTTATCTTCGATCCATCTCTCCTTTTCCGCCAAGCTGCCAAGTGTCCTTCATTTCCTGGGATAAGACCTCACTTCCAAAGCATAAAATCTTCTTTGAAGTAAATAAAGACTCCTGGCTTCCACTGAAGGAGGTGTGTGTGAATTTGATCCCTGGTAGCGGGAAAAAATCCCGTATGCCGCATGCTGTGGCCAAAAATAACTTTTTTAAGTCGGGGGTGGGGGTGAGGATACTTAGCATCAGGTAGGTGGCTTCTCCTGTTGCCTGTTGAAAACACTAAAAAGTCACTTTCATTATATTCTTGAACACCACATAAAATAAAAAATAAAATAAATAAAAAATAAATAAATAAAATAAAAAATAAAATAAATAAAATAAAAAAAATAAACTCAAAATGGATTAAGGATTTAAATGTAAGACTGGATACTATAAATTACAGAAGAAAACACAGGTAGAACACTCTTTGACATAAATCACAGAATTTTTTTTTTGGATCTGTCTCCTAAAGCAAAGGAAATAGAAGCAAAAATAAATATGACCCAAGTAAATTTAGCTTTAGCACAGCAAAGGAAACCATTAGCAAAACAAAAAGACACCTACTGAATGGGAGAAAATATTTGCAGATGATGTAACTGTTAAGGGATTAATATCTAACATATGTAGACAGCTCATACAACTCAACATTAAAAAAAAAATTCCAATTAAGAATTGAGCAAAAGAACTAAAGACATTTTTCCTAAGAGAAAATGCACATGAAAAGATGCTTAATATCGCTTATCATCAGGGAAATCAAAACCACAATGAGATATCACTTCAAACCTGTCAGAATGACTGTCATCAAAGAGAACACAAATAATAAGTCTTGCCAAGGATGCAGAGAAAGGGGAACCTTCATACTCGGCTGCAGGGGAATGTAAATTGGTGCAGCCACTATGGAAAACAGTATGGAGGCCTCTCAAAAAATTAAGAATTCCACTCCTGGAAATACAGACAGAAAGAGAAAAAAAAAACAACACTAATTCTAAAAGCTCATAGCAGCATTATTGACAATTGCCAAGATGGGACTTGGCAACCTAAGTGTCCATGATCCAGATGAATGCATAAGGAAGATGTGTTATGTGTGCATAAATATATGTGTGTGTGCTTGTGTGTACACACACACATATATACACACACACACATTAAAATACTCAGCCATTAAAAAAAGTGATATTTTGTCATTTGCAGCAATACGGATGGACTTGGAAGGCATCGTGCTGAGTGAAATAAGTCAGACAAAGAAAGTCAAGTATTTATAACAACACTTATATGTGGAATCTAAAAAAAACAACAAACTAGTGACTATAACAAAAAGCAGCAGACTCACAGAAAGAGGGGAGAGACGGTGTAGAGGTGGGGATTAAGAGGCGCAGGCTATTAGGTATAAAGTAAGTGACAAGGATTCATTGTACAAGAGGAATGTAGTCAGTATTTTATAACTATAAAGGGAGTATAACCTTTGAAAGCCATTCCCTTCTACAGCATACACCCTTAACTTACATAATATTATACAGCAACTATATACTTCAATTTAAAAAAAGACCAAAGTCACCTTCATAGCCAAAGATTAATACCATTTTAAGGAATAAGCCAACTGTACATGATCCTTGATAAATCCAAGTCCTCAGTAAAGAAGGCTCATTGAAGAAACAGAACCTCTGAGTCCCACAGCTCCAGGAGGTACTGCCCTCACACTGAACACAAAGCGGATGGTACCTCCTGGGGTTACACATGGCTGAGGTCTCAGGGAGGGCAGTGAGGAAGATGCTGGTACGAGAAGGGAACTTCTAGAAGCCAGGCCCTTCCCAGACATTTTCACTCTGTGTTGTCCATTTTAACATGAAACAATGAATGAAGATATGGAAGATGGTAATTCCTTTGTCCAAAGTTACCAAGAGGCAGAGTAGAGTTATTATATTGACTCTGAAATGAGGACAACTTCCTCTAGGTGGTCATTCCACAGCCTAAGTCCTGATTTGCCCAGTAATTATCAGTAAGAACTTGGGCACGTCAACTACTCTCTGTGGGTCCTCAGTAAAAGTGGAATTTCTCTGCACCTTCAGGGTTGCAATCACCCACATACATCAGCTATTATATGACCCTCCATGGTGTGACTTGCTAAGGTGTGTTAGAGTTTGAGAGCATTTTAATAAATACACTTCTCATGCATAAAGTCTTATAGCTACATTTAGTGGTATAATTTGTATTTCTAAGATGAAAAGCAGTATTTTCACCAGCTTCTGTTAACGGAAAGGAGCCTTGTTCTGTTTCCTTTCTCCTAAGCCAATCTAAATGGCGACCATGAAATTCACACACCAAGTCAGAACTGAAAATGCATCACCCTGGTTTCAGCTCCAGGCACTTAAAAATCACCTGAGTCACTGTGTATTTAGTTGTCTACATTAGAAGAATGTTAACAGAAGTGATCACTTTGCTCCTAGGAACCAAAATATCCTTCACTTAGAAGCTGGAATCCGAAGTATTATCACCATAGAATAGTCAGAGCTGAAAACTTTAAGGCAGCTGAGACCCAAGCTACCTGGGCTTCTGGCAACAGACAGGATAAAGTGCTTCCGTGAAGATCAGACTAAGGGGGCATGGCCTGGGGTTTCTTCTCTGAGGTCCTGAATTCCTGCAACTAGAAAGGAAGTGCTATATTCAAGTATCAATTGTTGAGAACAAATGTCATTTAACATTAATCCAAGCTTGTAAATTACATTAGTGTACCCTTATCTACAAATTAGTTAAGGTTTATTAAAATGGCAAATACATTAGTTTTTTAAAAAACTAACTTCTGAAAAGAAATCATTAAGGAAAAAAAAAGCAAAAGCCTCATTGATTGAGGTATGTCAAAGGGACACAGGAGCCAACTGAAATAGCTCTCAATGCCCAAAGCTAGAACAGTCAGAACACGAGGTACTAGATGATAACCCAGAGTATAAAATATCCAGTTCATACCGATTGCATAAACAGGTGACAAGAGACAAAGCTCCCTTACAAAAGAAGTCTGAATACTTTATAGATACTCCACCGTCAAGGAGAGACAGAGCTTAATCCAACTCCCTGCTCCTAGAGGGGGTGCTGTGCAAACCTTCTTCTGCTATACAGTGGGGTGGGGTGGAGGAGCTTTTCTATGCACAAATGCCGCCACTACCCAGCCAGGTGACCAAGGCCAACATAAACACAAAGCAAGTTGGTATGCACTCTTGATACGACGTGCTGAGACCAGCACTGTACCTGTGGTGTTCCACCCCAACTCATAACCTCAATTATGAGAATACTGGGCAAATCCCGAGAGGGGCATCCTACCAAACACTTGACCAATACTCCTCAAAACTGTCAAAGTCTGAGACACCGTCATAGCCAAGAGGAACCTTTAAGAGCATTTGGGATGCGATCCTCAAAAGGAAAAAGACATTAGGTAAAAACAAAAGCAATTTGAATCAGGTGTGGACTTCAGTCAACAGTATTTTCAAGGTGAAGTGAAAACCGTTCATGTCCGACTCTTTGGGACACCATGGACTGTAACCCGCCAGGCTCCTCTGTCCGTGAAATTCTCCAGGCAAGAATACTGGAGTGGGTAGCTGTTCCCTTCTCCAGGGAATCTTCCTGACCCAAGTCTCCGTATCACAGGCAGATTCTTTACCAGCTGAGTTACCAGAGAAGCCCATATTATCAATCAGTTCATTAATTATGACAAATGTGAAGATGAAATGGGATAAATGGATGAGGGGTGTTAGTTGCTCAGCTGTGTCCACCTCTTTGCGACCCCATGGACTGTAGCCCACCAGGCTCCTCTGTCCATGGAATTCTTGCAATACTGGAGTGAGTTGCCATTCCTTTCTCCAGGGGATCTTCTCCACGAAGGGAATGAACCCGGGTCTCCAGCATTGCAGGCAGATGTTTTAGCATTTGCGCCACCAATGGATGAGGGGTACATGAGAACGCTAGCATCTTCTGTTTTCCTGTAAAATTACTCTTATAGCATAAGGAACATGATCACTAACACTGCATTAACCTTGTAAGGGGACAGGTAGTTACTAGTCTTATCGTGGTAATCATTTCATGATGTATTTAAATGTCAAATCACTATATTGTACATCTGAAACTAACAATGTATTATCAACTTATTTCAATAAAAATAACTGCTCCAAAAAGTCTAATTAAAAAAAAAACCTATAGAAACACACAATAACATACATTTGGGTAAACTCCAGGAGTTGGTGATGGACAGGGAGGCCTGGCGTGCTGCAGTTCATTAGGACACAGAGTCAGACATGACTGAGCAACTGGACTGATAGGAAAAAATCTAAAATCACACTGAACTGATATTTTCGTGTTAATTTTATCCCCAGTACTGTATAAGTTCTTATACGGAAGGTATATATGTAATTGCTATGAAACTTTGGGATATATTGGGGGGAAGAAAAAATGAAAACCAGTTTAGGCTTATCTCTTTATCAGCAGAAAAATTTTATTCCCTTTGAAGGACAAACCACATCCAAGGCCTTAACTTACAGACACAAACCGAAGTAGCCATTAAAGCATGAGATACTGAGATACAAGACACAGGGCGGGGAGCGCTTCGCCATCGCAGGCTGACGCCAAACGGCTCCATTCACAGCCGAGCTCTGCCGGCGCGGGGGCGCGGTGGAGGGCAGGTGCTGATCCGCGGACCCGAAGGAGAACGCTGTGCTCTACAAGTACTGAAGCATTGCATACCAGCTTTGGGGGGAGATACGTTCACAACGGAGGGAAGAGGGGGGAAGCAGAGTGCCCCCGCGGGGCATTAGGCTGCCTTGCAGAGGGCCACAGCCGAGAAGCGAACCTCTCCCTGCTCACGTGCAGTGAATTCTCTGCAGACCTTGGCGGCGTCCTGAGGAGGAGGAGGAGAGTTGGGAATTAAGTTCCGAACACCACCAGCTCACAACGAACGCTTCAAGGGAAAACTGTCACTGAGACCCGTGAAGTGCACCCTGACCGACTTTAAACCTCCCAACAAACTTGAAAACCAGGGCATAAGACAAGAGGGAAAAAAATCAGGTGATGGGAAAGACAAGGACCCACATCACAGACGTGGCTTCGGAGGCTCTGATTATTACCACGAGCAAATGCTCTGTGCTCCTGCCACCGTGGGCCTGGTTTTGACAAGTACGCCCTCTTCCCCTCAAATCCAGAGACAGAAAATTGGTTTCTCTTCATCAGGGAAAAGTAAACATTTTGGTGGTGGTATCGTGTCCCACTCTTGTGACCCCGTGGACTGTAGCCCGCCAGGTTCCTCCGTCCCTGGGATTCTCCAAGCACGAATACTGCAGTGGGTTGCCATTTCCTTTTCCGGGGAAAAGTAAACATTCTACAGAATTTAAATATCTGGCATTCCAGGTACAGGTAAATGATAACTGCTTAGATATTTAGGGAATGCCATGAATCACTAATTTTAAAACCCAAATTACAAAGAATAAGGACAGAAAATTGATCCCAATGTTACCTGCTGAATGCTAGGGTTTAAATGTATTGGAATCAGAATATCGATCATTGTTCAATTTGTAAAAAGTCCAGTAGAAAGAAAGTCCAACCAAAACATTAAATATAAGACCTTTAAGAGGCTGTTGGATACTCTGACAGAAAACAACCACGGAACACCAGTTCCCAAGGTCTAAAATATCACCTACTTGAGTTTCAGCACTTAAAAAGCATCAACCATATCCTGGTTTTCTTCCAGGTTTTGCACCACTCAGGAAAACTGTAGGGGATTCTAGAGTAACATTCTATGAGAATTTTTAATACACTGGTATTACAGACTGCCTTTCCCCAAATCCACTTTCCTTTAGGACCCACAGTGTTCATTAAGAGTGTGCCGCTAAAGACAATAGCCAACTGCTACATACACAATAAGCAGTGACCTAATTCACTCAAATTTAAGATACCTGGGTTAAGTTTATGTATTTTCTCACCAGTTTAGCAAGTTTATTTGGAGTATAACCTAGGGCTTCCCTGTCAGCTCCGCTGGTAAAGAACCCGCCTGCAATGCAGGAGGACCCCGGTTCGACTCCCGGGTCGGGAAGATGTGCTGTAAAAGGTAGAGGCTACCCACTCCCGTGTTCCTGGGCTTCCCTGGTGGCAGTAAAGAATCTGCCTTCAATGGGGGGGGACCTGGGTTTGATCCCTGGGTTGGGAAGATCCCCTGGAGAAGGGAAAGGCTGCCCACTCCAGTATTCTGGCCTGGAGAATTCCATGGACTGTACAGTCCACGGGGTTGCCAAGAGTCAGACACAACCGAGTGACTTTCACTTAGATAACCTAAAACACCTCTAACCGTATAGGACCAGTCTTAGGAAAACAATTCCCACTGATTAAGATGCTGGCTAATTGTAATATAGCTTTTTTTTTTTTTTTTAAACAAAAAGCTTTTTACCTTCCCCACACCTCATAAATTCTACTCACAGAACAGCTTTAGGTACTCTATGAAGAGCACGTTTTATTGTACTTCACTTTACTGGGCTTTGAAGATACTACATTTTCTTTTCACACAAATTGAAGGTTTGTAACAAGCCTACATGGAGTCAGTCTCCCGGCAGCACTTCCCCAGCACATTTGCTCACTTGGTTGTGTGTGTCACATTTTGGTAACTCTCATAGTATTTCAAACTTTTCATTAATATTAAACTTGTTATGGTCGTCAGTAATCTTTGATGTTCCTATTGCAAAAATACTGACTCACTGAAGGCTCAGATCATAGCAATTCTTAACAGTATTTTAAATTAAGCTCTGCATATTGTTTTTTTTAGACATAACGCTATTGCACACCTAAATATAGTTTTTATATACACTGGGAAACCAAAAAAATTCAACTCTTGAGATACCCACTTTATTGTGATGGTCTGGAACAGAACCCACAGTGTGAGGCATGCCTATTTATTAGGATAACCTTAGACAGGAGTTAAGTATGCACCTGGGAAACTTTAATCCAAACAGGATGCAACGAGAATTACTGCCCCTATTCTTTTTCTCTCCCATAAGTGAATCCCAACTCTCATGCAAACCCCCATCCTGTTTCTCTAGGTCTATTTCTCATTCCTTATCACCATTCTCATGTACCCCTGGTATATCCAAGGATTAGCTCTGACTTATCTCAAGTGTATATGAAAGCTGGCTAGAGAAAGTGACCCTCCCTCCAAGAATGGCATCATTTGGTCCACTAACACTCTGAGGTCACCAGGTTTACGACGTTCCAAAGACAGCTCTATTACAAAGGCAGAATCGTACAGTGGCTAAGAGCACAGACTCTAAAGACAGACCAACTAGATTTGAAGCTTGATTCAACAGCTTGTCATTGACCGTGGGCATCACTTACCTCTGCACTTCAGCTTCCTCATCTGTAAAATGTGAATGAATACCTCGGAGCATCATTAAAAGGACTCCGTGAAACAGGTAATTAATGTAGAACAGCATCTAGCCTGGAGTCTGCAAACTGCAACGTGTGGGCCAAACCCAGCCTAATGCCTATTTTTGTGAATAAAGTTTAAGTGGAACACAGCCATACGCATTCATTTAGACATTGCCTATGGGCTGCCTTGGAGCCGTCACAGAAGAAGTGAATACATGCAACAGAGCCCATATGCCACAGGAAGCCTAAAATATTTCCTGGCTCATCACAGAAAAAGTTTTTGCCAACTCCTTGTCTGCACATAAGCAGGCAGAAGAGTTTAGCTTTTATTACAACAAATGAAGAAATTATATCTTAACATCATGTTCAATTTTATTACAATTAAGCAATTTCCCTTTATAAGAGCAAACTGAATCAACTCTAGATTCATTTTTAGGGTGAGGTGGACTAGTCTGCCAGCTGTTTTAGAATTAAGAGCTGTCTGCAGTCACTTGTACCAGGATGGTTACACAGTGACCCTGAATCTTAAAGTTCTCTTCAGGCATGTTGTGAATTTGCTTCTTTGGACCTGTTAACAGTGGTGTGACCATGTGGGAAGAAAAAACTCCAGAGTTAACTACCTAACCAGAATTCACAGTTCAAGACCGACCCACACTCAGCTGTCAGAGAGGGATTAGGCGAGGCTTGGGTTGCTGTTCCCTGAGTCTGAGTCACTGGCTATGATGTAATCTGACAAAAGGACAATTGTCACCTTAATCCCACAGGAAGTAAGGAGTGACTTTCAGGCTAATTCTAACTGTGGGCTAAAGACGGAACACGAGACAGATTATTAATCAGTGCCACTCTAAAGCATAAAATGAGGTAGAAAGAATTACTAAGATGATCTTTAAGCCCTAAAGACTGCTCTTATCCCAGATGATTGATGCTGGCTGTACCAAAAAAAGCCTGCATTTCAGAAGAGACAAACTGGCTAACACAATGTGGGCCCCAGTGGAAATGGATGCCGAAGATTACCTGCAGCAGCGAGTCCTCTGAGCTGGTGCCATGGTTCACTGGGAAAGGCATCCGTCCATCTGAAACAGAGAAGCCAGGCACGTCGATTCTTCCTGCGTGTTTTCTGGCCACTGTGCTTGTCCCACATAAAGGCATGCTTTAGATTCTTCCAAATACAACTACCACTCCCACCAAGGGAAGGCTGCCTACAAACAGGCTGGAAATGAGGTTCAAGTGTTCCTAACATCCATCCCAGGCATTCTAACCTACAAGCACCAAGACCACACAAGCCCAACGTAGCGACCTAACATCCAGGCTTGTGCCCATCTCTTGGGAAGGACCACAGTGCAAAAGTGAGATGCAGGCTGTGAGATACAGAGAAGGTGGAGGCAAGACAAAGGGATCTTTGAGATTTCATGTGTCCCTCAACAACTGCTGACTGGCCCACGTCTTCTTTGCCCTTGCTTGCCCACAGGTAGTATCTTGGCTTTGAGAGAACACAGCCGCAAGTCTCTCCCCATTAATAAAGGGGATGACTCCTAAAACAGAGATGGATGATCTTCCTTGTTGCCAGCTAATGGGAATTACCCCAACACATCTAAATTCTTTTACACAGATCAGGTCATGTTTAAGTATTTATTTCCTTCTAAAAGTATTCCTTGTCTGAAAAGGATGATGGGGGAGACTCTATACTGGTGATGCTACAGCAGAAGGTAGAAGACAGAATCTGAATGTGCATCTTGAAGTGGCTGACCAATCCTCTTTACTGGTTTGTGACTAAATCCATTCATTCCACTGGTCAGCTGCCTGAGGGAGGTACTCTGGAAATGACAAGGGTTAAATGCCCCCATAAGAATACCATGGTGTTCCAGCTTCTTAAAGATATACTAAGTGTGGCCATAAAGGCCCACACCAGTACTGTAAGAGGAACTGTGTGTGAGAATGCATGCCGTTATATTAGATTCCAAAAGTGAAACATACCAAGTTCATAGAGGTGGCCATCCACGTTGTTAAACAGAATAAAATGGAAGTTCACTTTATCATCTACCTGAAGAGAAACAAGACATATTTTCGAAAATGAGAATTTTTATTGTTATATACTGCATTTAAAAATAAAGCTGAAAAAAATAAAAATAAAGCTGAAAGAAAAAATTAAGATATAAATGGCATAACATTGCGTAGTTTAAGGTGTACAATCTGTTGACCCGATATCTGTATTTTGCAATATACAATAAGCAGGACCTAATTTGTTAAAAATAAAGTCCCTAAGTGGAATATCCTTGAACCAACTTGCCTGTGTATTATTTTAAATGATTAGAGCTAATATCTATTTCCTATATATTAGGTTTTATTCTAAGAACATTAAAGTAGATACACAGTAACTAACAGAAATCTTAAGACTTGCTTTTTACTGAGGAAATGAAGACTTCAGGAGGATAAGCATCTCACCCAAGGTCAAGACCAGATAGTGGCAGAGCCAACTAGGGTTGTACAAACTTAAATCTAACAGTTGACTAGAAGGCTCTGTTATTGTTGGTACCTAAGTCGTCTAGAAACTGTGAGTCCTTGCTGGCCTAGCTTGCTCTCCAACTAAGAGTATCTAAACTGTTCATTACCAAGAAGGGTGTTTACTCACTCTACTAGACCCATTTGAGTCTACGTAAAACATTATCAACCTCAATTTACTCAAGACTTTGTCAAGTGCCAATTAGACATTTTGCAGACCCATTTTTATGAACAGGTCTGGTCAAGGCATTATTCTGGTAGAACTTGCTGGCATTCCTCAGCCTTGAGTAGACACATGTGCTGGATCCTGGGGAGAGGTTTTTGCTCGTGTTTCTGGGGAAACACAGAGGTCACCTGGCTTTAATTTGTATTTACCCGACATTGGCCTTCCTGTGCCACGGCATCGTGGGCTGCCTGAATGGCCTGCGGAAAACAGAGAAGAGTTAGCACAGAAACCTCCAGAGGACTAAAAATCAATGTTCTAGAAGTTCCCTTCCTACCTCATTCTTTTCAAAGCACTTTGCTCTGTCTTCAGGGGACAACTTCTCTGTTTCAGAAAGAAACTGTTTCAGAACGGACCCATCCTCTGGGGGGAAAAAAACACACAAAAGCATCATCAGTACGGGTATAGTGTGAACAGGTGCACGTTTACTGATGACCGAAGACATCGCATCCTTGGTCATGTTTGGCAACCTGCGATTTTGCCATGGCCTCAAAAGATGGGAATGAGCTGTCCCCTCCCCAGCCTCTTTCTCTAACCACTCCCTTCTCACTGCATGCAAACCAGAGAACTCTCCCTTCTTCTAGGGTTCAGGCTCCTCCTTACATCTTCTCCCTGGCTCCCCAACCCCTTCAGCTTCCACCTCACCCTCATCTCTCCGATCACATCTGTTACGGCACTGATCCAACTATAGCACGAATCTGTAAGATTTTTGATGCCATAAAGGCAGAACTGTCTTGTCCAGTCCCGTCATCTACAGCAGCTACCAACGCATAATGCATGTTTCCTGCATACATGATTCAACATTCAAACCGAGTAATCGTTCTCAAACCAAGACTTATTTCAAGGCAAAGAAAAGCAATCTGAGTAATACGGGTATCCACCTAAAGACCTGAAATGCGAAGTGCCTCACAGTTTGGCCTAGAATAGCTGACTGGCCGATGGTTGGTGTAAACATTTTCCCATTGCTCAGTGTGTATGAAGCAACAACTGGCATTTCAAAAGACCTCGATTTGAATTTTCAGCTCTAAACTTCATCAGATTTGCTAAATGCACACCATTCCAAATTCAGAAGTTACAGGACACTCCTCGTAAGTGTTATGAGGACTATGACTCCGATTAAGCCTGCGGCACCGTCAGGACCATGTTTACAGAATGATGGTATCTGCAGCTGCTGGAATACAGCATTCTGACAAAACTATACTCACTGCACAAGAGATGAAAAGGACCAAGCCACAGCTTCTTAATATGACTATGCTGAGTCAATTACTTGAAAAAATAGCTTCTAGAAGATCTGGTCCCTTTATGGCTGGATAACCCCCTCCTTTTTAATTTCAAAATTATATAAAGAGTAGAGAGTCTGGCCACAATTCCTTTGTTAAAAAAGGATCTGACCTGCGACACACAACAGCATGGACTCTTAGCTGAAGTTACTCAGTCCTCAGCCACCCCACCCACCGTCTAAATCAGCAGGTGGTAAACTGCTGCCGCCTATCTTTGTAAATCAAGTTCTACTGGAACACAGCCACATCCACTGCTTTACATCTTGTCCAAGGCCGCTCTTCTAGCACTACAAGGGCAGAGAACATAGGGTCCTCAAAGCCTGAATGTGAGAGTAAGCCAGACTTACTCTCTAGCTTTTAAATGTGTTGACCCTTGACCTAACTCATAATACAATGCCATGAACTTCAGCACTGTTAGCAGTTAACTGAGCTTCTGCCCACTTTAGGGCTAAGACTCTTCTCTTCTATGCCCTCCATAGCACCCGCTGGAGGCAGGCTGAAACCCCTGACGCGGCTTTGTTCAGAGACGGACCTTTCAAGGTGCTGGGCTGTGGCTATGACCCTGCAGGATCTCCTGCTGCTTTAGGCCATGTTAGCTCTGTTGCTTATGAGACACTGCACCATTAAACAAAGGTCCTAAAGGCTGGTATTTTATGGCTTAACATCAACTCTAGCTCTTTAGAATTGTTGAGACTAGACCAGGAGCACATGAGGATCTCAACAATTTGCTGTCTGCTCATGGGAGAGCCCAAGAGTCTGCCACTCCAGGTGGAGGAAGCCACACCATGCTGCTTAGAAAAGGAGCTTCCCTTCCTCAAAAGAGAAGGAACAATGAGAATTCACCTGCTGATCCTATATGCCTAAGCAGGTTTTCCAAAAAAAAGGTTAAGGCAATGGTTTTGCCGAGTAGACCCTTGCGAGTGTTGGAAGGAGGCACTGCGGTTAACTGAAGATCAACTAGAGGATAACTGGCCTCAAAACCCACTCACCGAACTCCAGCTTGTCCCGATTATTGGCCACTGCATGAATGAGTCCAATGGTTCCACAGGAGTTGCCAATGGTCTGCTTCATGAAGTACACCTTGGGACTGACTTCTTGTCCCTTCAGCTCTTCAATTTGTTTTTTCCTGAAGTTCTCATGCTGTGAGTTCAAGAAGACATTTTACATCTCAAAATGCAAACGCAAAGCACAGACGGCAGCACAGCGAGTCATGCTGCCTAAACGGAGACGCAGGAGGGATGTGTGACCAGGAGTCTCGGCCCGAGGTGCTGGCCGGCGCCCGGAGGATGGCCCGTCTGCCTCCCGTACCAAGTCAGCGCATGGGGTTCTGAGAGGTGCAGACACCCCAGGCCGCAGCTGCACTGCAGCAGCAGTCCTGGACTGTAGCCCAAGTTTGTCTAGACGCCACTGCCACCTTTTAGCTTGAGATGGATGGCGTGCTTAAGTCAGAAAAACAGACAAGTTTGTTCTTTCCTTCCTTTTAACACCAACAACTGCATCTCACACATGCATTCCCATCAAGCATTGGTCAACTGAAAGCCCAAGAGCACCAGCTAGTTTATACCTCGCTATTCTCTGAAGTTATTCTAGTCCAAGTACGTGTCACTTCAAAAACAGAACTATAGAAAGGAACAATTTAAAGAAATTCACGACTCCCTCATCTCTTTAATAAAAAACTGCCTGCAAAGCAAAGACACGGGTTTGATACCCAGATCAGGGAGATCCCCTGGAGAAGGAAATGGCAACCCATTCCAGTTATTCTTGCCTGGCAATTGCATGGACAGAGGAACCTGGTGGGTTACAGTCCATGGGGTTGCAAAGAGTCAGACACGACTGAGCAACTAAACAACTTTTACGGAGGAAAGACAACTGGTCTGGCATGCTGGATTGTGAGTTCACAAAAATTTCTCTATAAGAAATCAGAGACACTTGTTTCTTTGCCAATTATACACTACAGAAACACTAATTTTTACAACCAGTATAAATCATACAGAACCCCAGAAGTACATATATTTCTAATTCTAGTAGCCTTGCATTATTTTACACGGAACTGAAGTTTCAGCTTTGTCTGTGGTACCATCAGAGGAATAAGCTCTCTTGTCTCCTAAGGTCAACAAACTCCAAGTAGTAGGAAGTACTAGCATCATATATCTATCTACTGTACTTGAATTGAGCTTCCACAGACTATTAAGGATTTTCACTTTTCTAAAAAAAGATTTAATTTTTCATAATGGGGTAGCATCATCCTTTATGGTTGTCTGAACCCTGGCATGGTGACACTTCTGTAAATATTTCATGATCACTTAAAATGTTTTAGAAGTAGTCCATTTAGGATTTCACAATATTCTTTGACAAAATTAGATGCTTTCTAAATTAACATTAGCTTTTTGGAAGTCCACCTATAAACCTCAACTGGTTTTGAATTTGCTTCAGTATTTAGCCCAGGAGGTGTTTTGCTTAGCCCATGTGCTTTGCGTTACAAAATAGGCACTCACTGAATCTGATAGACTTAACTAGAGCTAAAGGAAAAAGTATCAAGCTCTCAAGCACAAAATGTTCAATCCAGAATGTTCTCTAACCAAGAGCTGCTTGATCCAGCAAAATGAGACCAGTGGGCTTTTGTAAGACAAATACGCTTCTCCACTGCCTCCCAGAGGCCTTGCCTTTTGAAGGCTGCTGCTCAAAAACCCCTGAGTCATCATGGTTCCTCTAATTAAGAACCCTCTGTGAGAGGCTCAAATGAGAGAAAACTGCATTTGATTTGATCTACAGGGAGCATACTTTGACTTGCAATTATCCAGGAACTCCATTTTCACCTAAGTGAAAATTCAGTAACAAACATGTCAGTGGGATTATCCTAATAGCTTTGAATAGCTGTTTCTGACCCCCAATACTTGGCCCATTGGACGAACGCCTGAACTTTCCAAAGGTTTAATTTATGCTGAGGATGTTTCTAGAAATGTCGCTTTAGGATGCTGCTTGAGTTAAACTCACTGTTTGGAATGATGCCCCATAGGCTAATGCCCCCAGAGTGTTGATTAAGCAAAATTCAACCACTCCTAAATCAGGAATCGAGTGGCAGCACTTGAACACAGACAAAGCCATGCTCATTAGTGGGATTCCGTACATCCAAGACCATCACCCTAGCTACCTTTTTATATCTGATACTCAGTCTTTGAGATACATCCATGCACACTTGCAGGAGGAAGACCACCTAAAGAGAAATGAAAAAGCATTTCCAAGACAGGTCTGATGTCCACCTGTTCAATGAGCTACAAGGTCAGCGAGTTAGAAGGTGATTTCCACACAGGAACCAGGCACAGTGATTAAGCTTTAGAAGAACACGTAAGAGAGACTAAAAAAAACAAGTGCGTACGTTGTAGGGAGTGGAGGGTTGGTAAGAAACCCCTGCATCTACTGAAGGCCCAGGCAGTAGAGGCGTAAAATTAAAGAACCTATTGTTTTCTTGGGGTTTAGGCAAGCCGGGATCCCTCCATTTTACACCAAGGTGGGAGTCTGAGACAGAACCAGACAGTAAAACGACAGATCACAGGCCTTACAGGCCAACAATCGGCCAGCCACTCCTTGGCGTGAAAAGCTCGGAAAAGCCTAGGTTCAACCTGCCTCACGAGTAGGATGAACAATCTTCCGGGATAAGGAGGATGATGGAACTGAGATGCTGTTTCTCTTCCAAGTTTAAGGCAGCGCGGATGGACGCGAGATAACGCAATAAACTCAATCAACAGGAGCCCCAGGGAGTAAGGAACCACGAAAGTGTGAGTTCTCCCTCCATCCCCGACGAGGAAAAGGCAGTGCGCCAGGCCTGGGGGGCCGGGACGGGAGGAGACCCCACGCCGTCCTCAGGCCTCGCTCGGGTTCGGGCGGCGCGGGGCCTGCGCAGCCGGGGCCCCACCTGCGCAGCCGGGGCCCCACCTGCGCCCCACCTGCGCCCCACGCCCTACCTGCGCCGTGAGCGGGAAGAGAAGCAGCAGAGCGCAGGCCGGCGCGGGCACCGAGCCCAGAGACTCCTCCTCCAGGCCCAGGACGTCCTCGAAGCGCCACTGGCCGGCGACCCCCAGCCGGCTCAGCACCTGCGGAGAGGAGAGCGGCGGCCGAGTGCGAGACCCGCCCGGGCGAGCCCCGCGGGAGGAGGGGCGGCGGCTCGGCCCCGCCGCGCCCCGCCCCCACCGCAGCCGGGCGGTGACACAGCACAAAGCGCGGCCCACACGTGGCTCCCGCGACGCCCGGCATCCCGGCCCGCGCGCCCCGCGCCCCGCCCTCGGGAGCGCGGCCTGGCGCTCGCCTCCGGGCCCGGCCTCCTCCAGCCCGCCTCCCACCGGTTCCGCGGAGTCCCGCCGCCCCCCACGCAGCCGCAGCAGCAGGAAGCCGGCGCCCGGGCCGCGCCCCAGCCCCGCCGCCTCTGAGTGCGCAGGGGGCCGCCGGGTCTCCGCGAAACAGCCGCGGGCGCCTCGGTGCTCCCGGGGGGAGGGCAGAGGCAGCGCGAGACGTCACTCACTTTGTTCAGCATCTGAAAAGCAAAGAACAAAAAAATGCAAAGATAGAATCAGTCAGCGATACGCTGCCTAGCGAGGGCTGAGCCTCGGCCCTGCGCTCCCCGCCACCCCGGGGTAACCGTGCACCTGGCGCTCACCTCGGGGTTAATCTCCATCGGTTTGAGCTGCATCTTCGCGGACCTCGAAAAGAACGCAACCCAGAGAAGCGAAAAAACAGCGAGCGGAGCCGCCCAGGCTGCCGCTATAAGGCGCCGGCCTGACGCACTGTGGGTGCCTGCGCAGGGGGAGCCAAGGCAAAACCAAGCCAGGGGGAATGGTCAGTCGCAGCCAAATGGGCACGAATCCCCCCATGCGCAGCGCGAAGTGGTACGGCCTAGCCCCCCAAACCTTGCAGTCTCCCTTGCTGGTGAGATAATCTGGTGGTTGTGAAGATGGGTTTTGTTGGTAGGTGTTTCTTGCATGTGTGGAGCAGTCCTTTTGATGCAGTCTAATTTTTTGCGAAGTTTCTGGAAAACCACGCTTTCGACCATCCCATTTACCTGAAAGCTTAGAGTCTCTGAAGCATTGAGAAAAAAACCAAATTCAACAGGTATATATTTAATATGAATATAAATATGTCTTCCAAATCTAGCCGCAGTTTGCATTTGACCTTAAATAATTCATCCTCCATGTTAAATCAAACAAGCATCGAGATTCGTTTTTAATTGACCGCCTAGAAGAAAACATAGTCTGTAATATAGCATTTATTGCATTAGTAATACTGATGTAATGTGATTCCCAGGGAGGAATTGGTTGGTCTTGGGGAAGCGGTGGAGACGGGGGAATGTGACTGTAACACAAGACAGAGAGAAGGCAGGCTGTCGGAGGCTTTAGAAAACAGATCCAGTGAAAAGACAGGTATGATCTGAAGACAAGAGGCTGTAAAAGGGGAAAGCACTTTTTTTCTTTCAAGGAATGGGAGGCTTTGAAAATAAAATGTTAAGTTCATGATACAACAGAAGAAGAAAGGTAATGGCAGCTAAAGAAACCACTGTTCTTTAATGATCTCAAGTGGGGTTTGGGTTTTTCTACCAGCATATTCAAAAGATGGAGACTACATATGCCTAAGAATGAATAAAAAGAGGAACAAAATCTGTAAGCATAGTACAGGAAAGCTTAACCTCAGAATGAAGGAGGGCTTGCTGAATAGTAAGGCAACAAGAAGACTGGGTATTTTTTCATTTACGCTCAGAACAAAACAATGATAATGGTGAAAGAACAGACTTACCATTTAGGGAATTCAAGGTTAAAAGATGAGAGCGAAGGGAGGGGATCTGCCCTTTTTTTTTTTTTTTTTTTTTTTTACAGTTTTTTTAACCTTTACAGTGGATCTGATTTTTTGCATGTCATCTCACTTAACCCTTAGAGGAGACAGTGAAGAAACTCTTCTTAGTGCGGTTTTACAGCTTAGAATCCATAGCTCGGGGAGGGTAATTTCCTTTAAGATCACAACTGAAAGGGAAGACTCAGAAGTAAACCCTGGTAAACTGGGCTCAAGGAGTCCATTCTCTACCCAAAACTCTCCTATATTCCACTTCTGTTTTCTTCCCATTTTTGCCATCAGGAAAAATTACCTTCACATGGGTAATAAGAGAGGAAAAGGTATTTGTAAGAAGAACTTAATGGATGAATGCTATTGTATGTAAATTATGCCTCAGTAAAGTTGCTTCTTTAAAAAAAAGACTTGAAAGTCAGGACAGATGAATAGTAGTACAAGAATAGTTGCCTACCTTAAATTCATTCTTGCCTTTAAGACAGGACAAATTACATCCCAGTTTGCATCGTTTCTTTCAGCAAGCACTGATTAAGCACCTACTGTGTGATGGGGATACATGGGTGAACAAAATAGCTTCTGACATGGAGCTCTTGTCAGTTAATAAGAGGGGTGTGGAGGAAGTTGAGCTCAGGAGCACTTAGCCTAGGGAATCAGGAGGGCTCCCCAAAGGAAGCGACATTTAAGAAAAGGCTGATGGACCCATACAAGTTAGCAGATGACAGTTATTACCAAAGTAAATAGTAAAAGAAGTAACGGTAACCTTTTGAGGAATCTTTATTAAAGGTATTCATTCATTCATTCAACAAATATATATATATATATATATCAGGGCCTTACTATGTGTCAGGAAGCATCAGAGCCATGCATAAAACAGCTCCCTGCTTACAAGAAGATGCCATAGGCTGGACAGGAACAAACTGTATTCTGATCTTTAAAAAACAAAAAGAGATGATAAAGGGAGAATATGTTTATCTCTGGAGATTTAATATCAGCAGTTAGCCAAATTCTCAGACTCATAATTAATGAACTCTTAGGAAAAATAGAATGGGTGCATCTAGAACAAGTGACGTCCACCAGCACTTACCTCCTTTTCTTTGGACTTGCTAGCCACATGGACTGGTAGAACACTGCTCACTGTATTCTTTCTTCATACTGCCTGAGTTGCCATCCCTTGGTATTGTAGTTGAAGTGGTTGTAGCTTACGTAAGTTACTTGTACCTTTAAAAAAAGGAAGTACTGCTGAATGGAGTAATCTCAGCCTGAAGCCACCTGGCAATAGTTCTGACCCCATCTTGTGCAGTTTTACTGGAGCCAAGACAGACAGTACACATGCAAGCAAGAATAAGCAATCTAAAAAAAGAAGAATAAGCAATCTAAATAGAATTGTGAGGCTAAGAGAAATAAGTTAAAAGAAAATGGTGAAATTTGATAGAGATTTTTGGTTGTACAAAATGGTTGTACACCCTATGAATATACCAGAAAACTTTCAATGGGTGAATATATCTTAGCAAAGCTGTTAAAAATATAATGGGGATATGTATGAAGCTCTGTGCGTCAATCATCACCGTACAGTTGGCCTTTATAGATAGTCACTTGTTTTTGATTCTGTGGTTTTAAAAGTATGTAACTGGAAAATATCAAGTGAAAAGTAAGTCCACAACATTTTATTTATAATCATTAAAAGTTAATAGACAAAGATGAGAAGGAAAAATATGTTTAAAAATCAATTAAACATGCAGCGTAAACATGGAACAGACCTGTTATAGGTAGAAAAATAAAATCAGTGAGTGGATAAGTTGTCCTTCATAACTAAAGATGACATTTCTGATTCACCAGAAGTAGGATTTTTATAAGTGGTTTTTGTTTTTAGCAACAATGAAGATTTGGGATGGACCCTTTAAAAAATAACCTCTTTTTTATTTTGATCACTAATAAGACAGATATTCAAATGACCTTGGTAGAACAGTTCTAGAGTATACGGAAGTCAACCCTGAAGGCTCACCCCTAAGGTTAGTCCTTCAGCACTCCCAGTGGTTTTGTAGACAGGTATTTCCCTGTATTAACCCCCATTCTGTTTAAAATACCTACAGGAGTTTTGGACTCCTGTGTGGTATACTTCAGTCATGTCAGTAGCGGTACGTGAAGTGATTTTAGGTGAATCACGAACATGGAACAGTTATTTTGTTTTAAGGCACATCATAAAAGCTGTATGTTCTTGTGAAAGTGAAATGGTTAGTCGAAAGTGAAAGTCGTCAGTCATGTCCGACTCTTTTCACCCCATGGACTGTAGCCCGCCAGATTCCTCTGTCCATGGGATTCTACAGGCAAGAATACCGGAGTGGGTTGCTGTTTCCTCCTCCTGGGAATCTTCCCAGCCCAGGGGTCAAACCCGTGTCTCTTCTATCTAAGCTGCATTGGCAGGCAGGCTCTTTACCACCAGCGCCCGGGGTACGTTGAAGGGGTAGAGTACACATTGTCTTTATGAAGGCACGTGACTTGAGCCCTGGAGCAGTACTCCCCAAATATTTTGAGAAGTGGGTATTTCCGACTGAAGTCAGAAGTTACCCAAGGAGGGAGATGAAGATAGAAAGAGCACTCGCCTTTTTTGTTATACAATGGACATTGTATTTGTCATCCCCATTGAATCCTCAGGCCAACCCTCTGATGTTCATATTTCTACATAGATTTTGCAGATAAATAAACTGAGGCCTTGAAGAGGCTGCTTAAATTGCTAGAAGTCACACGACTACTAAGTGTCTGACTCTGGGTTGCAACCCAACTTTATTTGGTTTAAAAACCTGTGCATGTTCAGCTCTCCTGCCTACTTCCTTCTAAGGGCTAGCCTTACAGCCTTAGCCATAGTAAGCGTGAAGATCAGCCTCTGAGAAGGAACTTAACTAATTTCCACAATGTCAGGGCCAGAGCAAGTCACCCAACTCTCTGAAAAACATGGCTCACTTTGAGGTCTAAGAGTTTAGTTTGAATTTATAATTAGCACATAAATTATTGACAGAGTACTGCCTCAACATTTTTTTTTAACTTACTTGGCAATTCCTCTGTCAATAATGTTTACCCTGAAGCAAGGTTCTGATATCCAGATATTTTAAAGTTAAAAATAACACAGTAGAATTATATATAATGCAAAGACATTACTGCAGTTAGTTCCTATGGTAAAGTCAAGTTTCCTCCTGTTTCCCTAAAAGCAGTTCCTTAACTCTGTGTTCACAAGTGTGTCCAAAAGGAGAGAAACATGAGGGAGGAGCATGCATGTCCTCACTGAATTATACCTTCCTTCATAGAGTCATATTCATTCAACGCAGATTTTCTTGAGTACCTACTATGTGTCAGACACCATACTAGGCTTACCTGGGTTGGGGTTGAGGTTAGCAGATAATAGCCATAAGGCATAGACCATGCATCCTGGGCTTTTACATCATCAATTTTAAGATAAATTACCAATTTAAGAGCTGCGTTGGAGAGGGAGGGGGGATCCAGTGCATCAGATGTATTTATCAGTTGTCAGGCATCTCTCTTTTCAAAAATGTTTAAATATGAAAAACAAGTGTATCTTAGACACAAGGAAACACTGGTGTCTTTCCTTTCTTTTTTTCATCAAACTCTTCGTAATCAGTTTGTGTTCAGGAGAGCTTGCAGCATGCACTGTCCACAGTGAAAAACAAATGCTTATGTTCTTAAGGTATAGAGGAAGGGCTTTAGCACATAGGAGTAATAAGACACAGCTAGCACGTGTTAGCGGAGAACATGAGGACCTCAGGACCAGTGAAACAGAGACCATGCCCTCTGGTTCCTCAGCTACTATTTCTCGCGGAGCTGTGAAATTGGAATCAGGTGGCTTTGGTGGGCTTAGATCAGCCATCAAACGTGTAAATAGTTTAATTAACTGTTTAGTTAACTTCTTTGCATCCCAGTTTCCTCAACAGTAAAATGAGCAAAAAAAACACAAAACACTAAAATTACATGAACACTACGATTTCTCCCAATCCTAGCATCCCAAGGAACTCGGACAGCAGAAAATGAAAGACATATAGTCCAAATCCTGTAAAAGCCTGGGCTAACTCTAGTTTCATCTATAAACCCTTAACTTTATTATTATTATACTGAGCTCTCTTTATTTTAGGCTGTGCTGCGCCCTCCTTGCTGCGCTGGCTGTTCTCTGGTTGCGGCGCACAGGCTTCCCATTGCGTGGCTTCTCGCGGAGCATGGGCTGTAGGGTGGGAGGGCTTCAGCAGCTGCAGCTCCGGGGCTCTCCAGCACCGGCTCAATAGCTGTGGATCAGGGGCTTACTTGCTCTGCAGCATGTGGGCTCTTCTCGGATCAGGGATCGAACCTGCGTCTCCTGCACTGACAGGCAGATTCTTCATCACTGAGCCTCCAGGGAAGCCCCTAATTCCTTAACTTTAGCCATTAGGCCTGTTTTATGTGGCTAGGATATAATAAATAAGATTTATCTGTTAAAAGTGGTTTATGAAGGGTGCTTCAGAGCTGTTTGTTACATATATCCTTTTACCATGAGATTAGCATATGAGGAATATGCTAAGTAGAAAAAATTTATACCTATAAATATACCAGGAAGAAATACCTTCTCAAGAATACTGCTGAGTTTTAAGACCTAACCAGGCATTTTTTCTAGAAACTTTTGAGTGAATACATCAATTTATAGATGTCTAGTGTCTTGGTTTTACCTGGACATTTAGTTTCAGTGGCCTAAGAATATGAAGGAATTAAAACAAAACCCTCAATTCGTACATAAATTCAATACTCTAAGAAATTTACAGTTTCATTTCTCCATATATTCCTTCTGATACTCAGGCATTTGTGTAGCAAACCCTGTTCCTACTGAAATTTATTCTCTTCTTTCTAACCTGGATGCCCACTGTTTTAGCCTCAACTCCATATGGCTCTCTTAGACTCCAGCTCAAATCTATACTCTTCTGGGGGATTGTTGAGGGCAAAGAGGAGGAAGGGAAGCTGTTCTTGGAGAACTCCTTTGCCTCGTATGAGATCAGCAGTATTTCATATATTGTTTCCTACGTAGTATATCAGTAGACCTTCACTGGAAGGGCGTAGGTCAGCCATGATGCCAGAAGCATATACTCTTTGTTTCTTTTTATCAGCTGCCAAACTTTTATCAAGAGCCCCTACGTCTTGAAACCTGCCCTTGTGAAAACTGACCAAAACTGAACCTCAAACCTATCAGTAAGAGCACCCCAATCACTTAAGGAGAGTGGGAAGCACACTCTATCTCAAGAAGGAAAAGTAAAAAGAAATCTACATTGTATTTCAAGAAGGAACAAAGAGAAATTTTTTAACTGCCCACAAAGAAAGCATAAATGAAAATGACATCAGTCTCTTCAACCAAGAAAACCAGGAAACAGTGAAATAATACTTAACTCCAAAGTGCTGAGAGAGAATGACTGTCATCCTTGAAGTTACTCAGCAAAACTGTGTTTCAAAAACAAAGGTGAAAAGTGAAAGTGAAAGTTACTCAGCCGTGTCCAACTCTTTGGGACCCCATGGACTATACAGTCCATGGAATTCTCCAGGCCAGAATACTGGAGTGGTAGCCTTTTCCTTCCCCAGGGGATCTTCCCAACCCAGGGATCAAACCCAGGTCTCCCGTATCGCTGGCAGATTCTTTACCCGCTGAGCCACAAGGGAAGCCAAGGTGAAAAAAATGTATGTATTAACATAAGCTGAGTTTACTACTTTGAGCCTCATGCAAAATAAGCTTCTAAAGGATGTAATAAAAGAAGAAAGAAAATGACCCAGTAGATGGTCTGAGATCCTCAATGGGGGACTTTCCTGGTGGTTCAATGGTTGAGACTCTGAACTTTCAATTCAGGGGGTGCAGGTTTGATCCCTGGTCTGGAAACTAAGAACCCACATGCCACACTATGTGACCAAAAATAAATAAATAAAACCAGTCTTTCAAAAAAAAGTATTAAAAAATAATGGCATATATGTAAATCTAAATATCAATAAATAGAATAGTGCTAAAATTCTATTTTGTATAATTGTATGATGTGACAAATGCAGGGAGAATGAAAGTGTTCAAAGCTTCTTTACTGTTCTGGCAGAGGTTAAGAAATTATTTGTTAGGCTTTGGTAAGTTACTTAGTTGTGGTAACGTCTCAAAGGAAATTAATAAAGAAAATTTTAAAAAGCACATAAATCCAAATTAGAGATAAATGAAAGAAAATGATCCAGTAGATGGTCTGAGAAAAGGGATTAAAATAATATGTTGCTCCCAACAAGCAACATATGAGGGAAAAAAACATGGAAAATCCACGATAAATAGAATAACAAGGTAAGATAAAAAATAGAAAAAAGCCCCAATTTGAAAATCATATTAAATATAAATGGAAAAAACTTAGGTGTTTGATCAAATTAGGTTTTTAAAATCTAGATATGTGTCATTTTTAAGACATATCTGAAGCCTAAGGATATGGCAAGATCAAAAGTAAAAGGAAGGGAAAGCTTTCCAGCAAAATTATTAACCAAAGAAACCTAGTGTAACTATATTAATAGCATAATGTATTGCTAAGACATAGCATGATTAGAGATAAAGGTTATCATTATGATTATTAAATTCATCAGGAAGATACAACAATTGTAAAGATGCATGCTCCTAATACAGTGGCCTCAGATGTGTAAAACAAAAATTGATAGAACTACAGGGGAAAGTAGATAAATCCATGATTACCATGAACTCCCCTTTCTCAGTTATTTATGTCTAGCTGACAATATAGTGAGGAGTATGTGTGTGTGCTCAGTCGTGTCCAACTCTTTGTAACCCCGTGGACTGTAGCCCGCCAGGCTCCTGTGTCAATGGCATTTTCCAGGCAAGAATACTGAAGTGGTTTGCCATCTCCCACCCCAAGGGATCTTCCCAACACAGGCATCGAACCTGCGTCCCCTGTCTTCTGCATTGTGGGCGGACTCTTTACCACTGAGCCACCTGGGAAGCTAGCGGAGAGCGAGGAGTATAGTATCTGGTTTGATTTTGCAGGTCTGACCACAGGCAGTTACCAAGGCTTTGCCTGGCAGACCTCTTGGGGAAGCGTGCCATCCTACATCAGACTTGGGGCAAAGCCAGCGTATTTATTGCAGCCTCTGAGCGGAGTCAGTCAAGGACTAGGGCCCCTCTGGTTGATCATGTTCTTTCGCATATTTGCATTCCTACGCCTGAGCCTTTATTTCTAAGCCTTTATCTAAGCCTTGGGCAGAGGTCTTTTGGGTGCCTGGATTGAGGCCTCCTTATGGGGAGCAGAGGGGAACCCTCACAGACACTCTTGCTTAGGCTAACTCAGTAGTTTCCATGTCACACCCTTCCCTCCTCCCTCAGCCCTGACCCCAGGGGCCATAAACCTATTGGAGGCTTTTGTTCTAGGACTGGATCAGCAGTGGGATGATCCCCACATCGGCACTGACCCAGCTGCCCTGGACCAGAACCGGAGGAGACTGCGCTTGGTCCAGTTTAACCACTTGCTTGTACCAAAACCTGAAGGGGTTAAAGGCTTATTTCTTTTATTTTTGGCTTGTTTTCATCAGCCACTCTGACACCTAGCAGCTCTCTCCTCTCCCTCTCTCCCTGTCTCTCTCTGTCTGTGTCTTCCCCAGCTCACCTGAGTTTGTGACATATAGAAGATTAAAAAGCAAAATTAAATACCACAATAAATAGTCTTAATCTAATGGATGTATGTAAAACTCTGCATCCAACAATTTTAAAATGTGTGTTCTTCTCAAGCATTTGTGGAACCTTTACAAACCTTGATTAAATGCCGAATCATAAAGCATGACTCAACAGATTTTAAAGAATCAGTATCATGCAGACCACGTTTTCTAATTGCAATGCAATTAATTCAAATACGAATACTAAAATGACAAGGGAGAGTTTTAAAATTAACTTTGGAAATTAAATGCACACTCTTTAGTAAATCATGGGTCAAAGTCATTCTTGAAATTTGAAAATATTTAGAACTAAGCAATCATAAAAGTTTAATGTCAAAATGTAGGAGATGCAATGAAAGTAATGCTTGAAGAAAATTCATCACATTAAATGCTTATCTTAGAAAAGAAGAAATGTGGAAAAGTAGTGAGCTAGGCATACTACTATGAATTTTATGCCAATATATTTCAAAACAGAGAAAATTTTCGAATACCTAGAAAAAAAATAGAAAACTGTATTGTGAACCCCAAATAAATCTGTCATTTTAAATGTTTCCAAGAAGAAATATGCAGACTCCCAGACTTAAATGCTTTTATGGTGAGTCTCACCAAATATTCAAGGAAAAGATCATTCTATTCTTACATTAACCATTCCTGGGAAAATAAAAGAGGGAATGCTAGCTGATATATCAGGGAATATGACAGTGTAAGGATGTCTGAAAATGTACCCGTTTATAAAAGTGATTCTCCATATCTTCACCAACACTTATTTCCGTGTTGATTGCAGCCATCCTCAGATGTAAGGTGGTATCTCATTCTCATTTTGATGTGTCTTTCCCGAGACCAACTAGTGTTGAGCATCTTTTCATGTGCTTATACTTCTTTGGAGAAACTTCTATTTACTGTAAACTTTTGACTCCATTCCAATAATAGGTTGGCTCATAAAACTCCACCAAAATTGACCTTGATACAGCCACTCCTTACTTCAAGAATGATTTTTTTCTCCCCTCCTCTTACTTGAATGTCTAGCAGCATTCTCTCTTAAAAACATTGTGGACAACCAGCTCTCTGCGATTTCCTCTCTCCTCATTGCCACTCCTTTTCTGTCTCCTTTGCTGATTGCTCTTCAGCTCTGACTCTAGATGGCCCCCATGACTCAGCAGTTGAACCTCTTCATTTATATATACTCATGCCCTTGAAGAACTTATTCAGCCCTAAAGCCTTAAAACCCATTTTCCTACTGAAGACTCCCAAATTTTTATCTCCAACCAGACCTTCCTTCTGATCTTAAGTCCAACTATCCATTCCACATCTCCATGTTGATATTTAATACCTAAATTGTCCAAAACCAAATTCCTCATCCTCTCCTCAAATCTGCCCTTTTCACACTCTTCCACATCCCAGAAACCTCACGGAACTTCTGGCTCATGCCAGAAACCTCAGCCCCATCTCTGAGTTCTCTTTCAGGCCCCAACTCAATCTGCCAGCAAATCCTAGCCACTCTGTCTTCAAAACATATCCAGAATTCCTACCACTGAAGAAAATTATAAGGCAGTCATTAAAAACAACATACAAGACATTTTACTATAAAATGGAGTGCAAAGTAGCATGCAAGTCTTACATCCAATGTGATTCCAACAATGAAAATATGCTTCTAATAAACATTTGAAAGAAAGCCACAGAAATAATGTCCTAAAAAAGTCACAGAGTTATTTTCATGTTGTCCCCTATTTTCCTTTGAAAATATTTATCTGGCTGCAAAACTTCTGGAGAGATTTCAGTGTTGATACAACTGGTGGATGTTTATGGGGTACAGTACCATTTTAAATGGCCCTCTGACATCAGTGGGGAAGGGAACTCATATTTCTGGAGACTTTTACTTGTACCACATGCTGAGCTAATTGTTTTGTACATACTTTCTCATTTAACCCTCTTGCCCTTTTAAAAAAATAGCTTTCTTGGGGTATAATTGACAAACGGTAAATGTCCACAATGTTTAATGTGTAACTTGATGCTCTGGCGTACATGTACACTGGTGAAACCATCACCAAACCAAGATCACAGGCAGGTCTACCAGCTCAGAGTTCTCTCTGTTCCCCATCTCTCCCTGCGTCCTAGCTCCTCAACCAACCATTGATCTGCTTTCTGTCACTGTAGATCAGCTGGCATTTTCTACAGCTTTATATAAATAGAATCATACATTATGTACTTTTTTTTTTTGGGTCAGGCTACTTCTGAACCATTTCTTTATGTTTTATTCACATCTTATGGCTGAAGAAATCAATTCGTAGAAGTTACGTAACTTTCCTAAAATCACAGAGGAATGAGAGGTGGACCTGGGATTCACCCCATGTCTGCTTGTCACCTCAACATGTAAAAAGTGAAGCTCCGGATGGTTATGTGGATTGCCGAGAGCTGTAATACCAATGAGTGGTCAGAGGAGGACAGAAACCCACTATGCACATGCCTCTTGATTTATGTGGCTATTGGAAAGAGCATTGAGTCTCCTTTTAGATTTCACTAAGACCGCATTTTTCAGAAGTCCTGGCCGTTAACTTGACCTTGATGATGGCCTTGGACAGAAAATCCAATGTGGTATGTCTTGGCAAAAGCTCCCTTCAACACAGCATCTTTCAACTTGTCAGAACAAAGAAATCTATTCCTCTAGCAACTGCCTTTGATTTTCCTTGAATTGCTGTCCTCTTTAGAAGATACCTGAACTGAGATTAAAGGGAACTGCTTGTAGCTTGGGCCCTTCCCTTTTCATCCCTCCCTCCCTTCTCTGCTTTTTCCTCCTTCCTTTCTTTTTTCTCCCCCCTCCAGTTTTATTCTTCAGAGTATTCATTTGCAGTGAATCTTCATCATCACTTTTGTTACCACTACTTTCTGTTCTAAGAGGCCTAGACTGCCAGAGCAATGCGTTTGACTCCAATCAAGATGCTTGGTTGGTGATTATCTAAAACGGCCACATTGTTACAGCCTGGTTTCCAATTAATATATTTATATTTATTCTTTATTTATATTTATTAGGCTTATGTGATGTCTTTGTATCTAAGAGATCACATAAGTGTTAGTATCTGCAAAGTTTAGTTAGTAGTTTAGGAGTTGTCTAAACTATATCAAAACAAGCTTAAAAAGATGGAGAAGAATTTATATAATAAGCAATAAGAAGATACCCTGAAAAATGTATTGAAATTATTGAACACTTGTCAGAAAGACCTTCCAAGTGATGTTTTAAAATTTTTGTTGAAGTATAATTGATTTATAATATCATGTAAGTTTCAGGTGTGTGTATGTGCTCAGTCGTGTCTGACTCTTTGCGACCGCATGGATTGTAGCCCACCGTGCTCCTCTGTTGATGGGATTTTCCAGGCGAAAACACTGGAATGAGTTGCCATGTTTTCCTGCAGGGAATCTTCCCGGGGATCAAACCTATGTCTCCTGCATCTCCTGCATTGGAGGCAGATTCTTTACCGCTGAGCCATTGGGGAAACCCAAGCTTTGAGTATACAGCACAGCAATTCATATATAGATATATCCTTTTTCATATCTTTTCCTCTATAGATTATTACCTAATGCTGAGTATAGTTCCCTGCGCTAAGTCCTTGATGGTGATCTATTTTATACATAGTAGTGTATATATGTTAATCCTAGCCTCCTAATTTATCCCTTTCTTCACCCCCTTTTCCCTTTGGTAACTGTAAATTTGTTTTATGTGTGTGTGAGTCTCTTTCTGTTTTGGAAAGAAGTTCATTTGTATCTTGTTTTCTTTTGGATTCTACACGTGAGCAACATCATAAGATTTCTATCCTCTGTCTGACTTATTTCACTTGTATGGTGGTTTCTAGGTTCATGCCTGTTGCTGCAAATGACGTTTTTCATTCTTTTTTTAACTTTTTATTTTGTATTGGGGTATACCTGATTAACAGTTGTTAATTGTTAGTTTCAGATGAACAAGCAAGGGACTCAGCCATACTATCCCATTGTGTGTATATATATACTTCCAGACTGTTCTTCATAGTGGCTATACCAGTTTACATTCCTACTAACAGTGTCAGAGCATTCCCTTTTCTCCACACAATCTCCAGCATTTATCATTTGTAGACTTTTTGATGAGGGCCATTCTGACCCGTGTGAGGTGATACCTCACTGTAGTTCTGATTTGCATTTCTCTAATAATTAGTAATGCTGAGCATCTTTTCATGTGCCTCCTGGCCATCTGTACTTCATAGTGTTTTAAATCATCTGTTTAACATTGATTTTAATTGTGTGTAACTATTGTACTGTATGCATGTAAACTTAAATGTTAGAAGCCATATGTTTTGAGAAAATTTCTGAGGATCTTGGCTAACTTACCTATGAAAAAAAATAATGTTCTGTATCCACCAGGGCAAATTATTTAAGGAGATACAAGAAACTGTGACAGCAGCTCCCATATCACAAATGCAAGCTAGAATACTCTGGGGAAATATATCAATATGAACATTAATTGATACATGAGACTGGTTTATAAAACTGCAAGCCGGAAAGGAATAGAAATCATCTTTGGAGTCTAGCTAGATATGCCTCATATTCCTGGATTTATGCCCAGCAACTCAGCAGAGTAGGAAGAAAGTACTGAACCATTTTTTTAAAATGATATTGATAAGGGAGAAACAAGTCAACCCTCCATCCTTTCTCCTGTAAGATTTGAGGTTATAAGTTTGAGATTGTATTTATGAGATCTGAAACAGCATTTAAATCTTTTTTTCACAGGCAGATGAAAAGTATACATTGAACCTGGCAAATTTTTAAGAAAGAAATAAAATATTACCTTTACGCAGAGATTCTTTATGACCTCTAGACTTGTGAAATGTGCTTATTCTTATCTCTAATATTTTCAAACTTATCTTTATTTTTACATAATATACCAGGTCTAAGAAGTTATATCCAGGGTAAAATTGATGCAGATGATAAGAGAGAACTAAATGCAGCAGGGCAGGAGAAAGAAGTCAAAGTTTTCCATTTAAAATACCCAAGTGAAAAATATAAAACTGAGAGAACAGAAATATCAAGTGATCATTAGGGTAAAAGATAGGAAATGAAATGTTCTAATTCAGGCAGGATTTCAGCCCGTTTTGAGTTCAGTGAGTGACATTTTATCCTGGAAAATATCAAGTTCCTGGCTCTCTCTATTTTTATATGTCCCACATTCTCAGCACAAAGAGTGGAGAAGACACAGCATGTGGAGGTGGATGCCAAAACCCACATATTTTCCAGTTCCCCTGGTGGTGATTTCACCTGGCTGAACTTCCCTTTTCCCACATGTAAGTTGAGGCTGCTCACAGTACCCACCTCACAGAATGTTGCTGGGATTAATTACGCTAATGCTTGTAAAGTGCTGAGCAAATAAGAAGCCCTCAAGCATGTTAGTCATGATAAAGGGAAGGAATAGAAACATAAATTGGTTTGGTGGAGCTCCAGTTCCTTTCCTTTTCTTGCCTTGGTCTGAGGATTGAAGGCTGTTTCCTTCTCTTGTGGAAAGTGAAGGTTGCTCAGTTGTTGCTGACTCTTTGTGACCCCATGGACTGTACAGTCCACGGAATTCAGGCCAGAATACTGGAGTGGGCAGCCTTTCCCTTCTCTGGGAGTTCTTCCCAACCCAGGGATCCAGGTCTTCCACATTGCAGGTGGATTCTTTACCAGCTGAGCCACAAGGGAAGCCCCTTGCTGAAAGTAGCCATCACCAACTCTGCTCATCAGACTCTCTGACTTGTATCAAACTTTCCCACCTCAGCACCCCCCACAGAGAAGGAACTTGAATATGGAGGGGGGGCCTCATTGCCTGCTTCAGGAGAGAGATGCCTTTTAAGGTCATCTATTACATCTAAAATTTTTGCCCATCTTGTACTCTACTTCGTAATACACAAAAGTGGAAATGTTAGTTGCTCACTCGTGTCCGACTCTATGTGACCCATGGACCATAGCCCGCCAGGCTCCTCTGTCCATGGAATTCTCCAGGCAAGAATACTGGGGTGAGTTGCCATTCCTTTCTCCAGGGGATCTTCTTGACGCAGGGATCAAACCCAGGTCTCCTATATTGCAGACAGATTCTTTACCATCTGAGCACCAGGAAAGCCCTCATAATACATGTACATAACGTAAAATATTTACCCCAAATTTTCTAGTGACATTTGTCACTCCAGGAGGATGTGGGTTTATCTATGATTATCAACAACTCCTAGAATGTGGTTCTGTGTTCCCAGAGTATAAAAACCCAGATAGAGAAACAGACTGGCTGCCAGCCCTCAGGATCTGGTTAGTTAGAAAGAACTGATGAAGCCAGATCCTTCATCAAGAGCAGGAATTCAGCCTTTTTAGTCACCTGAGCAGGCACGCTTTCATTTCCTGATGCTGCCTCTCTCAAGAGCATTTTCTGGTGGGAGTGGGGAGGTTGTCTTATGTTGGGTTCTAAAAGAGCAGAGCCAGGAAAAGGAATTCAGTGCACCATAATTTGTTGATGGAAAAGCATTTCTGCAGGAAAAGCTTTTCAAGGAGGGAAGGAAGCAAGATAAACAAAGGGAAAGAGGGGCTTCCCTGGCAGTCCAATGGTTAAGACTCCACGCTTCCACTGCAGGGAGCATGGGTTCAATTCCTGGTTGGGGAACTAAGATCTCTCATGTCTCAAGAGAAAGAAAGAAGGAAGGAAAGGGAAAGAGCCAGGCAAGGATGTGGTCTCAGGTAAAGTCTGACTCGGCCTGATGCACAGAGGAGGAGCTGGGGGCCTGGACCACCCTGCAGAACTGTTTGCCCTTTGGGACGACAGCGGTCTTTGCACCTCTCAGGTGTCGGCTGTGCTGTCTGGCTGGGCCCTGTGAATGCTCCACCAGGCCGTCAGCTTCCAGGTGTGGGCTGGAGCTCGAGCAGTGGGTCCCGCGGTTTTGACCTCCCTCCCACATTTCCTGGGTCTCCTGGCCTGCTGTCCCCACGCCAGGAGAAATCAAGCCACCCGTAAGTCCTCAGGTAGTGATGTTCAGTGAAGACTTGCCAGCGTAAAATACCAAGCCATTCCAGCCATACATGTTTGTTTCTATTACCATGAGCTCCTGGCACCCTCGGGATGGAAGGGGTTCAGTGTGGACCACATTCTGCCCCCATGTGACTGGTTGGTCTCCATTGGTAAAGGCACCGTGTCAGAAGCTGATCAAAGCTTTAAGCATGCCAGCATCTTGTGGTCATCTGGCCTTCTCAATGTAATATTGTCACTGTAATGGGTCAGTGTGATGTCCTCTCAAATGTGCACAGTCTTCCTAGACCTCTTCACACTATATTTATATGATGGAAGATGAGGAAGCATAGCCCTGAAGCTAAACCATAAGTATGTATTGCTGCCAGTTCTATGTGAGTGCAAACTGTTTCTGCCCTTCCTTTTTGGACTGGAATAGAAAAATACATGTTTGTCAAATCAGTGACTGAGCACCACGTACCTGAGGCCATGTTAGTTTGTTCTAGCCGAGACACCACACCTGAGAGGCAGCTACACATACCTGTGGTCTTCCAGCATCCATCTGGTTTTTGCAGGGGTCAGACCGGTGAACTGGAGATAGGATAGGGACCTCCACTTCTGCATTCTTTGAATTCTCAAAGTGTTCGTTGCCCAGTCGTGTCTGACTCTTTGTGACCTCATGAACTATAGCCTGCCAGGCTCCGCTATCCATGAGATTTCCCAGACAAGAGTACTGGAGTGGGTAGCCATTCCCTTCTCCAGGAGATCTTCCCTACCCGGGGATGGAACCAGTGCCTGTTGCATTGCAAGCAGATTCTTTACCCTCTGAGACACCAGGGTAGCCCTTGAATCCCAAAGCATGCTGCTAGTCTATACCATCCCCCTCTCCCAGGCTATGCCTCTGTTTTTGATTTACTACCTTAGCCAAAGATTATGGTTTCAGAACTCTTAGCCCACAGACCAAGGCCTCCATGAGGGGATTGCATGGGCAGCAAGTATATTAATTCCTACTTTGCATTTCAGAATCAGAAGACTGACCACTGGGAAGGTTTGAAAACCTAGTAGACCCACTGTAAACCAGGCCTTGGCCTGAACTCCTTTTATTACAGTAATGGGGGCTGCGATAAGGTAGCAATTCAATTCACACCCTGTGTCCAACAGTCCTTGAAATGTCCGGATGTTACCTTTCCCCCAGTGTACATTCATGTATGTAAATATCCACGGGTCCCTTCTGAGAGGGACTTGGGTTGTAATTCCCATGCATACTCACTGTGGTGCTACAGGAGCCTCATTCCTCAGCCTCAGGGGCTGAGTCAAGGCCTGAAGACACTCTGACCCTGAAACCAGACGAGGAATTGTAATGTCTTATTGTACCCTCTCTTAGGCTCATGCTCTCCTATTCTTGATCTCTTTTACTAGTAAGCAGTAATCCCTGTCAATCACCCATCTATTTTGCTCCTAGGGAACACCATGTCCCATTGTCTCCATAAATCACTGTGTGTCAGACTGCTTCTTTACTGCCAATCTGAACTTACTAGTTATTATAATTGCAACCCCTGGCTATATACCTAAGAGTAGAATTGCTAAGTTAAATGGTAATGTTCTGTTTAACTTTTTGATGAACTGTCAGACTGTTTTCCAAAGTGGCTGCCCCATCTTACATTCCTGCCAGCAGTGTTGGAGGATTTTAGTTTCTCCCTGCCCCCACCAATACTTAGCATTTTCTTTTTGGTTTCAGCCATCCTAGTGGGTGTGAAGTGGCATCTCCTCGTGGCTTTGATCTGTATTTCCCTAATGGCTAATGACGTTAGTTACCTTTTCCTGTGTGTTTTGGCCCTTTGTAAATCTATGCAAAAATGTCTGTTTGGATCCTTTGCAGATTTCAAAAATTAGGTTGTCTGTTTATGATTGAGTTGTAAGAGCTCTTTATATATTTTAGGTACAAGTCATGTATCAGATATATGATCAACACATATTTTCTCCCAACTTGGGGGTTATCTTTCTGCTCGGTCAACTAGCAGAGCCCTCACTTTAAAATCTGTTTATAGAGCATCTGGTAAATGACTAAAACTATGCTAGATGTCAGGAGTATGATGGTCAAGAAGATATATTCCCTGCCCACAAGAAAAGTGGAATAACACAAAATCAGGAACCTGAGGTCAGTTTCCTGATTGTCCTTAGTCTTCTGGCCACTCTTCATCTCTTTAGCCCTTCCAGCTGCCTCAGAGCTCAGTTCTGAACATTTTCATTTCCCATATTCTCATTCCCTTAATGATCCTATTTTTGGTGTGCATGCTCAGTCGTGTCTGACTCCATGGACTGTAGTCCGCCAGTCTCCTCTGCCCATTGGATTTCCCAGGCAAGAATACTGGAGTGGGTTGCCATTTCCTACTCCAGGGGATCTTCCCAATCCAGGGATTAAACCTGTGTCTCCTGCATTGGCAGGCCGATTCTTTACTGCCTGGGAAACCTAATGATCTTACCTACCTGTAAATGATTCCACACTGTGTAACTCCACCTTGAATCTCTCCCCCAAAGGCCTACTTGACATACTGCCCTACAGATCTAATACAGATGGCAAAGTTAAATGACTAACTCTGAACTACTGATGTTACTCTCACAATATATTTTACCCCTTGCCTTCTCTGTTTCATTAAATAGAGACCCATTCTTTGTTGCCCAAGTCAAAAGCCTTGCAGTTATTTTTGACTCCTCTTTTTCCCTCACACCCAATATTCCATCTGATGGCAAATATTGATATGTCTACATTCAAAATATATCTTGATTCTAACAACTTATCACCTCACTCCATGCCTACAGCTGGATTTGAGTCAGTAACATCTCTCATCTGGATTATTACATCAGCCATTTAATTCATCTTCCTGCCTCTGCCCTTATCTGCCTCCTACAGTCTGTTCTCAACATAGCAGCAAGAGTGAGCTCATTAAAAAATAAGTCAGATCGTGTCACCCTGCTTATAACCATGGCTTCCAATCCCAAGCAGAGAAAAGGCCAAATCTCCTCCAGTTATCTACAAAGCCCTACATGACCTTGCTGCTGTGGACAAAGAAATGTTGCCCGCCCTTTCAGTAAACAAAGACTGTTGCCTGCCATTCTGGACACAGTAAGTTATGCCTGCTGTCAAGCTATTAGGCACTGCAGCCATCCCAACACTGTGCGCAGTGGAGAACTGAAGATGGAGAAAAACAGGATCCTGGCCTTAGATAGTTCAGATGCACATCAAAGGAGTAATTTCAATGAGCCTGCATCTTCCCATACGTAGAAAAGCATTAAAATCGTTACTAGAGATGTGTGTGTTTTTTGTGATGTTCGATTTTTGTTTTCAGCAAAAATTGCTGGAAAAAACCAAAACCAAAAACTGCTGTATATCCTGGCTTCTCCCTGGCTTCTTTGGAACAGTTCCTCAGAGCAATCTGGGAGGATATATTACAGGCGATATAGTCCTCAATAATGTCCCCAAATAAAACACAGTTCTTAACTTTTAAGTCGTATACATTTGTTTCAGTAGATACTCTCTTCCCCTTACCTTTCTGATCTTATTTCCTCCCTCTGTCATGCATGCTCAGTTGTCCATGGACTGTAGTCCACCAGGCTTCTCTGTCCATGGGATTTCCCTTCTTCAGGAGATCTTCCTGACCCAGGGATCAAACCTGAGTCTCCTGCATTGCAGGCAGATTCTTTACCATCTGTCACCAGGGAAGCCCCGCTCCCTAATTCCACTAAGCCACACTACTTCCTTAGTCATGTTCATGCCTCAGGACCTTTGCACTTGCTGTTCCTTTTACCTGGAACGTTCTTTTCAAGGTAGCCTCATTACCACTCCCTTGCCTTCTTCAGGCCTTGGCTCAAGTATCTTGGAACTGTCAGGGTTTAGTCATGGGAGAAGAACCACTGTGAGTGTTGTGAGACAAGAGATTTGTTTTAGAAATCGGATCTTACACAGCTGCGGGATCAGCTCGGGAAGTGAAAGTCTGGAAGGGTGGATTTGGAGGGTCAGGCAGTCACTAACCAGTTCTCCTGCAGCCCTGGTCCAAGACAGAGCCTTGAGGGGAGTCTGAGAAGCCAGGAACATTCAGCCCCTAAAGTGGACCACAGAGGGGGAGTTTGTGAGGAGATGGATGGGAATCTGTTTTTTTTTCCTGTGTAGTTTACAGCCTCTATGATTTTCCAGCCAAGGGTCTGGTGGTGGGCCTGGGGCCATTCCTGGCTGTTCTTCTAAGCACATTCAATTTTCACATAATGACGGCAGCAAAAACATGCATCTGTTTAACATAATGCAACTATTTCTCAAACAACTGAAAACACAAAATTATACTTTATCCATATCATATCAGAGTTATTTACATCATTCTTCTTTCAACTGAGTCAAGCCCCTCTTTTATATTCTGTAACATAAATCCTGAGATTTACAGTTGACCATGATTAACATGTTACATTTAATAATAGGAAAATGGAACAGAAACAAAAATATACACACAAATATATTCTTGTCAAGGTAAGGAAGAAATATTCATAATGACTATAGTCCTTGTTTCTGCAGCTCATCATGTGAGCATTATTTGTAGCATTATGACTTCCTTCTTCTATTCTTACAGTCCATAGGCACAGACTGAGCGACAGGAGAAAGTAGAAGCCGTGGGATCTGGGTCACTGGCTCACAGGACTTACTCGTGCCTACAGGACCCGCTAGAGGCCAGTCTTGACATAGCACTTAGACCTGATGACGATGACGGGGTGCTGCTCTGCGCCATCTGTCACTATGGCTTCATGGCTCACCAAATACCCAGAGCGTGATGGACAGCTCAGTTTGAATGGTCCAGCCTTTTCTATGGCCCAGTAGAAGCTGTTTCTGGCCCAAGCCAGAAGCTGTTTCTCAAAGAATAGCTAACTACAGAGGATGACATAGCATAGCTTTCCTCGGAGTCCTAAAGGTCTGAGTTGAGGAGCCAGCCACAGACTTCATGGTGTTGGTGGTGGAGGTTTCATTGCTCACTCATGTCTGACTCTTGCAACCCCGTGGTCTGTAGTGCACCAGGCTCCTCTGTCCATGGAATTTCCCAGGCAAGAATTCTTCACACCTCATCCCTATCTGTCACAGACCCACTGATCACCTTGAGATCTACTGGATCACACAGCCCAAGTGGCCATTCAGCTTTCACAGCAGCCTGAGCCTGTTGGACAGCCGTGCCTTTGTCTGTACTCCACTCAGAAATGGGAAAGGCTTTTTGGCTGTTGGATAAATGGGTCAGGTAGCAATCCTAAGTAAGTATATTGTGTCTAAATACTCTAGGAGGCATTCTGGTTTTTTCTCATTGATAAGGGTGCCACACCAGCAACTTGTCCTTATCCTTGGATGTCTTGATGTGGCCCACACTTCTGGACTCCTAGAAATTTCACTGAGATGGTAGGCTCCTGAATTTTTGTATTTTCTATCCACCATCTGGCTCCATGTGCCTTTCCAAGGTGTCTAGGATGGTTGATACTTTCCTACTTGCCCAGAAGTCCAATCCAAGTGAAATCACAATCATATTCCCTTTGCAGACAATATGAACTTCCTTCTCTTCCTGCACCGCCTCCACAAACCCTAAGTTCTAAAAACACTGTGCTTTTACCATTCTCCAAAGATGCAATGCCCTTACAGGTTTCTAAATGCCAATAACACTCTCTCAATATTGCATGTACCCTCCAAGTAAATTTCTGCTCTTTGTCTAAGAAACAACAGTAAAATGTCTCCTCTGTGAAGCCCATCTCTCATCCTCTTCCTCTGTGCCCCTATAATCCTCTTTTATTCCTTGATGGTGCATTTATCACACTGTAGGAGAATGACCTGCTTCCATGTGAGGGCTTAGTGGCAGAGTCTGCCTTGGTGCTCTTTCTGTTGTAACCAAGCAGGACCCTGTGGGGCCTTGCCTGGGACAGACCCCCCCCCACCCCACATCCTCCACTTTAGCTCCTCTCTGAAGTACCTAGATAATATCTGATGCATATTTCCTGAGCTTTTCTGTGCTTTCAAATGGGAGAAATTAACTACTTGATGACGATGAGTACAAAGCCCTGGACCTTCTGGCACCTAAGAACTGACTGCCATCAACCAATCAGAGAGTTGTGCATCACACACCCCGGGAGGCCCCTCTGTCGCCTTGCTTTTAAAAACGCTTTGCTGTAACCCTTGGGCGTGTTGGGGTCTCTTTTCTCAGCCCTGTGATAATCCTTCTCTGCTGCAGACTCCAACGTTTTGGTGTGCTTGGCCTCACTCTGCGTTTCGTGTCTGGTAACACTATCTCCTCATCTGAGCATGCTTTAGTGCCCCAGTCGGAGCTTACTCAATGTGTGCTGAATTAATTAAGCTTCCTTCTTAGCCAGCTGTCTTCAAAGTGACTGTGATTAGTACAGGGCAGTGCGAGGGATCTTAATTAACCCTTATCTTGCATAATTAATATGCTCAATTTTCTTCTTCTCATACGTTAATTGATAATTGCACTTATTACACATTTTGTAGACAATGCCTGGGAATGAGACCCCCATCATCTCTATTCCACAAAGATTTCAAGGTAAAATTTTACCTTACGTTTAAACAAGAAAAAAGCCTGCACGTAATTCATCTCATGTTGGAAGAAAGCCAGATATCGTCCATAAATGTGAGAATGAGGAATGAGTTTGCCCAGAACTTCAGTTTAGGTGACCAGCAGGTCAAAGGAAGGAGACAGGATTAGAATTGGATTGTGATTAATATGAGCCTGGTATTCCGGTAAATTCAGTCTGGGAATCATGGCCTCGCATAGACCGGGAAGCCGCCAGAGGCAGAGGCGGGCAGGACTCTGCTGGCCCTGCCCGTGGCGACAGCCTGGCCCCTAAGCTGGAGTCCTCCAGGCCTGCGGCCGGGTGCCCTGCTGCAGTGGTATACACACACAGGCTGCTGGACCCTCGGGTCCTTAGGTTCTCACGTCGCCCCACTCAGAACCTTCTCCTGCTTCCCCTGGAGCTCGCCAGTGGCCTTCTGGCTGTAACTTGGTTTCTGTCCTGGATGTGACAGTGGCAGTTCTTACCATGGATTAAGTTATCTGCCAGGGAGGTAAATGTTGTTTCCCAGTTAAGTCGTGTCCGACTCTTTGCGACCCCGTGGACTGCAGCTCGCCAGGCCTCCCTGTCCCTCACTGTCTCCTGGAGTTTGCCAAAGTTCATGTCCATTGAGTCAGTGATGCTATCCAGCCATCTCATCCTCTGCCACCCTCTTCTCCTTTTGCTTTCCATGTGTGGCGAATATGAAGTATTAATTATAAGGTATTCTACTAAGACCCTGAGACTAGCAGCTAAAACTCTGACCCAGGTTTGGCAGCCAGCCTGCTTCTACCTCTGGGAACATTACCTTCCCCTGTACCATCTCTCAAACCATTGCATGTTTGATGATTTCTTAAGCCTTTGTTCTGTGCAGGCTCCCTTAAGACTCATATATTACACTGTTGTATTACTTTCTTTTTGAGTATCCATCTTGTCTCCTCCTTTAGATCAGTCTGCTTTAAGTATTTTTGACTGGTGTGGATAAAAAAAAGGTACCCGCCCTCACACATTTTAAAATTGACATCCAAATTTTTTTTCTCAAGTTTAAATCAATATAAAGAATATAACTTCTGATGCATTAGATTTATCTACAAAGTATTATTCTTTTAAATGTATCCAACAGAATTACATACTATAATGATCTGATCCTATCATGTATTTTTAAAATATGTAAGCTGGCTGTCCATTAGTAGTTGGAAATTTTATATTGTTGCTTTTTGCTCTTTACACATTTCCATTCTGTTTCTCCTAAAAAATTTTATCTAAATATAATGTATTTTTGTGCCTAACAGTATTTCATTTATCATTCTATCATAATTCTCTACAATATAGAAGTTAATTTTTATTTCCAGTGACCTAAGTCTGCAAATATTTTAGAATACCTCCTGGACGGAGGAGCCTGGTAGGCTGTAGTCCATGGGGTCGCTAAGAATCAGACATGACTGAGCGACTTCCCTTTCCCTTTTCACTCTCATGCATTGGAGAAGGAAATGGCACCCACTCCAGTGTTCTTGCCTGGAGAATCCCAGGGACGGGGGAGCCTGGTGGGCTGCCATCTATGGGGTCGCACAGGGTCGGACACAACTGAAGAGACTTAGCAGCAGCAGTTTAAGTTACTGTTACTACCAGCAGACGGTTAAAGTATGTACACATGTTACAGATCTCATGGATAATTATTAAACACAAAAAAAATCTACAAAAAATAAAATAAATCTGTTTAGAAGTCCGTTTCAATGAGATGAATGAGGCTCCATTTTTTAAAATTAGCTTTTGTATTTGAGGATGAATAAAGGTACTACCATTGTTAGAAGATTTAAAAGTAATGATAATAAATCTTTTTCTTCTACTATTGAGACAGGGTTTAACATCAGTTCCATTCCTGTTTGTCAGTGTTACAAATATAGCTAGGAGAAATCTTGTTCATGTGAAAAGAATACATGGAAATAGAAGGAATTTTGTTGTACCAATGCCACGACATTTTTTTGCATTTCCTCTGTTATATGACAAAATTGTATACAAATTATGTTCGGTCATCTGTTAGCTGATGTCTTCATTCCTTCTACCTTCAATTTTGTTCATTGCAAAGAGTCAGAATCACCAGATTTGTGCGCCAGTACAGCCTTCATAGTCGTAGCTACCTCGGCGCTGTTGGCAGCATGTTGAACTGTACCTTTGCTTGGTTTGGCACCTGAGGCGAAACATCAGCATTAGAATCAGCCTGGGACAGACATGTGCCTTGCTTCCGTAAAGAAGATGAAGAGTGGCTGGGAAAGGGAAGGTGGGAAGGAGGACCGGCCTGGCCCAGGCCGATACAGGAAAGATCTTACTCTCACTGAAGTGGCTGTAAGGATGAGGGGTGGGAGCACCTGTGCTCACCACAGAATTGCTGAGCTACTTTATGTGTTGACCCTGATTAAAAGAGGTAACCCACTTTAGTTTTTTTTTCTTTTTTTTTACCTTTATGTTAATCTCTGCTAATTACTATTTGTGTTTTCTCTAGTCTAAGAGAGTTGGACGTATCTGTACATTAATATAACCAGCTAGGGAGACATTTGGTAGCTTGAGAGTATAGAGGCTGTTTCTTCATGTTTAACAGATGTAATTAGCTATTACTTTTAGAGGACGTTCAATTGTTTCATGTTGTGGACAGCTGTTGTTTTTGCCTGCTCAGCATTCACTCCCATTTTATTAACAACACATCCTTTTTAGGGAGAGGGGAAAGACCCTCACTAGTTCCCAGGCTTTTGCTTTAGTGGGGCTGGACTCCCTCACTCCCCTGATATATCTGGCTTCAAGATGGGCAGGAACCTTAAGCCAGGCTCTCAATTCTAGGACTTTGGCCAAAGCTGGTGGGGTTACTGGTCAGGAGAGTGGCCAGTGGAGCGGCTGGTGGCCACGATGGGAAGAGGCCCCGTGATGAATTAGAGGGTGATTCATCCAGACAGAAGCAAGGAGGCAGGACGTGGAGTTGGAGAAAGACCCAGGTCTGATGATATCCTTGGAATCCACTGGGCCCAGTCATCACCAATCTGGTCCCCGTCGCCACCAACCTACACCATTCAGCCTCTCTAGCTATATGTGCTGGTGCCTTCTCTTTTCCCTAGCCTGCACTGGCCCTGTAACTTGAAGCACCCTGACTAATAGGCTTCCCAGGTGACACAGTGATCAAAAATCTACCTGTCAATGCAGGTGATGCCAGAGATGCAGGTTCGACCCCTGGGCTGGGAAGATCCCCTGGAGGAGGAAGTGGCAACCCACTCCAGGATTCTTGCCTGGGGAATTCAATGGACAGAGGAGCCTGGCAGGCAACCATGAGGTTGCGTCGAGTTGGGCATGGCTGAGGGACTGAGCTCACGCGCACACACACACACACACACACACACACACACACACACACCCTGACTAATGTAGTAGGCTCTCATCTTTAATGTCTTTCTACTTCCCAACACCAATGAAAAAGTGAGAATTATTTTGCTAAGTATAGATTACTGTACTTATAGTATATATATATATATATACATTCTCAGATACAGTGAAATAGCATTATTTCTTATTTATTTTCAGTGTACTTCCTTTAAAAAATTTTGTTAAACTGGGGTACAATATGCATAACATGAACTTTTCCTCTTGAACTGTGTTGAAGTGTACACTTCAGTTGCCTTAAATACGTTCACATTGCAGGGCACTCATCACCACTGTCCATCTCTAGAACTCTTTTCTTCCAGCAAAAATGAAACTCTGAAAACCTAACTCCTTATTTCTCCCTCCTTCAAGCCCCTGGCTGCAGCTTTCATTATATTGTAGATATCGAAGGCTGTGTGAGGCTAATACCAGAGGGCAATTGTACTGTAAATATGAGACATTTATTGTGCCTCTCTTGTCACTGCAGATGACACTGGGGGATCCATTTATCAGATTTGCTGTTCATCCTACATATTGTTACAAAATCAATACCAAAATAAAATGGAGGTAAAATAACTCTGAGTACCTCTGGACCTAGAGAAGTGGCTTTTTTTTTGGTGGGTCATCAATGTGTCGCCACATAAAATGAGAATTGCAAGCCCTTTTTAGGCTTTATTTTTGTCTTTGATACCTTTGACAATCTCTAAAGTTTCAAGATATTATTTTACGTTCATAAGAATGTTTCTGTATGATGTTTATCTGTTCTGAAAGGTCTTTATTTGCAGTGGAAGGTGTATTCGTTTCTTAGGGCCACTGTACTGAAACACCACAAACTGAATGGATCAAATCAACAAAAGTTCATTCTGTAACAGTTCTGGAGGGGAGATGTCAGCAGGGCTGGCTCATGCTGAGGTGGGGGGGGATGTGGAATCTGTTCTATGCTTTCCTCCTAGCTCCTGGTATTCGTGGCTTGTCGATGGTCCCCTCCAGTCTCTGTCATGTGTTGTTGTTGTTCGGTCACTTAGTTGTGTCACACTGTCTGTGACCCCATGGACTGCAGCACGCCAGGCTTCCCTGTCCTTCACCATCTCCTGAAACTTGCTCAAATTCATATGCATTGAGTCGGTGATGCCATCCAACCATCTCATCCTCTGTCGTCCCCTTCTCCTCCTGCCTTCAGTCCCTCCCAGCATCAGGGTCTTTTCCAACAAGTCGGCCCTTTGCATCACGTGGCCAAAGTATAGCTTCAGCTTCAGCATCAGTCCTTCCGATGAATATTCAGGACTGATTTCCTTTAGGATGGACTGGTTGGATCTACTTGTTGTCCAAGGGACTCTCCAACACCAAGAGTCTTCTCCAACACCACAGTTCAAAAGCATCAATTCTTTGGTGCTCAGCCTTCTTTATAGTCCAGCTTTCACATCCATACATGGCCACTGGAAAGACCATAGCTTTGACTTTGTCAAACCTTTGTCAGCATCGTCTCTGCTTTTTAATACACTGTCTAGGTTGATCATAACTTTTCTTCCAAGGAGCAAGCATCTTTTAATTTCATGGCTGCAATCATGAGCTGCAGTGATTTTGGAGCGCAAGAAAAAGCCTTTCACTGTTACCATTGTTTCCCCATCTACATGGCATGAAGTGATGGGAACAGACGCCATCCGTGATCTCAGTTTTTGAACACTGAGTTTTAAGGCAGCCTTTTCACTGTCCTCTTTCACCTTCATCAAGAGGCTCTTTAGTTCCTCTTCACTTTCTGCCATCAGGTGGTTAGGACTCAATGTTCCCACTGCTGTGGGCCTGGGGTCTGTCAGAGCTAGCGCAGGCAATGGGATTCCAGCTGAGCTGGCTCAAATCCTAAGAGATGACGCTGCCAAAGTGCTGCTGCTGTCACGTGCAGTGTTTTTAAAACAGTTAAAACGGGAGCCGATGTGTTTGTTTTTTGATGACTGTACCGCTCTGACACAGGTAAAGTTTAATGTTGGTTTTCTTTACCGTAAGCTCTGCCGACTTTTGGGAGTTTGTGTTCCAGCCTAGCTGACACAGTGAAGAAGTGTATTATTTTCATGCATTTCATGTATTATTTTCATGCATTTTCATGCATTTGTTTTTGGTTGTGCAGGGCCTTTGCTGCTTCGTGGGTTTTTCTCTCATCGTGCCGAGCAGGGGCTGCTCTCTAGCTGCGGTGTTCGGGCTTCTCGTTGCAGGGGCTTCTCCTGCGGAGCACGGGCTCTAGGGCATGGGGCTTCCACGGTTGCGGCACATGGGCTCAGCCGCCGCGACCTTCGGGCTCTAGGGCACAGGCTCAGCTGTCGTGGCTCATGGGCTTAGTTGCTCCACGGCATGTGGGATCTTCCCAGATCAGGGATTGAACCCTTGTCTCCTGAATTGGCAGGAGTCCCTACCATCAGCCCAGCAGGGAATTCCCAATAAAATGTTTTCTGCACTAATGTTTCATCGGTATCACAATTTTAAAATAAGGTTATGAAACTGTGCATGATTGTCCCAGAGAAAATGGATTATTTTGGGGTAACAACCCCAAAATCCCAGTGGCTTGAAACAGCAGCAGTTTCCGAGGTGCTCACACCATGTGTCCACAGAAGGTCAAGAGGAGGCTCTGTCCGTAATAGTCCCTCAAGGATCTAGGCTGAGGGGGATACCACTTGGACATGAGCAAAAGGCATATTGGTTCTTAAAGTTTCCACCCGGCATGGACCCACATCATTCCCACTCATACTTCATCAGACGAAGCAAACCATACAGCCATTCCTGATTTAAAGGGGCATGGGAAGTGCAGCTCCACCATATTCCTAGGAAAACTTTGGAATATTTGTAGACGGGCCTAATGTCTACCACACCCTGAGTGGCAGACGGGTGTCTAAAAGCCAAAGCAGTACTGATCATTGGAGACATTCCAATTTAGTACTATAGAAAACGGATTTCAATGTCAGTTGGTCAGACTTTGGTGATGGGTAGCAGGTTCTCTAATGTCTTTCTTCTGCTTCACTATACTCTTGCCAGGTTATCTACGATCTGATATTTTATGTTCACTTTTTCTGTAAGAACTATAGGTGATCTTTAATAGTATGTATATAAAATGTGTTCTACTTCTATATTCTTTTTCAACTTCTGAAAAATTACAATGGCTTATGAATTCTTTAATCTAGATTCTACCTTCACTTTTCATCTCTCTCTTCCCACATCTGAGACTTCTTATTTTTTTTTAAGTAACCTCTAGCTAGAGAATTGCATAGAACTCATTTCTGCCACTCATTTGTGTGCATTTAGGTAAATTACTTAATCAACATTATCAAAGCTCAACTGCCTTACCTATAAAGTCAAATAATAATTGTTCTTACCTTCCAGAGTGTTTTGAGTCAATGATGTGATATTTATAAATTCTTCCTAATATCGATATTAGCTAAATCTTACAAAATGCTTATTAGATGTCAGCCCCTTAGTGATCCCTATATTATGACCCACTTAATTTTCATCACAACTGTAGGAGGTAAATATTACCTTTACCTCCATTTTATGGATGAGGAAACTGAGGCAGAGAGTTTGGTAACTTGCCCAGTGGCACATAATCAGTAAGTGGTGAATTAGCAGGGCAACTCCTGGCAGTCTGTGCCAGAGACCATTCTCTTGATCTCTGTGCTCAGGGGAATGCCTGGGACATGGTAAATGCTCATAATATTTTGCTTATTTTTATTTTATGAATATTATTATTATTTATCTAAAATGAAGGCCTATAGTTTTCTCATGGAAAAAGGTTAAAATCTCTTCTTTCTTGAAAAACGTGATATTTGATAAAAAATGCATGACTTCTGCTAATATTATTTACACAAAGATGAAAAATAAACCCCAAGAGACACCAAGGCATCTGTCTTGGTCCCTCTCACTCTCCCTTCCCACTTTCTCTTGAATCACTCGCTCCAGGGGAATCCATCAGCCATGTTGTGAAGATCCATCAGGCTACTCATGTGGAAGAGGAACAGAGGTCTCTGGTCAACAGTCGGTAAGAAACTGAGCACTGCCAAAAATCATGTGAGCAAGTGTGGAAGCAGATTTTCCCCCAGCCCAGCCTGGCGATGACTGAAGTCTCAGCTAACAGCTTGACTGAGAACTCATGAGACACCCCAGCTCCCAGACGCTTGTCCTGCAGAAATGGTGAGACAATTCATGTTTGTGATTTTCAGCTGCAAGGGGTCATTTATTACAGAGCAATTCATAGCTAAAATAGATATTGGTACCTGGGAATGGGGTGATGCTTTAATAAAAATAAACTTAAAATATGGGAGTGGCTTCTTAAAGAAATTAAGTCCTTTACCTTCCTATGTAAATTTTAAAATTAGCTTGTCAATTACTTTATGCTAGGATTTTGGCTGAGATTTCATTGAATCTGTGGAACAACATAGGGGCCATTGCCACCTTACCAATATTGATTCCTCCAATCCACAAACTTGGTAATATATCTCTTCATTTAACTAGGTTTTCTTTAATTTTCTTACCAATATTTTGTAGTTTTAGGTATAGAGCTCTTATATATCTCTCATCATTTTTATTCCTGATATTTTATGGTATTATACACATTAAAAAAACTTTATATCATTACTGGTAAGTATAAATAATTATTTTTTTGATACTACCATAATTAAAATTTTTTTTCAATTGTTCATTGCTTTTTGTAAATAGAAATTAAGAAGTTTTTGTATGTGTGTTAACCTTGTTTCCTATGACCTTTTTACATATCCTTTTTGGTTCTAGTGGCTTTATCTATAATAAATTCAATTAGATTGGCTATATAAATTATGTCATTTACAAATTTTATTTCTTTCTAATCTGAATTTTTTAATATGTTTAACACACATGCATAGATGCAGGTACAACAATATGTGTATGTGTAGTTGTAATTGTATTCAATTTGCTAAAATTTTATTAAGAGATATTATACCTAAATTCTCTGTTTGATATCAGAGTGATTCTGGCTTCATAAAATTAGTTAGAAAGTTTTTCTTCCTTTTCTATTTAATGAAAAATTTGTTTAGAAGTTTAACTATTTCTTCTTTTAAAGTTTTAAAAGCTTCACTAGTAGCTTGAAGTTTTCAATTTCTTTAATGCAGATAGGGCTTTTCAAGTTTTCCTTTTCCTCTTGGGTCTGTTTTGGCAATTATCGTCTTTTAAGGAATTCGTCCATTTCCCCCAGGACATCAAATTTATTAGCATAAAGTTGTTAATGTTCTTTTAATTAACTTGATATTAGTAATTTTTAAATTTTATTTTTCTTTGATCAGTCTAACTAGATGCTTAGAACCCAGGTCTCCTGCACTGTAGGCAGATTCTTTGCCATCTGTTCAGTTCAGTTCAGTCACTCAGTCGTGTCCGACTCTTTGCGACCCCATGGACTGCAGCACACCAGGCTTCCCTGCCCATCACCAACTCCCGGAGTTTTCAAACTCATGTCCATTGAGTCGGTGATGCCATCCAACAATCTCATCCTGTCATTCCCTTTTCCTCCCAGCTTCAGTCTTTCCCAGCATCAGGGTCTTTCAAATGAGTCAGCTCTTCGCATCAGGTGGCCAAAGTATTGGAGTTTCAGCTTCAGCATCAGTCCTTCGAATGAACACCCAGGGCTGATCTCCTTTAGGATGGACTGGTTGGATCTCCTTGCAGTCCAAGGGACTCTCAAGAGTCTTCTCCAACACCACAGTTCAAAAGCATCAATTCTTCAGCACTCAGCTTTCTTTAGAGTCCAACTCTCACGTCCATACATGACTCCTGGAAAAACCATAGCCTTGACTAGATGGACCTTTGTTGGCAAAGTAATGTCTCTGCTTTTTAATATGCTGTCTAGGTTGGTCATAACTTTTCTTCCAAGGAGCAAGCGTCTTTTAATTTCATGGCTGCAATCACCATCTGCAGTGATTTTGGAGCCCAAAAAATAAAGTCAGCTACTGTTTCCACTGTTTCCCCATCTATTTCCCATAGGAGTGATAGGACCAGATCCCATATCTTAGTTTTCTGAATGTTGAGTTTTAAGCCATCTTTTTCACTCTCCTCTTTCACTTTCATGAGGAGGCTCTTTACTTCCTCTTTGCTTTCTGCCATAAGGGTTGTGTCATCTGCATATCTGAGGTTATTGATATTTCTCCCAGCAATCTTGATTCCAGCTTGTGCTTCCTTCAGCCCAGCACTTCTCATGATGTACTCTGTATATAAGTTAAATAAGCAGGGTGACAACATACAGCCTTGACGTACTCCTTTCCCAATTTGGAACCATCCCTAGAGTTTCAGCATGTTCCCAACTCCATCATCCTAGAGTGGTCGTGTCTTTAGTGATGTTCTTCTGATCTCCTATAAGTAAGTCATTATTGTTTTCCCAGCTCCATTTAAGTTCTCATACTTAAGGACCATGTTTGAGTATCCTGTTCTATCCCCTGGTAGAGCTTCCCTGGTGGCTCAGATGGAAAAGAATCTGCGTGCAATGCAGGAGACTCGAGTTTAATCCCTGGCTTGGGAAGATCTGCTGGAACAGGGAATAGAAATCCATTGCAGTATCCTTGACTGGAGCATTCCATGGACAGAGGAGCCTGGTGGGCTACAGTCCATGGGGTCACAAACAGTCGGACACAGGTGAGCATCTAACACTTTTCACTTAGTAGATTTACAATGTTCTGTTAGTTTCCAGATCTTTTATATCCTTGCTGATTTTTTGTCTACTTATTTTACCCACAGTGGAGAAAGGAGTATTGAAGACTCCATGTATAATTGTATAGTTGTCTCTTTATCTTCTCACCTCTATCAACTTGTGCTTTGTGTATTTTTGATCTTGGATTTTTAGGTAAACACACATCAAGGTTGTTCCGTTACTGACAAATCCATCCATTTTCATTATATAATGTCTTTGTGTAACCTTGGTGATTTTCCTTATTCTGTGGTCTGTGTGTGTGCCAAGCCGCTTCAGTCATGTCTGACTCTCTGTGCCCCTATTGACTATAGCTCACCAGGGGAGTTGGTTGCCATGCCTTCCTCCAGGGGATTTTCCTGACCCAGGGATCGAACCTGCGTCTCTTATGTCTCCCAAATTGGCAGGCAGGTTCTTTACCACTAGTGCCACGTGGGAAGCCCATTCTGAAGTCTCCTTTATCTTATATAGTAACAAGTCTAGCTTCTTTTGATGTCATAGAATGAATTGTGCCCCAGACCCCCCAAATTACATGCTGAAGCACTAACCACCCCTAGGACTTCAAAATGTGACTGTATTTTGGAGATAGTGTCTGTAAAGAGGTACTTAAATTTAAATGGAGTCATGTGGGTAGTCGTCAATCTGATATGACTAGTGTCCTTATAAGAAGAGGAAGAGACACTGGGCAGGTACTTACACAGAGGAAAGGTCAAGTGAGGACAGAGAGAGAAGGATGTGATCTATAAGCCAAGGATAGAGGCCTCGCCAAGCCTGCTGACACCCTGATCCTGAACTTCCAGTCTCCACAGCTGTAAGGGAAATACATTTCTGTTGTTTAGGCCACCTAATCTTTGATATTTTGTCATGGCAGTGTTAGATAATGTAATAATAAAATAATGTTTGATTAGTGTTTTCATCATATATTTTCCCCATTCACTTAATTTATCTATATAGTTATATTTAAATTGGCTTTCTTATATTTAAATAAGCTTCCCAGGTGGCTCAATTGGTAAAGAATCTGCCTGCCAATGCAGGAGCCACAGGCTTGATCCCTCCATTGGGAAGATCTTCTAGAGGAGGAAATAGCAATCCACTCCAGTATTCTTGCCAGGATACTCCCATGGACAGAGGAGCCTGGTGGGCTACATTCCATGGTCACAAAGAGTCAGACACAACAGAAGTGACTGAGCATTCATTCATTCTTGTAGATAGCATATAACATGTAACTATTTCTATAGCTAATCTGAGAGTAATTGTCTTTTAATTAGAGTGTTTAGAGAACTTATATGTAATATAATTATTCATATGACTGGACAGGTCCACGATTTTATTATTTTTGTGTTTTGGTTCCCTCACCATATTCTTTTGGATTATTTGAATACTTTAAGTATTCTATCTTACTTTATGTATTGTATTTTTAGCAGTGTCTCCCTTTCTCTTTTAGTGGTTACTCTGGGAACTGTTAAATGTAAGCAGTGTAAACACACTGGTTAAAAGAAAGAAATTTGTTTATTTTTTCTTTGAGTCTCCCTTTGCAAATTTTAGGAGATTAATATAAATGAGGGACTGTCATCTTAAATGTCATTGGAATTGAGGCCAATAAGCCTAACCACACTGGATTTATATAAACACCAGTCACTTGACAAAGGCAATGTGCTTGACTGGCTTTCTTCATCTCACTGACTTTTTTCAAGATCAAATCCAGTAAAAATAAAGTGAGAACAATGAACTTCTGTACAGGAGTTTTGTCTCAGCTGAACTAGCATCAGATTTAGGACACTGTAGACTGGGAGTTTGGGATTAGCAGATAAAAACTATTATATGTAAAATGGATAAACAACAAGGTCCTACTGTATAGCATAGGGAACTATATGCAATATCCTGTGATAAACCATAATGGAAAAGAATATACAGAAAAGAATGTCTATAGGTATATAATTGAGTCACTTTGATGTACAGCAGAGATTGACACAACACTGTAAATCAGCTATATTTCAAAAGCAAAAGTAAAATTAAAAATAGGCAATATAAAAATCAAGTCCTCTTTTTAATATCATTCTCAAATTTGAAAAGATGCATGGGTTTCATGGGCTTACAGTTTAGTAGCTTAGAGAGTAATTTGTTAAAATAAGGAAGTCTTAGATGGAAAAATATAATGCATTTATCTATGAGGTTACTCATTAAAGCAAAAATGTCAGTTCTCCTCAAATTAATCATATGAAATATAATATTAATCAAAATTCTAAGTGTATTTCATCAAAATGATTTATTTATTATAAATTTTATAAGGAAGAGATACTGTGAGTGAAGGGCTAAGGCAGATTTAATAAGGCAGAAGAAAGCAGAGAAGCCCATCCTTCCAGGTATCGAGATATATTACAAAGGTAACAATGCTAAAATTGTGTAATATTAAGCACAGTAATAGAAATATTAACCACTAGGAGGGAATAGAGAGCCTAGGAACAGATCAGTGAGATCTTGGTATGATAGAAGTGGCATTATAGACAAAAATTTTTCAATACATTGCATTAGAACAGTTGGCTCTCTTCTTGTAAGATTATATTTGTATCTTATACCACATTAGAAAAGAAATTAAAGATTTAAATATAAAAAAATACAAAACTTGATATCTTCAAAATATAATAGGGAAAAATATATTTCTTGCCCAGGGATTAAAAAAATTCTTAAGACTATTGTTGGCCAATCATGTTTTTATTCACAGGAAAAAAAAATTATCCAATATGTAGGTAGAAATGCTTTGAAAACCATAATATATGTAAGGAGAAACATGTATATCTCCTGTTTCACTTATTTCCCTTTTTTTCCCCCAGCAAAATGTTCTCTAAGAAAATTCAAAGACTTTAGGCAAAGTTTTTTCTAGTACATTTCTAATTTAGCTCTTTTCTTACAATAAGTTACATGTACATGATGATATTGTCTCCATATCCTCAAAAGTGTTATCTGATTCAATAATACAAAATTTGATATAGTTTCAATGAAACTAAATGTTTTTCTCTCAGTGATAACTTTCTAGACAGAATATGAACTAAAAAAAAAAACAGGTGAAAACTGATAGAATATTTGCTTGCTCTACCTTTCCTGTTTTTGAACTCTATCCTACTCCTCCACTTCTTGAGAACTTTTTTTAAAAATTGAACTATAGTTGATTTACAGTATTTCAAGTATACACCAAAGTGATTTATATATATGTGTATATATATAGGAAAAGAATCTGGAAAATAGTATATACATGTGTGAGGGTGCAGTTTGTCCTAGGTGTGTCTTTATATTGCTTGGAAACTGCAGGGAACGTTGCTTTTGTGAGCCTGAATATTGGGGCTTGATGGAAAAGTGTAATATACATATATATATTCTTTTCCATTATAGGTTATTGCAAGATACTGAATATAGTTTCCTGTGCTATACAGCCATACAGTGGGTCTTTGTTGTTTATTTTATATATAATAGTAGGTATATCTGTTAATCCCAAATTCCTAATTTATTCTTTTCCCACTTGGGTATTTTATTCCAAGACTATTGCTAGTACACAGGAAGGAAATATATTGTATTTTATCATGTTTACTAGTGTTATGACTGTGATTTTTTTCCTTTTAATTAAAATATAGCTGACATAAATATTATGTTAGTTTCAGGTGCCTGCAAATTTGATTTTTAACTTTTATAACCTAAATAACAACTATTACTTGCAAAACCATTGTCTTAGAAACTATTTTCCTGAGAAATCATAACTCATTTCCTTAAAACAGAGACAGAAAGTTCATCCTCAAAGAAAACTCATTTGTCTTCTAAGAATAGCATTTCAGAGGTTCAAAGAAATTAGAGGTGGAAAAATCAATTAGAGCTAATCTACCAGCTTGTCAGAAAGGATTGCTTTCTACAAAATATATTCTAGTTCTTTGTCCAGGTTAATTTTTAAGTGTCTTAAGGGATGGAGCACTTGTTATAGGCCTTTGAAGTCTTTCCTTTTATATAATTGACCTTCCCAAGAACCTTGTTTTTTTTCTAATATCTCACCTCCACGTTAGTTATTATTTCTGTGCTATTGCTTTTAACTACCCTTCTTTTTCTTATTCCTCTTTTCCCAAATTGTTTTTATATTCTCAGTTATTTGTAAGAAGCTAGACTTCATTTAACTTAATGACATAAGTTTACTTATAATAAAAATCTCAAGTCAAACAGATCATTAGGTCTTTTTCTCCATTTTCCCTTTTTGTCTGTCGGTCTCTGATACTCCACCCTCCCTCCCTCCTTCCTTCCCTCTCTCCCTTCCTTCCTTTCATTTACTTTCTTTTTGTAGACTCGGCAATTGGGTGCTTAAAAGTGGAAAGTACTTGACAGGAACAAGTAGAGAACAGAGAAAACAAATTTTTGATCCAGGAGACTATCAATCCCTTTGCAAATTAGCAATATAGTTCTTGTCTGTCTCTGGTATGAGCGGAGCATTTTTTCTCTTGTTGTTCTTTTATAACCCCTTTAATCTTTCAGCATTCTTTATTTCAGATTTCTTCCTTTCTATTTAATTATGTTTTTACAAATTTAAAATTGAGTATTTTTCCAGATTTGGATGGTATTATATATGTTGTATCCTTTGAACATGAAGGTGATGGTTTTCCTCCATTTATAAGATTTAAATTCTTGCCCTTATCTGTGTAGACAATTAATTTGAGACATCAGATACTTTGGTACTCTGGACTCAAATTTCTACTGTCTGAAGATAAGCAAAACAAGGATTTTAGAAGGGGTGAGAGGATATCATACAGCCAGTGAAGGGAATTGCCCTTAGCATAAGAACTTAAATTTTTTTGTAGCCAGAGCCAGTTCAATAAATGCTGGTGTCTGCAGCAACAACTCATGGTAACCTGGAAGAAAGACAGAGACAAAGAATGTGATGAATTTTATCATGTGCTTATGTGCTCATAAATTGAGTTTCTAAGTAAATGAAGAAAGGAAGGAAGGACTAGAGGGAGGGAAGGAGGGAGGGTTAGACTATCAGAGAGAGACAGAAAAAAAGGGAAAATGGAGAGAGACCTAATGATCTGTTTGACTTGAGATTTTTATTATAAGTAAACCTATGTCATTAATGTAAAGCCCATCCATTATCACTGTTCAAGAATCATAGAATAAGTGTTTATAAGATTTACAAAATATATTTTTAATAGTGAAAATTTACAAAGAAATTTAATCAGCTTTCTCCTCTTACCAGGAAGCTGTCAGCACTTTAAAAACAAAAACAAAACTTGTAGTGGAATTCCCTAGAAAACGGACCATGTACTACATTTCACAGAGTTATAACACTTCATTTAGGTAAGAGCTAAGATCTGGAACAAGCCTTGCAGTCTGGAACAAATTCTGCCTCTGTCTTTTAATAGCTGTGTGACCTTGGAAAAGTGACCTAACTCCCCTGTGCCCGTTTCCTTTGTTAGAAAATAGTGATACAGCCTGAGGAAAAACTGAGTTATAGCTTGAGAATAACTGAGTTAAGATTGTAAGGTGCTTAGTTCAGCACCTTAATAAAAGCTAACTTCCCTTCATTCATTAAACAGATATTTATTGTTTTCTATGTGATAAGGCCAGAAATATAAGTTCACAGTATAACAACAAAGAATGACACAACATCTAACTCTATGTATGCATGGCTTCGTGATAAATCGCATCAGTCATATCTGACTCTTTGTGACCCCGTGGACTGTAGCCAACCAGGCTCCTCTGCCCATGGGATTTTCCAGGCAAGAATACTGGAGTAGGTTGCCATTTCCTTCTCCAAACTGTATGTATGGGGTGCTACAAAAATATATGTCATGCTCTGCAGTCAAGAAGTGAGCAATTAACTATTACCGAAAGGAACTTGGGTCCACTCACCGGCTGCACAGCCGGGACACCTGGGTTTAGTAAAGGAAGGGATAGCATTTATTTGCAGGGAGCCAAGCAAGGAGCATGGGGGTGTCCCGTGCTCCAAGGATCTGAACTTCCCAGTAGCTTTCAGTGAGGGGTTCTGAAAGGCAACATTTGGGGTGACGGCTGCAGTGTGTGTGACTCTTTTCTAATTAGTTGGTGAGATAACAGGGTGATGTTTTCAGAATCTTTATCATCCACCTTCTGGTTCCACCCACCTGGGGGCCACGTGCTTATAGTCACCATCCTGCACCTAGGTTTGTGGGGGAGTGGTCGTAGTTCCTACAGAACAACTTCAAGATTGTCAGATTGTTATGAATATCCATATTCCTGGAGGAGGAAGTAGGACTGTTTTATCGCTGAATTATTTTCATTATATTTCTTGTTTAACTGCTTTTCCTTTGTTTCTTCATTCTCCCACTTACATAATTAGTAACTGCTTGCACTTTGTCTTTGGAACTCATGGAGCCTAGGAGTCTGATGCATTTTTGTATAAACAAGAAACAAGGCACTTGGAGGAGCTTTTGTACTTGGGAGGGTCCTGCAGTTTCATAACTTACTGTGCAGTAGATTCAAAAAGAAACCTTGGCCATTAAGGAAAGTATGATTTTGAAAAGTGGACAAGGTGAATGTGTAAAACAGGGGGTGTAAAGTAATCAACATAAGGAAAGTCACAAAAGCATGGAAGTGCTTGATGTCTGTCAATGAGAGATGAGCGTGAGAGAGGGGATAAGACTCCCCTTCCATTTTTGATGAATTCTCTATTGCATGAATTTGGGTTGTGAGAGGGCCCCGCCTCCAATAGGGAACCTGGAGGGAGGCAAACATTCCCTCTGCCTGCCTTTTGGCTGCTGAGGCATGGGCCTGTGACCTTGAATAGTTCCATCTGTGAACCTGAGTAGGGAGGTAGTGATGCTAAGTTGCTGAGACCCTGGAATAGCGGCCACAGCAAGTGGCCAGAGCAGTGGGGTGTTGGTGATGGAGTGTGCCTCGGTCTGGTCTCTGTTACATGCTGCCAGCCTTACATAGATCCTGACCCTTTTCTGAACCAATTCTCCATCTATTTGTTGATACAGTGGGCCACTTGACAATCCTCCTATATTTTTTTTCTGGATAAATTAACTAGAATGAGTTCCTTTTGTTTGCAACCAAGAAGTGTCTTAAACAGTAGAGAGTGTCTTTTTCTTTTTTTGATTTGTCATCAGTGTTACCTAAATTTTGTTCAATTAATATCAATTACTTTAGTAATAAAACATTTTTATTTAATGTAAAATCAAATATAAATGTGAAATATAAAAATTCTTGAAAGTAAAAAGCTTAATTAGGATGTAAAAAGAGCCACGTAATGATAACAGGATAAAATGGATAAATCTTATTCATAATGGTAATAATTTTAAGGTAATATATATTGAATGCTTCCCTCTGAGCCAGGTGCAATATTATGAGCTTTACCTGCATTATCTGAGTGTAATGATAACATTAAGTTGTGCACACTATGATTATTAACCTTTTCAGTTAAGAAACTGAGGTTGGGGGAGGGTAAGTCAAACCACCTGTGGCATTGTAGTGGAGCCAGGATGTAAACCTGGGTAGCCTGAACACAGCATCTATTCTTCTTAACCTATGGCAGCATGGATAAGCTAGTCAATTTTTGATAGACTTGACTAAGCTTTTGTACTGGAGGTAACAAGAAAGATTTTGCCAGGTAAGGGATACATAATAGGGTCTGTTTAGCCTGAGAAGGGAGTGTGCAAGGGCAAAGACAAGAAAGGCCATTACCTGTTCCAGGAATGCCTCAAGGAGCACTGATGATCAGTGTAGGGAGGCACGGTGGGGTTTGGAGGTGGGGAGGGGGTGGCTGAAAGGGAGGTTGGTAAGAGGAGTCCCAGTAAAGGTTTGAAATGGAATGGCGAGTGATCCTGTGAGTCCTTAGGTGTAGTAGTTTTGATCCTTAAGCAACTGAAAGTCATCAGCAGTCTTAAAGAAAGGGAGTGACGTCATCAGCATCTTTTCTGGAAGGCTCTGACAGCAGCACAGAGGAAGTACTTGGGCTGGGGGTGATGACTGTCACCAAGGTCAGTTAGCAAGATACTGAAACAGTGCATGACAAGTCGGGGAGAACAGTGGGAGTGAGACAGAGAGGAGGACCCAGATTCGAGAAAAGGCTCTAAGGTGGAAGCAACAGGGTTTGATGACTAATTTGTTGCGGGTGGTTGAGGAGGAAGAATTAAAGATGACTGAGATTTCTAGTTTGGAAACCTGAGTAATTGGTGATGTTATTAACTGAAATAGGAATGGAAGGAAGGAAGTCTCTGGGAGGCCTATGAGTAGATTTACATGTGTTATTTCATTTAACCCTAGACAAACTGATGATGAAAAGACTAGGATGCTCATTTGCTAGATAGGGAAATCAAGATTCAGTGAGGGTGAAAAGCTTGCCAAGGCCACACAGATGGCAAATAAAAAAGCTAGGATGTGAAATAAAACTTTACTCCAAAGTCATACCTTTCTGTGATGGTATTTCTGCACTCTGACAATAATTTTTAGTTTGGAAAAATAAGACTAAAGCTCAGGGGAAAGCTAGACAGAGCTAGAAAGATGGTTTGTCTTAGAGTCGGAATGATAAAGAATGAGGAGAGAGTAAACTCTCACACTACTGGAATAAAGAACTAGAGGGGTACTGTCCAATAACATTTTCTGCATTGATGGAAATATTTCATGCACTGTCCAATCCTGTAGCCATCAGCCCACACTGCTATCGAGCATTGGAAATGGGGCTAATATGACGGAGGAACTGAAATTTTAATTCTAATTTTAATTAATATAAATTAAAAAACCATATGTGGCTAGTAATGACCCTATTGTACAATTTAGGACTAGAGGACCCAGCTAGACATGAAGGCAGTTCATCAGAGGAGAGGCCCTGTTGGTACCGCCGCCAAATCACTAGGTATTAGATCATCTGCTTTCCGTCTGTGAGGAAGATCGGTCCTGGGCTTCCCAGGTGGCACCAGTGGTAAAGAGCCCACCTGCCAACGAAGGAGAAGAAAAGAGATTGGCATTTGATCCCTGGGTTGGGAAGATCCCCTGGAGGGCAGGCATGGCGACTCACTCCAGTATTCTTGCCTGGGGAACCCCATGGACAGAGAAACCCAGCCAGCTCCAGTCCAGGGGTTGCAAAGAGAGGGGACATGCCTGGGAGACTAAGCACCGCCCAGCACACAGCACGCAAGCATGCAAGCCTGGTCCTGAGACTGGGGGCTGTTATCCATCAATGAAGGGTTCCTTCCCAATGCAGACAGCTTAATTTTACCAACTCATCTTCGAAAAGAGAGTAAGTCTAACACTCCACCTCTTCTTGTGGTTCCTGTTTCTGCTGTACCTCGAAGCCTGTGGCCGTCTTAACTCCCCGACCAGGGATTGAATCCAGGCCCTTGGCAGTGAAAGTGCAGCGTCCTAACCAACGACTGAACTGGACTGCCAAGGAATCTCTCTTCTCCTGTATGGACAAAAATCACAATCATTTTCTCTGTATTTACATTTTTCTGTATAGAGTGTTACTTAAGCTCAAGCTCTAGGCCAACACCTGGGTTCAAATTGAAATTCTGCCATTGAATTGGTTTGTTGTGTCTGGAGTTAGTTACTTCACGTTCTCAAACTTCACTTTAACACAAGGATAATAAGTACCTAACTCAGGGGGTAATTGTGAAGATTAAGTTACATATCCTATGCAAAACTCTTAGCCAGTTGAGGTGCTAACTGAGGTGCTAACTCTTAGCACCCAGTTAAGGCTGGCTCTTCTGTAACTAGTACCTTATTGTGATGAGTTTGTACTTTGCACCTCTGTGTTTTGACATTTACTTGACTCTATTTTTGCATAAGTGAAGGTGTTCTCCCAGATCTCTAAATGTCAGAACATTTCAAAAAAGAAGTACACATTCATCAAGATAAAAAGGTAGATATGATTCTGAAAAATTCTTATTGTAATAGTATGAATTTTGCAATTATTTTTGTATTTCACTTTTGATAAAATATTTTAAATCAGTACAGTGGGAAATATTAACTCTGCTATTTTGTTGTGATCGTTAAAATTCCCTTTGCTTGGGACTTCCCTGCTGGCCCAGTGGTTAAGACTCTGAGCTCCCAATGCAGGGGACCCAGGTTCGATCCCTGGTCAGGGAACTAGATCCCACATGCTGCAACTAAGACTTGGTGCAGCCAAATAAATGAATAAATATTAAAAAAAAATTCCCTTTGCTTAACCGCAACTGTTCATACACCATATGATCAAGTGAAGCTACTGGAAGCTGTAAATGTTGACTCAAAAGATTTCTTGATGTTTGGAAGCTCTGAAGAATTTCATACCACTGTAATTGAAGTATTTAATGCCTAGTTTCTGGTTATCTTAAAAGTAGTTGCATACACTGTACAGTGGTTGCATACATCAAGGACTATTTAAAGACCAATGACTTCAGAAGCAGGAATAAGTAATAGGATCTCTTTTGTTGCCACCGATTTTGTACTTTGTAACCTTTGGATTAAAAAAACATTGTGATGTCTTGCATTTTGTGTATTATTTGTGCAAAAAAATTTATTTTTTCATTAGATTGGGATGTCAAGAAATCTGTGTTCAAGTACTAGCTCTGCTGAGTAGTCTGTTAAGTAAGGAAAAATCATTTACCTCTTTGGACCACAGAGAGGTCCTCTATAACATCTAAAAATTGATCCTGACTTGATTCTATAATGATCTAAGTATCCTTCCAACTAAAATTCCTTGTATCTGCCTTTTCTTCTCCCTTAAGGTCTTAAATTATTATTATTTTTTTTACTTCCATGCTTTTATAAACACGCTTTTGGAATACTTCATTTCCTTGAAAAACAATTCACTGGCGAGTCAGCATGAAAAAAAAAATCCACTCACAATAGATATCAAAACTGCACGAGGTGATGAAACAAAAAATGATTTTCTTTGTAAACTGAAATGATGATGCATAGAGAAACCAATTATTTATAAATTGCATGGTGGAAGGTTTTATGTAGCAGGGCTAACGTGCTGTTGTTACATATCAAGTAAGATGGGGGTGGCAGGGGTGGCGGTCTGGGACTTCTTATTGCCTTAAAACGGTTATTACTGCAAACGTTCCTTTCCATGAGGGAGAAAGAAACTGTGTCGAGAGGCGGACGAAAGAAGCAACCAAGCAAGGTTAAAAGCTCCCCTCCACTCTTCCACCCCGCCTATCCTCTCTGGATATACACAATTAAGGGAATTTCCCCCTGCAGCTACGGGGCGTTCGGTGGCCGTCTCCTCGTCACTGTTAGGGCAGCCAGAGATTCTGCTTTTTCTGGCGGTGATTTCCCAACTCCTGCTGGCCCCCTGCGGGTCGCCGAAGGCCGCCGTCTACCCCGGGCGAAGCCAAGCGGCCAGGAGGCTCGGAAGCCGGCCCGGGACACAGCGGCCGGGGGAGGGCGCAGGAGCGTCCCCCGCGCCAGCGCGGCCCCGGCCCGATTCCGGAAGGCCGATTGCATCAGGTGCGGAGCGGGGCGCCTCCCCGGCCCAACCTGGCGGCACTGCGCCTGCGCGCCCCGCCCCGCCCCGCCCCGCCGCCGAGGGTTCCGCCGCGGGTTTTCCTCTCGGTCCGGAGGAGACCGATCCGGGAGGGGTGGCCGGAGATTACCGCTCTGGGACCCCGGAGAGAGGGGATGGCGGGGATGGACAGGCGGGGGGCCGCGTCCGAGGGAACAGAGTACCTCGGAAAGAGGGCCTTCCTGCAAGGCTGACGGTGGTCCCCTGCTGATGGGCGGAGTGGCCTTGGGCTAATTTCCTCGCTTCTTTAGACCAGGAGGACGTCGACTACAACTAGAGAGCAATCCGCATTTTCCCGAAGTGGGTTACACGGCAACCGTCGACTACCTGGGTGGTGCCCGAACTCCATAGGCAGAGACAGCCCCGGGGATGAGCACGTCCATGGATTTATAGGGAATTCTTAGCGGCAATATTGGTCTTCTTTTGCGGAAGGAGTGACATAATTGTTGGCCTCCAGATTGATCTGAGGGAAATTGTTTATGGGAGAGGTTTGGGGGGTGTAAATGCCAGAAACTCCTATTCCGTCCGCAAGGCAGCTTTCCTCCACTACTCGTGTCTTCCAACCCCATCCGAGACTGCATCGGGGTCCCATTATACACCCTTTACTACACACCTAGCGGATTTCCCTCCTAGCGTTCCTTATGTTTGAAATGGCATTTTTGAGTGATTATTTAATGGATTTCTGTCCACCTCGCTGGACTAAGCTCTATGAAAGCAGGGGTCTGTGCTTTTTTATTCACTGCTATCCCTAAGCTAACTGTAAGATTTTGTGGGTCCTCAATGAAATAATGATGTTGAAGGAAAAAAGTAAAGCGGGCCCCAACCGCATAGAGTCCTCTCATGAAGAACAGGGACCGGTGAGTTTGGTGTTTGAAGAAGGACTGCATTGTGGAGGTTTAGGGGAAAGGATGACTGAGGAGCAGCCATTACCTTGTAATTATTAGTCAGTTACTTTTAGCATAATCCTCCTGAAGGAGACGGTGTGTGTGCGTGTGGGGCAGTAGTTCCCAAAGCGTGGTCTTCAGACCAGCAGCAGCACCAGCAGCACCTGGGAAGTCGTTAAATGTACAGATGCTTGGGCGCATCACAGACCTACCCATTCCGAGATCTGTTCAGTAGCTGAGTCTCCATAAATCCTCAGGCTATTCTGATGGAGGCTCAAGTTTGACAGTCACTGCACTGGTGAAGCGCACTCCTAAAGATGCTTTGGGGGTGTTTCGCAGTGTCTGGGGGCAGAAGACTGGTGGCTCCTTCGTATTCTTTCTTATCAGGATCTTGCTTGTCTGTTTGAGTTTTAGTTAATATTCCTGGAGGGGAAAGGGAGATTATGCTCTGCCTGTCTTGCAGGTGTGTTCCTCCGTTGAGGTGGTCTTGCTGTGATCTTCACGTGGAGAAATGGTGTGTGTGCTCACGCGCCATACGCCTGGGTTTCTAGATGAGCAGGCAGAAGGAAGGAGAAGGTCTCGCCCACAAAGTTGCAGCTGGATGGGCGTGGGCCGCCCTCATCTGAGGACGTTTTCCCGTTACAAGGGAATGCAGACGTGTGGGAGAACAGACTAGCCAGGGATAAGGTTACCCAGCTGCCTCTTGGTGCAGACAGACACCGAGCCGCAAGGAGGGGATGCCGGGCCCCATCGCGCTGGGGCTCGACGTTCTGGCCCGCGCCGTCTCCCTGCCATCTTCCCGGGTGGTTAGGGGACTGTGAGGTCGAGGCCCCGAAGCCTCCGCCTGCAGGGGTCGCACGAGGCGCGCGGCCCGCCCCCGCCCCGCCTTTCTCGGGATCGGCCCCGCCGGTCAGGCCCCTGCGGCCTCTCCGCGCAGCCGCCGCCGCAGCCCGGAGCCGGGGGATCTCGCCGGCGCCGCTCCCTGCGCGGGACTGGCGGGGCGGCACTGGGCATGCTCAGTCGCCGGAGCCCGTCCTGGTCTCAAGTAGGAAGCTCGCGCGCGGCTCCCGCAGCTGATCCTGGCGCTCCCGGCGGGGCGAGACTGGAGCAGAGCTGCCGGGCGCCGGAGCCGAGCGAGCGCCGCGCACCGCCGGTGAGCCCCGCGTTCTCGCTCGCTTTTGCTCGGGACCCCGGGGCGGCCCGCGAGTGCTGGGAGAGAGCCGATCGAAAGCAGCGGCGTGGGGCGAGTGGCGGCGCGGAGCCCGGCGGCGGCTGCTCCTCCCGCGGCCCGAGGGCAGCGCGGCCACCGGCACTCGCCCGGGCGCAGCCACAGCTGCAGCAGCTGCCACGGCATCTGCGGCGGGCGTCCGCTGCGGAGTCTCGCGCGCCCCGCTCCCGCGCCGCAGGGCCGGGCGGCGCGGCGATTGCGGGCTCACTCCTGGACTCCATCCCTTTGGCTTCCCGGCGCCCTCCTTCCCTCGGCAGCCGGGGCTCGGCAGGGCCTGAGGCGGGGGAGACGGGGTGAGAGGGGGTGCGCTGGGGGTGCTGCGGCGGGGAGAAAGCGAGGGTGGGCGCCGGCGGGGAAGAGCGCACGCCCCCTTGCCCTGGCACCGGCCCCCGCTGTGCGGCTGGGCTCCCCCTCCACCGGCGGCAGCGCGCTCCTGCCGGGGACTTGAAGACTGGGCTGGATCCTAGGGGGTTCAGAGGCTAGCCGCTGGGAGATCAAAGGGGGAAAAGTTCATTTCCCTCTCGGAGGCAGGGAGCGTTTTTACTAGAAAATGGCTGTGCGAAGGGGACCGAATCAGGGAAGCTGATCCTGAAATCCACTCTGCTGCCCGCCGGACAGAATGGAGGGTTGGACGCTAGAAATGACATTTGTGCGTTGAAAACATTGCTGGACGGAGGAGGGATGGAGGAGTGCCGTAGAAACAATCAAAGGTGATCTTGACATCTGCGAAGAGGGCTAGAACTGAGGGGTCAGGGGCTAAGGGTCGAAGGAGCGCGGGACCTGAATTAAAAAAAAAAATCAGAGTTGTGGACTGTCCCGGACTGTTTTGGATCATTGAGTGGTTGGGGAGGGCCAAAGTCTGAGAGGAGAACGAGGTCAGTGTCAGAAGCTCAGACAAGACTGGGTTCAGCTGTGATTTACATTGTGCCTGATGACTTAGGCAAAATACTCAAAGGATTCTCTTAAAATGATGCCAGCAGTCGTGTCTGAATTTCAAGAAATGGGGAAACTTTGTGAGGTTGGCATTGGTTTGTCCTTTGTTTTAATATTTCACTGATTTAAAAAGCAAACAGTGGCATCCTGATCTGTTGTTCTGGATTTGGGTCTCTTGAGTCTTTGGTTTATTTTTCTTGACATGAATTTATATTTCACATCTTGTCCTCAAATGGCCGTGATCATTAAGAGGGTCTGCATTTGGGTAGCTGAGTGTTCAGGAAGGGGGGTTTCTTTAGGAATCCACATTGTGGTGTTTTCGGTTTGTAGCTTGGAGGCAATATTTGTTGAGCAGTTGTTTATGGTAACTTGCAGAGTCCTAGAAATGGCAGTTTTGAAAGGGTGACATTTGTTAAGATGAGGAACCTCAGGGTGGGGGGGTTGGTTTTGGAATGCTGAGAGAACACAGGTGGCGGTAGAGTACAGTGGGCTGGCAGTCAGAGCACCTGGGGATAACAGATGCAGATCTCAATAGCTGTGCTTTGGTCATTGGCTAATTATATGACCTGGAAAAATCGCTCAGAGACTCCATAGGCTGGAGTTGGTCTAGATATTTGCTCAGAGCCTTTGAGAAGGAATTCTAAAGTTAAGATTCTTTTCCAGGGAACTGGAAAGGAAAGAAATGTTTCTTGCATTGTCTCTTCAAAAGGATGTTAATACTTTTAACTAAGTAATTCTCCTGCATGGAGCCAGCACAGTCCCATTTTCTGAAACTTTTATAAAGTGCTAGTGTGAAAACGGACGAGCTGAAGTTTAAAAGACTGACTTCTTACAGTTAACTGGAGTAATAAGAATCCTGACTACAAAATCATTTAGGAAAAGTCTGCTAAATAGTGGAAGAATCCACATGTACAAAGATAAAATATTTTAAATCTGTTACTCTTTTTATGTCATGTTTCAAAGTTTGATGACTATATTTTTTTCCTGCCACCAGAGAAACAACAAAAATCTTTTTTTTTTTTCTTTTCTGTTACAGCAGGAATACAGGAAGGCTTGCCATTGTGTTGGAACAGTATTATGTTGACTATCCTGATTTCAGGATATCTAAATTTGTGTCTTAAAAGAAATGGGATGTTGTCTCTATACCTTATTCAGTTTTAAAATATTAAGTGCCCTGTTGTAGTATAGCCCCTTACATTTTTCATGGGCACAGGACAGACTTTTAGAAAAGTATTGTAAGAATATTGTAAGATACTACTGCTTGTGAGGGTGAAAATATAATATATTTTCCTCTCCCAAGTTAAGGAAAGTAGCATTTGTTCATTACTTACTATGTGTCAAGTCTGATATTCAGACTCTTACACATCTTATATGTTGTTATCTCTGACATAAATGTCAGCGTCCCAAGAAAATCCCTCTGAGGAGGTGGACAGTTCATTGCTTGTAAAGCAGTAGAACTTCCGAGTTTTATTTTGTATAGACTATGTTTAACTGCTTTCATTATTCAATAAGCATTCTCTTGTAAAACATATTTGATTTGCTATTTGGAATTAGATTTGATTGGAACAGCATGTCTTCAGAATGATTTGAATGTTTTTTAAGAAGCTTCTATTCAGACTTAAAAACTTTTTTTATGTTCATTTATTTTCAGCATTGGTGTACTACTAACAAATGAATGTAAGGAAGATAAACCCAGATTACCCATTTTAATTTTGTATGTTATTAGCGTATATTCTGGGGCTTTCCGGGTAGCTTAGCTAGTAAAGAATTGTCCTGCAATGCAGGAGATCCCGGTTCGATTCCTGGGTGGGGAAGTTCCCCTGGAGAAGGGATAGGCTACCCCCTCCAGTATTCTTGGTCTTCCCTGGTAGCTCAGGTGGTAAAGAATCTGCCTGCAATGCAGGAGACCTGGGTTTGATCCCTGGGTTGGGAAGATCCCATGGGGGAGGGCATGGCAACCCACTCCAGTATTCTTGCCTGGAGAATCCCCATGGACAGAGGAGTCTGGCAGGCTACCGTCCATGGAGTCGCAAAGAGTGGGACACGACTGAGTGACTAAACACGATGCATATTCCGCATGTTGTTACGTGTTGATGGTGTGAAGTAGTTTGTCAGAGGCAGAGTGACAGATGCTCCATAATAAATGTCTAGTGGGACTTCACAAAAAGACCACCAGCCAGGGAATCCCAAGACTTGCCTTCTGGGCCAGGGTTGTCTTCTACTTAAATTTACTGTGCGATCTTGGGAAGCTCAGTTTTCCCATCTGTAAAATGAGGGTGTTGCAATAGAAGGCGCCCTCATGGTGTCTTTTGAGCTTTCAGGTCCCAGTCCAGGGGCCGTTTGAAAAGGAGGACTACAGGTGAAGCCTTAGATGAAGCTGGTTTTGTTTCACTAAGTCTGGGCCGTCCTGCTTTATGGAATTGTTGTTCAATTGCTAAGTTGTGTCCTACTTTTTGGGACCCCATGGACGGTAGCCTGCCGGGCCCCTCTTTCCATGGAATTCTCCAGGCAAGCATACTGTGGTGGGTAGCCATTCCCTTCTCCAGGGGATCTTCGCAGCCCAGGGATTGAACCTGGGTCCCCTGCATTAGCAGGTGGATTCCTTATCACTGAGCCCCCACGGAAGCCTACTGTGTGGGATGCCCTTCATTTTGTTGACCATTTCCTACATCCCTTCTAGTTTTTGATTGTCAAAGAATGATTGTCATAAAACTAGCTCTTTGTGGGGCTGCAGGTTAGCTAGGAGATAAGGTAATAATTAGATTTGGGTAGAGCACTTTAGGTATTCGAAACTGGTCTACAGGGTCTTCTGAAGAGATCCTGCTCCAGGGCTTGCAGGTGGTCTAAGGAATAAGTCTCTTCAGGGGCTGTGGAGGAGGCTATCGTGTGCCTTGGTTGCCGGGGCACCTGTGTGAACTTTGGGCAAACTTTTCCCATGCCCCTGCCTGTCTCTTTAGCTCTTGATCAGAGTTGCAGCCCTTGGTCTCTGGAATAAACTGATCATTATCATTTCATGTTAGCACCATCACTGAATTGAGCAGATAGATACCCATGCTGTAGTACCAGGAATGATGGCTGTCCAAATGTACCTACGTGAACTTTTTCTTTTTTTTTTGATAATCTGTGATGGGTCAAAGGAAACCTATCTAATTTGATGTTTGTACTGTACTTTGCTTTTAAGATGCTCTCAAAACTCAGCCTCATTAACCTTTAAGTGAGGCAGGTGAAGAGAAGCCAGAGTTGTTACCAGGATTTAAATAAGTGGTAATAAGTAGGCGGTAAGTCTAGTGCTTCTGATCATAACTAGGCTCCAGGGCTGCTGGGCCCGTGGTCGGAATAGGGCAGTAACTGCAAACGCCAGATGAGAGATGGAAGAGAGGCAGTACATGGGGGAAGAAAGTCAAGTCATCACAACTTGGCAAGAAGTAAGAAGCCTTGGTCTGTTTCAAGGTATGAGGGGGCATAGGGTGTGGAGTTACAGGAGATATTCCCTCTCTACATAATCTTTTTTTCGTAATATTTGAATCTTACCTGGTCCTCTAAGTATTGAACAATTGCTAGGACAGGCATTATTTTTGTGATCAGGGAAAAGTCACAGTGTATTATTTATTCGTATGTAAAATGTGTAGATTCACATGAACAGCCGTGGAAAGGGAATATGGAGAAAATGAATGGTATGGAATATGAATGAAGGTTTTCCTTTATTGTTTGTTGATGATTTGGTCATTGTTGTAAATAACGTGAACCATTCTGTCCTTCGCTGCTTGTGGAAGTCTCACAAAATTTTATCTGCTAGGTTTAACTAAAGTTTTTGAAGTGTAACTCTCTTGGAAAGTATGCTTCAGGAATGCTTGAAGTAGGAGGCAGAGTGATTTTGTTTTGAGTTTTCCTTTTCAAGTTGATTAAAAAGAATGCACTTTTGGAACTGAGCTGGGGGAAGTATGCACTTGGGAGGGTGAGGTTGGGGAGAACTAACGGAGCTCCAGAGAGTGAAGGAAATGCTGTTGTTGAAGAAGGAAGTCTTGGCATGACTGGTGGTCTGGAATGCAGCGTTTCCCAAATCGCGGGCATGTGAGGAAGAGCTTAGTTGGTGGAGTGTCTACTATATGCACATCACAGCGCTGTGGCTGTTGTCTGTCCGTGAGGTTTCCACGCTCCTTATCCGAGTGATAATGATGACCATGTAGTGAATCTTTTCTAAGTGTGTTCACATGAGGAGATCTGTCCTCTTCTCTGAGATTATGCCATTCTGATATGGGGGTAAGACTTCTTCTGTGAACTGATAGGAATATTTTTATTTGGCAGCTTAATGGTCCATGAAATTGATAAATCTGGGAATCTGGGCCTGAGATGTAGGGAGCTCTGCCCTCAGGATCAAGTTGACTAGTGGAGGCCAGACACATTGGGGCTTGTGGGTGAGCTGATGGGGCCTTCCAGGAATGTGGAATCATTGGTACACACTCAAGGTCCTAGGAGCCGAGAAGAAGTTAATTTCGAAAGTGCTCTGGGAACCAGCAAGTATTTTTGAATTATAGCCCAAGAATGACAAGGAAAGTGCCAAGATGAAAGATGAGGTTCTGAGAGAGCAGAAAGGACAAGTGACTAAAATGTGAATTTTAGCAGGCAGGGCCTCAGAATGACAGATTGTGGGGTTTGTTTTTTTTGCATGCAGACTTCTTTCTGCCCAAACGGCATGTGTTAGCGATTCAGGATGGGTGATTCTAGGAAATGGTGTTGGAGTTAGAGCCATAGAACCGGGAGTTGTGTTATAGCCGGCTTGGTTTGCACCTCTTCAGTATCATGCCCTCCAGGGTGACCCTTGATGAATCGCTGGAGGTTTATGGATAATCTGCTCATGGAATTGGTATTGTTCACCTTTGGTTTGAGTAGCTGTTTGGAGGGTGGGAGGTGAGGAAAAAAACAGAAATTACTTCTGAGTTTTAAATAGTAGCTTAAGAAAATAATTTTCAGATAATACTTTAAAAATCTGTACTTATGAATATTTGGATCTCACTGGTCTTAATAACATATTATTGTGGAACTCCGTGCAAAGAGGCTTGTTTTGGCTGTTACCCTATTTAATTCCACAGGATACTGTAGTGCTGTTCCCATTTTAGAGATTAGGAAACTGAGGTCCTTTTCACTAAAGGCTACGTGTGTGTACGTGCACATGCTTACTTGTGTCTGGCTCTTTTGAAACCCCATGGACTGTAGTCTACCAGCCTCCTCTGTCCCTGGGATTCTGTAGACAAGAATGCAGGAGTGGGTTGCCATTTCCTTCTCCAGGGGATCTTCCCGATCCAGGAATTGAACCTGTGTCTCTTGTATCTCCTGCATGGGCAAGTGGATTCTTTACCACTAGTGCCGCCTGGGAAGCCCAGAGGCTACATGGTGGACAGGAATGCTTGCCTTGCAACTGTTGTTAACCCAGAGGAGTCTGTGGGTTTCTGAGGAACTCAGGAGGTGAAGAAATCACATTTATCAAGGGTGAACTCTGCCTGGTGCTATATAGGAAACACTTCACTTCGTTTTTTGGGGTATCGTTTCTCCTTTTTTATAGATGAAGAAACCTGGTTCAGACACTTTAAAGGACTTGCCCAGGCCCTAAACAAAGCCTGCATTATTCTTTCCACCACAACATGAAACTTTTCTAGATTCAACCTTTGGGAAGAAGGTGAAAATTTCACCTTTCCTCCATTTACAGAATCCCGCTAACCTAAATCTGTGTACTTAGTGATGGAGCCATTGCCTGCAGATGATGGTCTCATGTGCATTGCTTTCATCTGAACACACGTTGAATAGCAGAAAAATCCAAATATAATTTCTAAATATGTCTGAATCTAAGGGTTGCTGTGTTGAATCTCTCTGGGCAGATTCTGGTCGAGGATATTTCTGTTGTAAATAAAATGCCCCAGAATCTGATCAGTTGTCACATGTCAATCATGGGCAGTGTTGGGGTGACAAGGCCTTTGATGACTGGAGGAACCTGAGGATTTCAGGGCCTTTCCAAGCAGCCCTGAGGCTGACTTGAGACTTCTGGCTGCTGGAGAGAGGGTGGTGGGCGTGCCTTCCTTTCTGGGAGCAGCCTGCATGCTGCTGGCTGCTGGCTCTGTTCTTACCTTCTGATCTGCGTTTGGTTTCCCAAGTAGACCTTTGTCCTGGGCAATAGAGTCAGTCAGTGGATCTGCAGTAATGAGTATCTCTGTTTGCTTGGCAGACTGTGTATCCGCACAAGTTATAATGTGAATAAGTAGAATTTCCTTAGCACCAGTTAGGTTTCTTGAGTTCGTTCCCCAGTGAACAAATACAGCTGAATTTCTGAGCAGAACTGGGGCATGGCCTGGACTTAAAGTGAACTGAGAGGGCTGTAGATACTTTGAAAAGCACCGATTCAACCTCAGATTCTGACCAGAGCCTCTCATCCTCCCCGCTAACCAGACTTTATAGTTTATACCTTTTTGAGATCGCTAGTGCAGACAGACAAGCAATCATTTAGGGACACCCAGAAACCTCAGCATCGTTTGTCCATGCCTTTGTTCAGCAAGTGTTTATTGAGTACAGACTTGGTGCCAGGTACAGCGCAAAGTGTTGAGGAAGACAGGAGTGTCATTATAAGGTGCTTCAGTAGAGGCGTTTGTGCGGCTCCGAGGGAGGGGAGAGGGGAGAGCAGGAAGACCTTACAGGCTTTCTAGGAGCCATGGCAAAGGACTAGTAAGACTCACTGCTACAGAAAGCCCTTCAGCTGCCTCCTTTTCCATTTTACTTTGGTTTAGTGGCAGTGCGGTAGCCTGTTTCTTCTATCCAACAGCTGGTATTTGCTATTGCTTCTATAAAGGACCTAGAGATTTGGCCCTTCAAATCTCTATAGCTGTGGTTCTCCGTGTGGGGCGGGGGTGGGGGGGGCGGCGGAGATTCTGCCCCCTAGGGAACGTCTGGCAATACTCCTGGAGGCAGTTTTGGTTGTCGTGATTGTCAGAGAGGTATGACTGGCTTTAGGTGGGTGGAGGCCAAGGATGCTGGTAAATATCCTGCGGTGCATGCACGGGACAGCCCTGGGGAGGCAGTCGAGGCTTGGTGGTTTGACTCCCAGCATTCCAGTACTGCTCTACGGCTCCATAACTATAATCTTGGACCGCACAGTTGGACCGCAGAATTACACAGTGCCTCAGCTTCCCCAGAACATGGTTGTTATGAGGGTTTCGTGAATATGATAAGGGCTTACAACAATACTTGGGGGAGTTCCCTGGTGGTCTAGGGGTTAGGATTTGACGCTTGCCCTGCCCTGGCCTGGGTTCAATCCTTGGTTGGGAAACTGAGATCCTGCAAGATGTGTGCTGAGGTCAAAACAAAACAACCCCCCCCCCCCCCCCCCCCCCGACCAAAGCCCAAACCAACCAAACAAGAAAACAGCACTCCGTCTCTAGTAAGACCTTATCAGTTATTATTAATTTTAGTTTCAAGCAGAAACTTTAACTTGCGACTCTGAAGAGCTTGAGTTTGGAGAATCCAGGAGAGCTGAGCTTGTGTGCCGCCTGTCAGTATGCTATGGGGTAAGAACTGGCCATTGTTTTTGTTTCTATGCTTCCTTTTTGTCTGTGGGTTTTATTTTCCACTGTTTCCACCTCTTGATGCTAGGACTTTGCCTTTCATCCATTTTTTTTTTTCCCCAGGGACCCAAATTTCTGCCCTTCATGAACTTTCCCTCTAGAAGGCTGAGAAATATACTTAGGATTTTCCTTAGCTCTGTCTATTTTGGGAATGGTGAGAAAACGGGAAGCAGGTCAAGGGAGAAGTTGCATTGCTTCTGATTGCCACAGCTCCCTTCTTCATACAATTCTGTGCAGGACTGAGGGGCAGGTGGTACTGCCTGCTCAGTAACTCTTCCCGCTACGCCCACCAGCTCCACCCCCAAGTTAGGTGCCTGCTGTTTCCAAAATACCCTGTAATTGGGTCACAACATTATCTGCCTGCTGGAAATCATTTCTAAAAATCAAAGCAAACACTCAGTCCGTCTCAGTGGACTTTGAGATGTCTCTGTCCCGTACTTTGGGGCTTTGCAGAGTTATTCTGAAAACAAAGCAGACTTGTCTCAATTAGGTGGCAATCCCTCTGTGACCTGGAGCTTTGTCATACCAATATTTTCATTTGCAAGTGTGCGTCTGACTTCATGGTCATTTCTGACTTTCAGCAGGAAGGTGAGCTTGTGAACTCGTGTGTGTGTCTGTGTGTTAGTTACTCAGTCTTGTCTGACTCTTTGTGACCCCATGGACTGTAGCCCACCAGGCTCCTCTGTCCATGGAATTCTCCAGGCAAGAATACTGGAGTGGGTAGCCTTCTCCAGGGGATCTTCCTAACCCAGGGATCGAACCCAGGTCTCCTGGATTGCAGGCAGATTCTTTATTGTCTGAGCCATCAGGGAAGCCCTGTGGACTATGCAACAGATCAGAAACTGTTGAATTTTCATAAGGCGGTTGACTTGTAAAGACTTTCATTTAGTGTTTTGAATGGTATCAACAGACTAGAGAAAAATTAAGTTCAATTGATACAGCTTTCTAATTCCTTCCGCATGACACGGTCCTTTTTCTGCTGAATAAGAGCAGTGGCCTCTCAGTGGCCTCCTGGCTTGTCCATCCTTTCAGTTTGGCTTCTCAAGCCCTGGGCGCTGTTCCAAATGATGCACATGGAAACCGACCACGATAGCCCTTGGCTCTGACAGCTAAAGAACAGCTACATAAAACGTGATATGTACTCCTGGGAGAAGTGCTCAGTGCTTCCCTGATGACCCCCTGCCCTGCTGGGGTGTGGGGTGTGGGTCAGACCCCACCTCCCAGGAGGAGGGGTGCGCCATCCGGCCCCTCCATCTATGCGGCAGAGTGAGGCATCCCTGACCCCCGGCTCCCACTCCGAGCCCGCCCTTTCTGACAGCATGCCTCCACTGCGTTACCGTTGCTGTTCACCTCTCACCTAGGAGCCTGCAGCTCCTTCTCCGGTGCCTCTCCTTGTTCTCAACACTGCCTCCAAGGTGAAATCTTTTGAAATCTGCAGGTCTGGGCATGTTCACTGCATCCTCAGGTGCTCCTTGCTGCCCTCAGGGTGAAGCCCTGGCTCCTTTGTGCCCCACCTGCCCCACCTCACGGTCTCCCGTGCTCTCCATCTCATGCCCTGAGCTCACGCCTCATGGATTTTATAGACGCCAGGTTTTCTCTGGCCTTTTATCCTGTTCCCACCGCCTGCAGCCATCCTTACGTCGCTCTGTTCTTTACCTGCTTGACTTCTGCAACTCTTCCGGGAAGCAGTTTAATCATCGTGTGTGTCAGGGACCTCTGGGTGTCTTAAAACACAGGGCCGGCCCTACCACAGGCCGATCCCACAGGCCTGTTCTGTAGCCTGATGAAAGCCTGTCTTCTAACAGCGTCCCGGGAGATGCTGATTCTGCTGGTCTGGGGTCCACGCTTGGAAGACCACGGTGTGCCCAGGACAGAGCAGCTGGCTCTTCGGGCTCCCACGGGGAGCTCCTCACCCCCACCTACAGCCCCCCTTTGTTACCACGCAGAGTTGTATCCATTTACTTCCCTGGCCCCTCTTCTGGTCTGCAAGTCCTTGAGGGACAGCACTGTGACTTCTCCCTCGTCGTGTTCCCGCTGCATCAGAAGTCCTGGGTACTCGGTTAACATTGGTCAAAGAATGAGAATGTGAGTGTGGTCATTGGCGGCTTCAGTAAATATGCCCCAGGACATTTTCAGCAGCTAGTTGAGAGTTTATCCCCAGATATGGTGGTATACACTTACAGCATGATGTTAATGGGGTTGGTGTGTGTTCAAGTAAGAGCTGATTAACTTTTGTGATTTTTGTGTCTAAATTCTAGAAAGGTCTAGGGGAGGGGCTCAGTTTAAACTCATTGTTGTTTCTAGAAGGACTCAAAAGTACATTGTTTTCTTATCGTGGCTCAGAATGAAAACGTGTCCGCAGGAAATGGAGATATTCAATTTTGCAACCACAGCATAAGCATGGCCTCTCTATTTTAACTAATAAATCATATTGAACTGAAATTAAATATAACCAGATGTTTCATCTTTTCTCCAAGCCAGAGGGAGGGATAGCCAGAATACTTCACTTCCTCATTTATTCTGCAAATATTTATTAAGCACTTACTGTGTGCTGGTGGGACCTAAGGGTACAGCAATGATTAAAACATTCTCTGCTGCTTTCGTGGGGGGCTCTGCGAAATAACAGAGATGGGTGATGTGATGTAGAATCCTAGTGGGCTTCTTCTGATCAAGTGGCCCTAGTGACTACTAACTATGACCTGAGTAGCAGTAAGTGATGGTCATGGCAGGATCATTAGTGAAAATCGCTCAGTCGTGTCTGACTCTTTGTGACCTTATGGATTATACAGTCCATGAAATTCTCCAGGCCAGAGTACTGGAGTGGGTAGCCTACCCCTTCTTCAGGGGATCTTCCTGACCCAGGGATTGAACCCAAGTCTCCCACATTGCAGGCCGACTCTTTACCAGCTGTGCCACTAGGGAAGCCCACAAATACTGGCGTGGGCAGCCCATCCCTTCTCCAGGGGTCTTCCCAACCCAGGAATGTAACCGGGGTCTCCTGCACTGCAGGCAGATTCCTTACCAACTGAGCTATCAGGGTCAGGATCATGGAGATGAGCAATTTCAGGCCAGGAGGATGGTGCAGAGGGCCTCACTTTAAAACATCTCTTTGGTGATGGAGGGTGGAGTGGGGAGGGGGAGAAGTAAGGAGTTCTGGATTAACAGATATGCACTGCTGCTGCTGCTGAGTCGCTTCGGTCGTGTCCGACTCTGTGCGACCCCATAGATGGCAGCCCACCAGGCTCCCCTGTCCCTGGGATTCTCCAGGCAAGAACACTGGAGTAGGCTGCCATTTCCTTCTCCAGTGCCTGAAAGTGAAAAGTGAAAGTGAAGTCGCCCAGTCGTGTCCGACTCTTCATGACCCCATGGACTGCAGCCCACCAGGTTCCTCTGCCCATGGGATTTTCCAGGCAAGAGTACTGGAGTGGGTTGCCATTGCCTTCTCCGAGATATACACTACTACATATAAAATAGGTAAACAAAAACAGTTTAGGAAACTATATTCAGTATCTTGTGATAACTTACAGTGCAAAAGAATCTAAAAAGAATACCTGTTTATGTAAAATTGAATCACTTTGCTGTCCACCTGGAACTAAATAGATCAGTAATAAAAAAAAAAAAAAGATAATCAAGGAATATATCCCCCCAACAATGAAGAACTCTTCAAGGAGCCCTAATGCTCCTATTGTCCAAAAACTATATTAATGTTGCCTTATTATTTTTTCTGCTCATTCAGGCCTCAGCTCTAGCTTGCCTTGCCTCCACAGCCTCTAAAGTAGTGTTTCTCAAAGTGATTGGAAACCTGAATCGTTGGAAATACGTTGTGAATAAAGCCTTCTGTGTTAAATTCAGAAAGCTGTGTGTACCTTCTCATCAGCGTACTCAAGATTTCCTGCTGAAAAGAAATTAGTTAGCTTTCTTTAACCCAGCACTTGCCTGTGGGTGTATTTGCACGGCCTCTTCTGAGCAGGTGTTTCTTGGTGCACACCCTGAACAGCCTGCTCTTAAGGTTCTGCTTTGCACGCACCTGAAGGAACGCTTCATGTGAGGCAGATTTCTCTCTGCTCCCCCTTCTTCTCCCTGGTTCTCATCATTGTAGGGGACTACAGGCTGGCTTAATGGTAACAAATCCGCCTGCCAATGCACAAGTCATGGGTTGGGAAGATCCCCTGGAGAAGGGAAAGGCTACCCACTCCAGGATTCTGGCCTGGAGAATTCCATGGGCTGTATAGTCCGTGAGGTCACAAAGAGTCGGACACGACCGAGCAACTTTCACATTCACGCCAGTGCAGCAGATGCAGGAGACACGGGTTCGATCTCTGGGTCGGGAAGATCCCCTGAAGGAAGGGAACATAACCCACACCAGTATTCTTACCTGGGAAATCTCATGAACAGAGAAGCGTGGCCCGGTGCAATTCATGAGGTCGCAGGGTTGGACATGACTGAGCACTCACACATGCAGGATCTTCAGTTCAGACAGGATTTCTTTTACTGATTTTCCTCATGCCTGATCAGTTGATCAGTCCCCCTGGCTTGGGTCCAAAGATAAATGGCATTTTGACCCTGAGAGATTGTTGCTCATTTGGGGCATTTAGGGGAGGAACTGGCTAATGGAGAGTGGTTTTTGACTTCCGTTGTTCAAATTATGACTTTATCCTGTCTTTGGGGTATGGAGATGTTGTCCTGGAGATCAGCTGACTCCAGGTGGAAAAAGAGAGAGGAGCAATCAGTTGGAGTTGCTAAGGCTGAGCATTTGGTATGAGAAAAAGAAATTTGGGGTCATGACTTGGTTAACCTTGACTTGGGTTTTTGCTGAGATGTTGGAATCTTAATTCCAACTTAAAAAACTGCTGGCTTTGGATTATTTTTCTGTTGACGTATGTTTAGTTTTGGTCCTCCCTGAAGTCAGGGAAGATGGACTAGGTCTATGTTTTTGGAGAGTTTTATTCTCCAATCATGTTTATGGTTCTAGTTTGACACAGAGGCCAGGGAAGGAGCGAGGTGGGGCGAGCTCACTGAAAACTTTCGCTAGAGGGAGAGCCCAGAGTGAGTCTTTTTGAAAGGATGTTAGTGTAGATAGCATAATTCAGAGTGAAAGAGTGTTTGGCTCTGTTGTCAGGGGTGGGGAAAGGCCCCTGTCCCAGGTTGCTGACTTTTCTATATTTGGGGAAACTCCCAGAGAGAGGCAGTAATACTTCACTGAGAAGAGGGTTAAAAGAAGCTGGAGATGGAAGAGCCCACAAAAACCCTCCCCCCAAGGAAGGAACCTCCTGGACCGTGAGGAGAACTAGGGCTGGGAGTCCCTGAGGGTCCCTCTTAGTTCTGGGAGCCAGTGCTTCAGGGTCTCTTGTGTCGGGGTGCTGTTTTCTTGACGCTAGTGCTTTCCCTAAGCGGGGTGGGGAATTGAGTGTGGCCGGCCTTGTTTGACACCAGTACTATGGTCAGGCTCCCAGGTGGCGCTGGGAAGTGGCCAGGGACCCACCCACCAGTGTGGGAAAAGCAGGAGACGTAGGTTCGATCCTTGGGTCGGGAAGATCCCCTAGAGAAGGAAATGGCAACTTGTGGCAGTGTTCTTGCCTGGAGAATCCCATGGACAGAGGAGCCTGGCGGGCTACATACAGTTCATGGGGTGGCGAAGAGCCGGACACCACTGAGCTTCTGAGCACAATTGCTGTGGTCAGGATCTCCATGTCTTCAACCATCTATTATCCTCAAATTCAGGGAGAAGAAACTCCCACATCTGAATTAAATGGATTCCAATGATTTGAGCAGAAAATGTATGAGCAGTGCTGCAACAGAAGTAACGCTTACCACTCTTATTCATGAGACTCAGCAATTGGGTCAGTGTCATCTTCTAAAAATGTCTTTTTTTCCAGGACTTGAGGTTATTTGTACTAAAATAAATAAAGGAAGTCTTGCATTCCATCAACTTACGTATAATGGTCTCCCGATCAAAGCCATCTCCTGCTGACTTGAGTTTTATTTTAGCTTAAATCATTTTCCTTTACTGGTACTAGATCCTGCTGTTATGTATGTATTTTACAAGCTGCAAGCAGAAATAAGAAGCAAAAATAAGATGTAGCATTTTATTGAATTTTGTCTTTTTTTTCCTCTCTTGTTTTGAGAACATGTGGCTTGCAAGAAAAACCAATAAAAATAGGCAATAAGGGAAAGTGTTGATTTGTGGCATTATTATCTTTATTTCTTGTAAAGGAAACAAGATTTTCATTAGATGCTGTTGTGCTGTTTTCCATTGAGAGAGATAACAGTGGGATGGATGGCCTGTTCAGAGTTTACATACATTTTTGCTAAACATTTAAATGATTTTTGTATGAACACTTACAAAGGTATTACTTTCTTTTTGCAGCACCAGCTATTAAGCAGCGTGGTACTAGCATGCCCAAAAGTTTCTTTGCATTAGAGAGCTCGGTGGATACATATTTTCATGAAATCACATTTGCTTTACCTTCAGTGTTGACCTTGAAAACCAGCTTTTGAAATGCTTTAGAGATATATCTTTTTGGTAGATTAAGTTGAAGGAGGAGTATACCTAGTGTGATGCAGTTTTAAACATTTTATTTGCATAGAGTGAAACATTTTGAGAGAACGAATAGGAGCAAGTAGAGATTTCATGAAGTTGGGGGTGGCTTTGCTGGCTTACTCTCAATCCTTTCCTAGCCATTCTTAGTGGTTTTTATATCCTTTTGTTGTTTGGTCACTGAGTAACCTCCAACTCTGGAGCCCCATGGGCTGCAGCACACAGGCTTCCCTGTCCTTCACCATCTCCTAGAGTTTGCTCACACTCATGTGCATAGAGTTGGTGATGCCATCCAACCATCTCATCCTCTGTTGCCGCCTTCTCCTCCTGCCCTCAGTGTTTTCCAGCATCAGGGTCTTTTCCAAGGAGTTGGCTCTTTGAATGTATCCTTTTAGCAATGAGTTAAAAGGGAAATGTAATTCTTGTGTATTCACTTTTAATTCATCTAAAGAGTGTGAATTTCAAGGATGTTTCATCAAGGAGAACTGGGAGCAGAAAGAGAACTGGCATCATGCTTAGTGAAATAAAGCAGCCCTAAAGGACAGGTATTGTATGAAGTCCTTACATGTGGTGCCTAGAGAAGTCAGACTCATAGAGACAGTGTGGAAGGTGGTTGCCAGGGCGTGGAGGGAAGGGTAACGCCGAGTTGTTGAATGGGTCCAGAGTATCCAGTGGGGAAGATGAAAAAGTTGTGGAGATGGATGGTGGTGATGGTTACACAACAGCGTGAACTTGTGTAGTTCCACAGTACTGTGCCCCTAAAAATGGCTAAGATGAAAAATCTTGTTACGTGCATTTTACCACAGTTAAAAAGTTTAACAAAAAAGAAAGCGAACTGATCCTGTACGCTCACCAGCCCAGGTACTGTGACCTGAGGAATTCTGACTTATTATCAGTGTGGAACCTGGGGGCCTATTCTAACATCTGTGTAGTTTGCCACCGGGGCTGAGACTCTGAGGGTTGGGAGGACCCTGGCAGCTTGAGAGGGAATAGATACCACTCACCTGAACCTGATCCCGAAGTCCTGTGTTTTCAAAAACTTTCTTCACTGTGGAACTAACCCTAACACAGACCAATCTGAAATAATCAGTTGGGTATGCCTTACGTGGATCAGGGCTTCCCAGTGGCGCTAGGGGTAAAGAGCCCGCCTGCCAGCGCAGGAGACTAATAAGAGACGCAGGCTCCATCCCAGGGTCAGAAAGACCCCCTGGAGGAGGGCATGGCAGCCCACTGCAGGATTCTTACCTGGAGAAGCCCATGGACAGAGGAGCCTGGCGGGCTACAGTCCATGGGGTCGCACAGAGTTGGACACGGCTGAAGCGACTTAGCATGCACACATGTTATTTGGGTCATGTTTTTGGCCATGTATATTACTGACTTCTACTTTGGAGATGAAGTGATTTGATAAAAGTTAATCTTCATTGGGTGTCCTCAAAAACTGTGGTACCTTTCCCATTTATTTAGTTGATTATGCCCTCATAGCCAAGTGACCAGCTGGCCTAACCCTTCTTTTGCTGTGACCATTTTGTTCTAAAGAGAACGTAGACTTTAGAGCTAGACAGAGCCAAGTTTCAATTTGGGCCCAGCCCTGGGGTTGCTGGATATAGGTAGGTGCCCTGCCTGAGCCACAGTTTCTCTATGAAATATCCAGAATGATAACTACCTGGGTGGGACGGTTTACTGTGATCACATGGAAATGTGTGCTATAAAGTGATCAACTTATTTACTTTCTTAATTTCCTCATGTGGAAATGGTTGGTAGGTGGACCAGACATTTTAGATGAACTCCACATTTGTTAACTATGCTATGGAAGATGGTCCTTGATCAAAAACTGACATACGGTTTAGGATTAAAATGTTTAAAAAATCATTCTTTTTTAAACAAAGGCTGGTGGGAAGACATTCATAATTGGTAGTAGTAGGCTTTTATAAAATTTTAAATTTTATTTAACTTCTTGGCTGCACTGGGTTCGACCGTGCTAGGTCCTCACCGCTTTGCAGGGGCTACTCTTGTTTGTGGTGTTTGGGCTTCTCCTTGTGGGGGTCCTCTGGTTGCAGAGCTTAGGCTCTAGGCACGCGGGCTCAATCATTGTGGCTCTCAGACCCTAGAACACAGGCTTGATTGTTGTGGCTCATGGGCTCCATTGCTATGAGGCATGGGGAATCTTCCAGAATCAGGGATTGAACCCGTGTCTACTGCATTGGCGGGCCAGTTCTCATCCACTGCACCCCTAGGGAAGTCCTATAGTTGGTTTTTAATGCTGTGTATTCAGCTACATGGCCTTGGGGTTGACTGTTATCTTCTCTGTCCCCTTTTAGTGTCTAGAGAGAATGTGGATGACAGTTCCTTAGTGCGTTTGCTGCCTTGTATTATAGTTTGATAGATTTTGGAGACCTGCAGATTGGGATTTGATTCTGGGTCAGTCTCTGTCAGAAAAGGTTACCTCCTTTTTCTTACAGGAAGACGGATCCTATAGAAATTATAAGTGAAAGTGAGAGTGTTAGTTGCTCAGTTATGTCCGACTCTTTGCGACCCATGGACTGTAGCCTGCCAGGCTTCTCTGTACATGGAATTTTCCAGACAAGAATACTAGAGTGGCTTGCCATTCCCTTCTCTCAGGGATCTTCCCAACCCAGGGATCCAACCCCGACCTCCAGCACTGAAGGGTCATTCTATACCAGCTGCGCCACCAGGAAAGCCCAGAAATTAATTAGGGTTAATGTTTATTTATTGAGCATTTCCTGTGACACAACTCATTTCCTGTGAGTCACTGTGATGAATGCCTTACGTGGAGAAGATCATTTGACCTCGCTTCTCTGTGAGGCAGCTACTGTCGTCATCTGCAAATACAGGTGGGGAAGCTGAGGCTCAGCCAGGTTGTTCCAGGGCACAGAGCCGGAGCAGGTGCTGGGACTGGGCTGAATGTAGATTATGAGGCCAGAACTTGGCATGGGGAAGGCACTCAGTAAATGTGAATGCTAATGCTTGCACGCGCACACACACACACACACACACACACACACACCCCTTAAATGAATATTTCCCTAAGACACAAGAGCTACTAGATTGCAAAAATTAGGAAATTTCCCAGGAGAATGGAGAGAGTCTAAGGACCAACCAGTGTGAGAAGCACAAACTGTTGTAATTGTAGCTGTTTTGCATTTTTTTTCCTAATTGCTGTTTTAAACAAAGAAAATGTCTATACTCTCTGTAGGGTGATATATGCTTTTAAAGGATGTAACTGGGGTTGAGATGTTTTTCTTTAGGAAAAAAGTCAGTTATTTCTCTAATCATTGAGCATCCTGTCCTGGGAATGCACTCCGTATAATTAGAGAGGATAAGCTCCAGCCTCCAGGGGTGAGCAACTGGCCGTCTCGAAATGTTCCGTAAATATATTAGTCTGAAAATTGCATTTTAATGTGGTGTGCTAGCAAAATTGGATTTTATTTGGCAGATTATTCCATGTTAATAGTGGTCTTTTTCTACAGGAAGTCTGTTACTTTGTTTAAAAAAAAAAATACAGGTCATTTGTTTCTTCCAAAATAATTGAACCATCCTCTGGAATAATCTATTACTACTTCCACTTCTGATTTGAGTTAGGATACTGATGGAATACAAAAAGGCAGATAGAATTTCCGGTTAAGAATTTGATTTTAGAGGATATCATTTTGCCTGTGATGTTTGCTTTGACTAACTTTGGCATACTGTGCATGTGCATCCTGTTTTAAATGCTATATATTGATATTTAAAATGAGTTAAGGCAGCTTTGTGGTCTTTTTGTCATCCAGGTGATGCTAGTAAAAATGTATTCATTTAATTAGTTATCAATGATGTCATCTAAGGAAACCATCTTGAAGAATAATTCTTGAGTACTGAGCTGGTTAGCAATTATTCTTGCCCGACCAAAAATTTGTGGATTAGCTTGTTTTGGAAATTTCTAGTTGTTTCCTTAGCATACAGAGAAAATCAGGCTTCCACTGTGTGGTGATTAACAGATGAAGAAATCACAGTTGATGTAGGGTGAATGCACGAGTTTGACACTAGACTCTGGAAGGATATAGAGAAACTGTCAATGGGTTAAATTGAAATACATCCATTTACTTGCAAAAATTTTGTACTTCATTTACATGTTTCCTTGAGCACTAATTTTTGTTAATGAAAATTTGAAGGCTGCATGTAATCTTAAACTGTTAGCTGTGGACCCCAGAGAATCAAAAGAAATGGAAACTTAGGAGTTTTAAAAGAAAGTGTCAAATGATTATAAGTCACTATTATAGAATATTGTTTGATGATTGTCCATTGTCAAAATTCAGAAGTATTGCTTTGAAGGAAGAAAGGGTGGTTGGTGTATAACAAATTGAGAATGGGAAAGTAAGCAGACTATAAGTATTTTGCTTTGAATTTTTCTAGTATATTAACTGACTTCCATTCTGGGGAAATACTCTTTTATGATACAGTTTCTAATTTGCTTAAAATATTTTTACATTTTGATTGTGTTCTGTTTATCTCGTATGTAAAGAAATCCTTGAATCTCAAACATTTAACCACTTCCTTCTGTATTCAGGGCTTCCCTGATAGCTCAGTTGGTAAAGAATCCGCCTGCAATGCAGGAGACTCCAGTTTGATTCCTGGGATGGGAAGATCTTCTGGAGAAGGGATAGGCTACCCACTCCAGTATGCTTGGGCTTCCCTTGTGGCTCAGGTGGTAAAGAATCTGCCTGCAATGTGGGAGACCTGGGTTCGATCCCTGGGTTGGGAAGATTCCCTGGAGAAGGGAAAGGCTACCCATTCCAGTATTCTGGCCTGGAGAATTCCATGGACTGTATAGTCCATGGGGTTGTGAAGAGTCGGACACTACTGAGCAACTTTCATTTTCATTTACTGTATTCAGGGGTTTGCTGGTGGTAAAGAGTCTACCTGCAATGCAGGAGACCTGGGTTTGATTCCTGGGGATCTTCCTCTGGAGGAGGGCACGGCAACCCACTGCAGTATTCTTGCTTGGAGAATGCCAAGGATAGAGGAGCCTGGTGGGCCACAGTCCAGAGGCTCACAAAGACTCAGGCAAGACCAAAGTGACTCAGCACGATCGCACTCTGTATTCATAAGTGATTTGAGAACTAACAAATCTTGTTCCAATCAAGAGAATTAACTGGCTACAAAAACGGAGTCATTTCCTTGCATCTCTGAAGTCAGTTCTGTATAGTGTATTTGCCTCCTACCTCCCAGCCAATACCTTGAAGTCTTAAGCTCTGGTACTTGTGAATGTGACCTTATTTGAAAAGTGGTCTTTGAAGATGTCATTCAGTTAAGATGAGGTCAGATTGGAGCAAAAAGTGAAATTGTTCAGTCATGTCTGACTCTTTGCGACCCCACGGGCTGTAGCCCACCAGGCTCCTCCATCCATGGGATTTTCCAGGCAAGAGTACTGGAGTGGGTTGCCATTTCCTTCTCCAGAGGATCTGCCCAACCCAGGGATCGAACCCAGGTTTCCCGCATTGCAGGCAGATGCTTTACCGTCTGAGCCACCAGGGAAATCCTAGATTGGAGCAAGGTGGGCCCTTAATCCACTGTAACTGATGTCCTTATCAGAAGAGAAATTTGGACACAGAGAGGGAGAATATCATGTGAAGACAGAGATACACAGACACAGAAAAAAGATGACTATGTGGAGATGAAGGCAGAGATTAGAGTTTCACCGGGACTACTGGAAGCCGGGGGGGCTTCCCTGCTGGCTCAGTAGTAAAGAATCCACCTGTGATGCAGGAGACCCGGGTTTGATCCCTGGGTGGGGAAGATCCCCCGGAGAAGGGCAGGGCAACCCGCTCAAGCAGTCTTGCCTGGAGAATCCCATGGACAGAGCCTGATGGGCTCCAGCCCATAGCGCCGCAGAGTCAGACACAACTGAAGCAGCTGAGCACTGGACGCTGGAGGAGGCTAGGGAGGATCCTCTCCTAGATGCCTGGGAGGGAGCATGGTCCTGCCAGTATCTTGATACCAGAGTTCAAGCCTCTGGAACTGTGGGAGAATCCATTTCTGTTGTGTTAAGTCAAATAATTTGTGTTTGTTCCAGTAGCCACAGGAAACGACAGGTCTTCAGAGTCAGACTGCTTGAGTTTGAATCCTGGTTTCACAGTCTAATGTTGTGATCCTGAACCTCGAGTTTTTGAAACGTGTCGTGCCTCAGTTTCCTCATCCGTAAAGTAGGGCTAAAAAGGATACCTTCCTCACACAGTCATTAAAAAAAATGTTGTCTTATTTTTGGTTGTGTTGTCCATCCTAAAGGAGATCAGTCCTGGGTGTTCACTGGAAGGACTGATGCTGAAGCTGAAACTCCAATACTTTGGCCACCTCATGTGAAGAGCTGACTCATTGGAAAAAGCCCTGATGCTGGGAGGGATTGGGGGCGGGAGGAGAAGGGGGCGACAGAGGATGAGATGGCTGGATGGCATCATCGACTCGATGGACATGGGTTTGAGTGAACTCCGGGAGTTGGTGATGCACAGGGAGGCCTGGCGGGCTGAGATTCATGGGGTCACAAAGAGTCGGACACGACTGAGCAGCTGAACTGAACTGAACTGAGTCTTCGTTGCTACGTGGGCTTTCTCTAGCTGTGGCGAGTGGGGGCTGCTCTGCGGTTGTGGTTCATGGCGCGTCTCGTTGTGCTGGCTTCTCTCGTTGTGGAGCACAGGCTCTAGGGTGCATGGGCTTAGTTGCTCTGTGGCATGTGGAATCTTCTGGATCAGGGATTGAGCTCGTGTTCCCTGCACTGGGTGGATTCTTATCCACTCTACTACCAGGGAAGTCCTCACATAGCCATTTTGAAGATAAAATATGTGTTTAATACTTTGACCAGTTCCTGATGCTGTTACATGTGAAAAATTCAGTCATTCTAAGGAGATCAAACCAGTCAACTCGAAAGGAAATCAACCCTAAATATTCATTGGAAGGACTGATGCTGGAGCTGAAACTCCAGTACATTGGCCACCTGATGTGAAGAGCTGGCTCATTGCTAAAGACCCTGATGCTGGGAAGGATTGAGGGTAGGAGGAGAAGGGGGTGACAGAGGAGGAGATGGTTGGATGGCATCACCAACTCAATGGACATGAGTCTGAACAAACTGCAGGAGATGGTGATGGACAGGGAAGCCTGGTGTGCTGCAGTCCATGGGGTCTCAAAGAGTCAGACATGACTAAGTGACTAAACAACAACAGTATTCATATATATATATGAATAATTATAATTATAGCAACTAGACAACAACAACAAAGTATATGGAAATGATTTTTGATCATTCAACTAATATCTACTGAGCTTTTTTAATAGTAAACTTCATGCTAGATAGTGAGTGTTCAGGGTGAGCATAAATCTTTCAGGTGATCATTCCCTCCATTAATGTGAAGAAGAAAAGTAGATTCTTTTTGTGGCATCTTTTTGGGCAAGAACTATCCTTGATCTTTCCTCTGGACCTTGGGAAGTCCAGTACAGGACCTGTGTCCTGGGGAGGCAGTGAGCCATGAAGCCACACTGTGGGGGGTCAAATTCTGATTCTTACTAGCTTTGACTGTGGGCAGTAATAGAATCTTTAACATTGTCTCCGAAGTGTTGGCAGTAATTGTACTTTTGTCATTAGGGTTATGGTCAGAATTAAGTGGCTTCCCAGGTAGCGCTAGTGATAAAGAACCCACCTGCCCATTCAGGAGATCTAAGAGATGCAGGTTCTATCCCTGGGTTGGGAAGATCCCCTGGAGGAGGGCATGGCAGCCCACTCCAGTATTCTTGCCTGGAGAATCCCATGGACAGAGGAGCCTGGCGGGCTACAGTCCATAGGGTTGTAAGAGAGTCAGACACGACTGAAGCGACTTAGCATGCAAGGTTTAAGTGAATTAAAATACACGAAGTGCCTGGGATAGTAAGCATGTAATAAATGTTGTTATATTATTAAATAAACCTCGAAAGTTTTCAAATTTGTAAATTAATTCATTCTTTTGATATTAAGTGTGGAGAATTGAGCTGTGAATCAGATACAGCCCTTTTCGCTTAAGTGAATAGTGAAGTCAGGGAAGATGAATTTATTTACGTTTTAATAAAATAGTATATAAACAAGGCAAATGGTGATAGAAAGAGCACGATTAACTCTCAGGGTTTCAGGTTTTGGAGGTTGAATTGGAGTTTTCTAGGCGACAAAGAAATAACATTAGGGGTAGTGGGAAGAGTATATCCATAGGTGTGGCCTGCAGGGAGATAGCCCCAGGGGTTACTCACAGAGGTACAAGACTTCCTCTGGTGCCTGACTTTGGTCCTACAGCCAGGGTTTGAATTCTGCCACTTAACTGCTGTGTCTCCTTAAGATAATTTCTTGACCTCTCAGTGCCTCTGTATTTTCTTCTTTTTAAATAGGGGTGAAAGACTTTGGGCATATTAATATGCTCATATTAAATGAGCATATTAATTTGAAGTGCTTAGACTGATGCTTGCCCAAAGTAAGTACTGAAACAAACAAAAAGCACTGGCTCTTGTTAATGTTGTTATTCTTCAATTTGCTAAAAGACTACAAGGTTCACTTAATATTAAGTTTCAATGATTCCTGTGGGCTTGGATCAATGCTGCACCATTGGGTCCATCCAGTCTCTTGAAAATAGCGTTTACCATTTGAACATTTGGATTAGGAGGTGAAAAAAAATCACATTGTTTAAATAGAGGGAAAAGTGATTAAAATAGGCCCGACATTGGCACAAAGCTTTGTGCAGATTGCTGATTAGGCAAAATAAAAAAAAAAATAAACCCGCATGTTGAGCCAACATGGTTTTGTTTTTAAATCTGGTGAACCACCTGTATCTTTAAGTAATCAATTTAAAGATGGGTTTGTTAATTGTTTCCAAATTACCCAGTGACGTTAGTCTATGTTCTGAACCTGCGTACATTTAGGAAAACCACCCCCGGCAGGCAGCCCGTTGGTGGTGCCGCGCAGCTTGCAGATGTTCAGAGGGGAGAGGAGGCGTGTGGCCTCAGGATTTCTTCGGCTACACTGCTCAGAGCTGTGATGGCAAGTGCATGAATTATTTCAGCTGTGGTCCAGTCTACTCTTATTTTTAGTTTTAAAGGGGGGAGTCATTTCCAGTTGTGGTTTTCTTTCATCATGAGAGTCATTCATTATGTATTCATTATGACAAGGCTTAGGCAGAAGGAAAATAAAAAATAAATATCACCAGATATGTCAACATTTGGAGGTAATAATTGTTAACACTTGGGGCAGTGCCTTTTAAGTCTTCTCCCACTTGCAAAACAATTAGGCCTTTCTCCACTGCAAGGGCAGGCTAGCATTGGACACAGGACAGCCTGGTGAGGGAGACCTTTGGGGAGATGTTTAATTAGAAAATTCAGGACAGGAACAACATAATGGTGAGCATGCAATTGTTTTCCATGCTAAACTAGTTGAAGATGGTGGTGAGAATAAGTGGCTGAACAAAGGTTCTATTTACTCATTCACTGTATTTATTGAGGGCCAGTGAGATGCTGGAGACAAAGCAGGGAACACAGCAGATAGAAATCTGAGCCTTTGTGTAGCTTGCTTCCATTGTCAGGATTATAGACAGTAACTAAAGGAGATAAGTAATCGACGTTATAAGGTATAAGTACTGTGGAGCATTGAGAATTGTTGCTTTTGAACTGTGGTGCTGGAGAAGACTTTTGAAAAGGAAGGGATCAGACTAGTCAATCCTAAAGGAAATCGACACCGAATACTCTTTGGAAGGATTGATGCTGAAGCTGAAGCTCCAATACTTTGGCCACCTGGATGTGAACAGCTGACTCTTTAGAGAAGACCCCGATGCTGGAAAAGACAGAAGGTGAAGAGGGCGACAGGGGATGAGATGGTTGCATGGCATCACCAAATTAATGGACATGAGTTTGAGCAAGCTCCGGGAGATGGTGAAGGACAGGGAGGCCTGGTGCGCTGCAGTCCATGGGGTCATGACTCGACTTGGCGACTGAAAAAGGATGACTGTGGCGAAAAATAAGTCAGACCAGAGGGATGGTGGCGGGGATTGGGGAGGGTGAGAAGGGGGGATGTGATTTTAGTTTTTATTTTTCTAATTGAAGTGTTGCTTATTTACAGTGTTGTGCTAGTCTCTGCTATTCAGCAACAGGAACTCAGTTATATACATTCTTTTATATTCTGAGTGGTTTTCAACAGGGGTCAGTCAGGGGAGACATTCCAGAGAAGGTGTCCTGAGTCAGCCCTTGAAAGAGGTGAGGAAGGATGGTCTGTGCTATGCATACTTCGGGAAAGAGTGCTTCGGCAGTGGTGTTTGTGGAGCAGGAGAATGTCAGCATGGCTGGGGGTGAGGTGAGACAAGTGGACGGGGGCAGGTAGATAAAAAGGTGGGGTGGAGGTGGTGAAGCATCCTGTAGGGTTGGTTGAGCCATTAAAACAGCCTTGACTTTAGAGCCAATTAAGATGCGAAGCCGCTGGAGGGTTCCCAGCCCAGGTTCACTGTCTTGACTTATGTTTGACATGGGTCGTCTGGAGGCTGTGTGACAACAGACTTTAGGAGTGTTGGGTTGGACTCAGGGAAATCAGTCCCAAGGTGACTGTGGTAATCTGGTTTGAGAGATGATGGAGAGTTGGAAAAGGCCATTAGCAGTGGAGGTGACTGGATTCTTAATATATTTTCAAAGTGGAGCCAGTAGGATTTATTGATGGGTTGAATGTGGAGTATGATAGAAAGGGAGAGTCGAGGATGATTCCAAGGATTTTAGTCTGAGCAGTTGGAAGTATGAGGCTGCTCTGATGGGGAAGACTGTGATTCGTGAAACAGGTTTGGGTGGGGGAGTGTCACGGACTGAATGTGTTCCCCCCACCAAATTCGTGTTACTCCCTGATGTGATGACATTAGTATATGTGGGTCTTTGAGAGGTAATTAGGTTTAGGTAAGGTCACGGGAGTGCACCCCTCATGAATGGGATTAGTGCCCTTGTAGGAGTCACGAGAGTGCTGGCTAACCCTCTCTGCTCTCCGCCATGTGAAGATACGAGAAGCTGGCAGTCTGCATCCGGCAGAATGTTCTCACTAGACACTGAGTCTCCTGGTGCCTTGCTACTGGACTTCCAGCCTTCAGACTGTGAGAAATAAATTTCTGTTGTTTTTAAGCCATCAGTCTATGGTATTTTGTTGTAGCAGTCCAAACGGGCAAAGACAGGGTGGATCTGGAGTTCAGCTTTGAATATGACAGATTGAGGTGTTGAACAGACATTGACTGGAGATATGAACCCAGCAATGGGAACTTAGGGGAAAGAGGTCTTTACAGATTTGGAAGTACAGTAAGTCCCCTACATAAGAACCTTTAAGTTGCAAGCTTTCAAAGATGTCAGCATGCATTCCATCAGCATCAGGCATTAGTGAAATTACAGCTTGCCCTTTGTTTTAGCAGGCTAATTTTGTTGGACTTATGAATATGCTCTTACAACAGGACTCATTTGTCTGTAGACTTACTGTATAAAGATCATCCAGGAAGAGAGTGAAGTTAGAGAAGGCTTGCATGTTAGGGTTGGAGATGCATATTAGGAAGGAGTTGGCATGTTAGGAAGAAGATGCAAAGGAGACCTAGAAGGACTGGGCTCTGATGGCGGGTGTGATGTCTTAGAAGCCAAACAAGGATATCTTTCAGGGGAGCGGTGTGATCAGCTGGGTCAAATCTAAACTTATATCTCCATGTAAAACTAGTAATTATTGAAAACTTATGTTTGTTCTTTAGGTTTTATCTTGTTTACCTCTCAAGATATACAGAATTAAGTATAAGTGCCCCATTCTTTCTTCCTGCTCCTTGTGCGGTAGTATTGTTAATAGTCAGGGTAACCTTCCAGATGTGTCTAATTATATACATCATATTGATATCTATGCACCTATATCTATCTGTAAAGTTTTGTCATAACAAAATGTTTCAAATATTCAAAATCCCACTAAGTATTAGATCCTGATATACCGTATTAAGGAAATATGACCACTCTTCTGTATGAATTAAAACTTATCTTCCTTTTTTTTTTTTTACAGTTCCACTGTCCTTATTTTTATACGCACACATCCACCTTCTGGCTTGCGTGCACGCACGTGTCTGTTCCTCTCTGTCCCCATTTGGGCTCTCTGCCCTGCTCAAGGCTGTGCTGTATTTTTCAGACTGCTGCGGTAACAGCGGCAGTGGCGGGCCTGTTCCCAGCTGGGTCCTGGGAGAGCTACAGAGGTCCTGATGCAGAAAACGGCAGCCTCCGCAAGGAACACGGGAAGCTTGCTGGTGGAAGTCGCCTTGGGGAGGCCCAGGATTCCATTTGGCATGCTCAGGAGTGCCGGGGTGGGGGGCGGGGGGATCACGGTCTAGGGAAAGTCTGAGGCGTCCTTTGTCTTTGCCTCAAATCCTGGTTCTGCTGCTAACTGTGGTCTTGGACACGTCACACCTCAGTTTTCTTCTACAGGCTGAAGAGACCAGTTTCTGCCTTAAAAGGCTCTGAGGTTTGTAGGCTGTCATATATAAGTAAGGTGCCTAAGAGGGCCCATCACGTAGTATTAATGAGTACCAGTGACATTCATTCTTTCCCCCAGGTCTTTCTCATCTTTTTCCTCTTTTACTGTTAAGGTAATTGGTGGATGAAAAAGGCTTGCTGGTATATCATCTAAGTAAATATATTCTGGTTATCTAGAAAGGAATACAGAGTTTAAAGAATTTTAGTACATCAAGTAGTTGCAGCAAGACTAGAATTCTACTAGTTTTTTGTTTTTATTTTTGTTTCTGTAAATCCAAGTTTCTTAACCAGTAAGCTTTTAAGTTTCACTGTGAACAGGTTCACTGTCAAGCTCACTTTCAGAGGTTTGGAGGTCTTCTCGAAAAAACTACCTCATAGTCTGGTCTTACTGCCACTGTGCCCGACCTATGCTGCCCTCCTGCCTCAGGGAAGAATAACACTTCAGAAGGCCCATCTCAGCATCAGATGGTGTGGTCTCCATTGTTAAAAACATCGTTTGACTAATGCCACCAGCTATGGTTTTTGAAAACAGGTCCCTAATTTTGGTGGTGAAATGAAGGAGTTGAAAATGAAGACATGAGAAAGAGAGCTTCATTTGTTTTGTCACTGAAGACAAGTAATCAGTCCTGCAGGGGCTTCCCAGGTGGGGCTAGTGGTAAAGAACCCTCCTGCCAATGCAGGAGACTTAAGAGATGTGGGTTAGATCCCTGGATTGGGAAGATACCCTGACGAGCAAATGGCAAGCCACTCCAGTATTCTTGCCTGAAAATCCCATGGACAGAGAAGCCTGGAGGGCTACAGTCCATGGGGTTGAAAAGAGTCAGACATGACTAAAGTGACTTAGCACTGACAATGAGTCCTGCAAAGCCAAATTCACTGTGATGCCTTGGCCGCTGCAGTGGAGGGTGTGGCTGAGTCAGGACTGCCCAGCACCCCAGAGGCACAGTCAGTGGTTGCCCACTTGTAATTCTCAGACTGGTTACCCCACTTGGTGAGGGGTAAGAACCATCTTTTTTTTTGACACTTGGGTATTCTGGGGAGGGTTGAGGGAAGAATAAAAATAAATGAATGCTTGGTAATAAGCTTTTAAAAGAATTTGAATAGCTATTGACATTTTCAGTGGATCTTGAATTGAGCCGATGAGCTAAATAGGCTGTTGCTGATTGTTCATAACCATGGTTTGATCATGGGTGTCACACAGGCATTGGTAAGGCAGAGAGGAGGTTGCTTATTGGCCAAAGTGGGCTGTGCTTTCCATCTCCTAGTCCTTGGTCCCGCAACTTCTTGCTGCTTCTGTCCATCAGAAAGAGACCACTGGCTCCTTCTGCATTTCTCCAAAGCTCCTTAATCAGGAGTGGGAGATTAGCATTCCCTGGCTTCCTTTTCAGTTCCTCTTAGAGAAAATTCTTACTTTTTTGGGGTTCAACTGCTTAATCTTTCTTAGGAGGTGAATTTTTGTTACCTCCAGGAATGAAGCCATATATTAATGGCCAACTGTGTAAGACTAGTATGAAATTGTCTCTGATGCATAACCTGCATGACGAAACACTGCAAAACATCACACATCCGGTAGCCAAACCTGATTATATAAAGGAGGGCTTGTAGCCTTCTTTTCATGACTGGCATTTGCTTTTTTCTCATTTCTTCTGATGAGATGATCACAGACAGAACTTTAAGAAATAGCCTGTGTAGCAAAACATTTTCTGACATAAGTAGTAACAATATTTTTGTTTAGTACAGTCTCCCAAGGCAAAGAGAAATAAAAGCAAAAATAAACAAATGGGACTTAATTCAAACTTACAAGCTTTTGCACCACAAAGGAAATCATAAATAAAAGGAAAAGACAGCTTATGGAATAGGGGAAAATATTTGCAAACGATGTGACCAGCAAGAGCTTAATCTCCAAAATATACAAATAGCTTATACAACTCAGCATCCAAAAAGCCAAACAGCCACAAATAAAAAAATAGGCAGAAGATCTAAGTAGACATTTCTCCAAAGAAGACATACAGGTGGCTAACAGACACATGAAAAGGTGCTCAGCATAGCTAATTATTAGAGAAATGCAAATGAAAAACAAAATGAAGTATCACCTCACACCGGTCAGAATGGCCATCATCAAAAAGTCAGCAAACACTAAATGCTGGAGAGGGTGTGTAGGAGAAGGAACTCTCCTACATTGCACCAACGTAAATTGGTGCAGTCACTATGGAAAGCAGTATGGAGGTTCCTTAAAAAACTAAAAACAGAATCACTGTATGATCTAGCGATCTCACACCTGGGCATATATCCAGAAAAGACAAAAACTCTAATGTGAAAAGATATGTGCACTCCAATGTTCCTAGCAACACTGTTTACAGTAGTCAAGATGTGGAAGTAACCTGATTGTCTGCTGAGAGATGAATGAGTGAAGATGTGGGGTGTGTGTGTATGAATATTGTTGTTCAGCCGCTCAGTCGTGTCCAATCTTTGCGACCCCATGGACTGCAGCACGCCAGGCTTCCCTGTCCTTCACCATCTCCCAGATGTGATTGTTCATATTGTTCATACCCAGAGCTTGCTCAAACTTTGTCCATCGAGTTGCTGATGGCCTTCAACCATCTCGTTCTCTGTCGCATCCTTCTGCTTCAGTCGTTCCCAGTATCAGGGTCTTTTCTAATGAGTCAGCTCTTCGCATCAGGTGACCAAAGTATTGGAGCTTTAGCTTCAGCATCAGTCCTTCTAATTAATATTCAGGGTTGATTTCCTTTAGGATCATCTGGTTTGATCTCCTTGTAGTCCAAGGGACTCTCAAGACTCTTCTCCACCACGATATGGCTATTACTCAGCCATAAAAAGGAATGAAATAATTCTGTCTGTAGCAACATAGATGGACCTAGACATTATCATCTTAAGTGAAGTAAGTCAGACAAATATTATATCACCTATATATGGAATCTAAAAGATAGTACAAATGAACCTATTTACAAAACAAATAGACTCACAACATAGAAAACAAACTTATGAAAGGGGAAGGAGGTGGAGGGATAAACTAGGAATATGGGGTTAGCAGATACTACAATATATAAAGTAGATAAACAAGGACCTACTGTATAGCAAAGGAAACTATATTCAATATTTTGTAATAGCCTATGATGGAAAAGAGTAAAAAAGAAAGAAGATATCCCTGAATCACTTTGCTATACACCTGAAACTAACAAAATATGATAAACCAGTTATACTTCAATAAATAAAGAAAGAGCTTATGTAGGAAATTCTTTTGTTATGATCTGCTTTAGAAAACAACAGTACTGCATGAAGTCAGGCTAAGCTATATGTGCCACTGTGGAGCATTTTTATTTCTCAAGGATGATAATATTAGAGGATTAAATCAACTTTTTTATGGAAAAAAATGATAGCAGGTGTAGGATTACATCTACTTGGGTAATTATAAGGGAAGATGTGACACATGATCTTTAGTTGTGAACTTTTAAGGGAATTTTACTGAAGGCTTGTTGAATTATTCAAACAAAATCCAGTACCTGTTGCTCTGTGCTTAGGAGACAAAAGTGAGTGAGCCCCAGCTTGTCTCCCTGCGGCTCACAGACAGCAGTGTCAGGATAGAGATCCCTGTTCCTTCAACACAGAAAAGGGACCAATAAATTATGTCTGGGCAGGTTTTAGAAAAAGTAGGAGAGAGTAATGACATACTCTGTCAGGGCCATACAGTTCTGCATCTGAAGAATCTGAGCCACATCCAGAACATTTCATTCGTGACTTCCTCGGGAAAGCTCAATGATGGGCATTTGTTGTCTCTATAAAGCTGCAGGCCTAGGAGAATTTAATTTACTCATGAAATGTAAAAATTAAGGTATTGGACTTCCCTGGTGGTTCAGACGGTAAAGAATCTGCCTGCCAATGCAGGAGACCCAAGTTTGATCCCTGGGTCAGGAAGATCCACTGGAGGAGGGCTTGGCAACCCATTCCAGAGTTCTTGCCTGGAGGTTCCCGTGGACAGAGGAGCCTGGCAGGCTATAGTCTCTAAGGTCGGAAAGAGTGGGACATGACCGAGCGACTGATGCTTTCTTTGTAGGACAGGGCAGAAATCTCCAGTGAACTAACTGTTGGGTGAGTTTTTCCATGAGTGTGCACCTGTGTAGCCATTCGTCAGATTAAGATAGAAAGTGCTGCATCCTTCCTGCCGCTTTCCTCTTGTCTTTCAGAGCAGATCCCTCCCGTCAGACCTCCGTCACTGTGGCTGAGTTTTCGGTTTTGAGCCTCACAAACGTGAAGTCATACAGAATGTCCTCTTTCATATCGGTGGGCTAACGCTCAGCCTCCCATGTCGCTGTGAGTAGCTGTAGTTCACTCTCCTCTGTGCGTGGTCTTGCACTGCGTGAATACACTTCCACTTATCGATGTGCCTGTTGGCAGACACTGGGTTTCCCGATCGCTGGCTGTTGAGAATAATGGTGCTGTGAGCATTCTCGTGTGTGCTTTTGACATGTACGTACCACGCATCTCTGCCAAGTGTGTTCTTAGGCAGAGGATTGCTGGGTCGTCCAGCCTTCATGGAGTCCGTGAAAGTGGTTGTTCGGGTTTACATCCCTGCCAACGGTGTGTGAGGCCAGCACTTTTTAACCCTGTTAGGACTTGCTGTGTTCCCTGCCGTAGTGAGCAGCACGACCGTCCCCACAGACACCAAAGCTGGAGACCTTCCTGCCTCTTTGAGATTCTTTTCTTCCGCCTTATCTAAGATCATCAACAGGAATGGCCAGTCTTCTGAAATGTCCCAGGAATCTGTTTTTTGTTTTCAGTCACCAGATGTCATGAAGTGGAGAGCTGAACTTCAGCAGTAATAATTATGAGGGACTCATTAGGATTACATAGAATCTTCATTTTTTGTGTGTGCTTCGAATGTTGGCATAGTGATCAGGGATGGCACGTTGTATTTTGGAAGTTCCCAGATTCTGCCTAATGGCCGGTAGGTAGCATAGAACTGGAGCTTGTGGTTGCAAAATGAGCCTGCACACTGCCCAGTTATGTGCATACCAGATGGATGAATAACATGCTAATTATTATTCTACCTTGGAGAAAGTCTGGTAGAGTTGTAGCTTCAGGCACTATGTAAGACTTAGCTTTTTAAGCTGGTAAAACATTGATTACTATTTTTAGTTCAACTTCTACCCTTAAAAAATTGGATAGTATATTCTTTGCTACTCCTGGATGGTTTTATGTATTTTAATTCATGTTATCTTATTGCATTTGTGTCCTGGGACTGCTTCAGTGAAAGATGTAATTTCAGAAGGTGAATGAAATTAGATAGGTTTGACTGGGAGGACCCTGTTATTAATATTTATGGTTATAAAATATTTCTATGTATGGAATATTTATGTTTATCTATGTGTACATACAACTATGTATGACGTTTCTCTGCTATAAGCACAGTGTTCTGAATCCATTTGTCTTAGAGTAATTCAGACCAGCAGAGTGATAGTAGCTCTAGTTTAGTGGTGATTTTGTTGTTAAACATGTCTTTACATTTTCCCCTTAGAATCCCATCATGCAATGATATGTAAAGAAATGGAAGTGATTCTATAAATCAAGCACACACAACCCTCTCAGCTTGGTTACTTTGTAGTTAGACCTCGCATATTCTTGATTGAATTGGCATGAAGTACGTGACCAGGTGGAAATCAGCCTTATTTGGGTCCAAACAAGTAGCCAATTATGGATCATTGAAAATATATTTTATGTCATTTGTCAGAGCTGAATGCAATTAGTTTTGCAATAACGTGAAAGGCAGTTCTCTGAGGGGGAAAAAAAATACATTGAGTGAGGCCTGAAATAAGACACAGTCATAAAGAGAAAGGCTATAATATACTGTTTATTACCATCAAATGCCAAGCAGAGTTTCTTGTTAGTGGGAGTTAAGAATTAACATATAAGATGTCACAAAGCTATTGCACAGTAATTATACAGTATTTTTCCTACCTGAAAGTTTCGGGTACTGAAATCCTCCTGATGGTAGACCCTGAGGTTGCAAAATTTAAAATCCCAGGAGGAGGGGAGGAGTCAAGGGTATAAAGACACTAAGTGAATCTCAGAAACTTTGTACACAAGTTTTTTAAAGTTTCTCTGGAATAAAACAGCGACGTGTACTTTGGAACCCTCACGCACAGCTTCATTGTCATAGTATGTATTCCTTTTGCTCTGTGACAGATAATGACCATTTTAAGAGTTTGTTTTATCCAGGGTCTAGTCGCCTGTCCAGAGTCGGTGCTCTCCCTCCCTTTCTTTCTTCCTCTCCTTTTCTTCCTTCCGCCATCCCCATTCAGTTATTTCCTGTCCCTACCAGGTAGTGTTCTAGGCTTTGGCGACACATTGAAACGAAGCCTCTACCCTCAGCAAGACAACACTCCAGTGGCGGAGGCGGGTGAGCGCTTCAGGGTCGGGTTTTCTTGAAGTAGGCGCTGGGCTGGAGGTTGGGGAAGAAGGTGCTGACTTGGGATCCGCACGGTGAACTGCAGCGGGCGGGGACGGGATGGGGCAGGGGCAGAGGGCGAGCTGTGGCGCGGGTTTGAGCGCCCCCAGCGGCCCGAGCACCCGGGAGCGAGCACGGATTGCCGGGCGCGCTGAGGCGCTCTGCGGCGCTCTGCGGCGAGCTCCTTGCCCTCAGGTGTGTTCCTGGCGCGCTGCCCCGGAAGGGGCGTGGCCTCCGGCCGGAAGTTCTCCGGCCTCCGGGGAGCTGGGCCCTGGGGTGCGCCCACCCGCGCTGCCCCGCGGGCCTTGGCTGTGGCTCCCCCAGGCTGTCACGGTAAGAAGTTGGAAGTTTTCCGGAGGGGGCACCATTGTGGAGAAAGGCAAGACTTGGTGAGGGGCGTGGGGGTGTTGGAGGGAGCAGAAGGCCTCATGGAGGCCCTGAAACACATCTGAAAGAATGGTCGGCGCCGGAGCCGAGCAGGGAGGCTGCGGGACGCGCCGCGCAGGGCCCCTGGACGTGCGCCTGGCCCACTGGGGGAACGTCGAGGGCGCCGGGGTTGGGTCGGGGTAGTCGGGGGGACCTTTCTGCCATTGCAGAGCTCACCCTTTGTGCTGCGTGAGATAGTGTGTTAGTTTGCTCGGCCTGCTGTAATAGAGTGCCGCAGACTGGGTGGGAAAAGCAGCAGAAACGTGTTGGTTCACGGTTCTGGATGTCCTGAGTCCCGCAGGGGCCTGCAGGGCTGGTTCCTTCTGATGGTGGTGGGAGAGCTCTGCTCCGTCTCTCTCTTCTAGCTTTTGGTTGTTCGCTCGCAGTATTTGGTGTTCCTTGGCTTGCAGGTCTCAACCCTCACCTTCCCATGGGTTCTCCCTATTGCGTATGTCTTTGTGTCCAAATTTCCCCTTCATATGTGGACACCAGTCATATTGGTTTAGGGTCCACCCTAATGTCCTCATCTTAACTGATAAATCTGCAACGACCATCTTTCCAAATAAGGTCACGTTCTGAGGTATTGGGGGTTAGGACTTCAACATGTGAATTCGTGGGGGTGGGGTAGGGGGAACACTTCAACCCATCGCAGGTGGGGAGCCCTTAGAGGGTTTTGAACACGTTTATAATATAATAATCAAATTTATCTTTTACAAATGATCACTTTTGTGGGGATGAGAATGAAGAGAGGAAGCAGAGGCATTACTATAATCAAGGCAGGAGATGATGCTCATTGTGCCGGGTGCTAGAGAGGGAAGTAGTGAGTTGTGAGGTTTAAGATATAATAAGAGCTGTTATCCCAGTAGATTAGATGTGGTGAGGAGGAAGGAGAGAGAGAAAGAAAAGAAAGAAATGAGGCAAGGATGACTTCTGAGCTCCTGGAAGAATGGAGTTGCCATTTGCTGAGATGGGCAAGGTTTTGCAAGGAGCTAGTTAGGTGCTAACAGCAGGAGTCTGATTTAGGACTAATGTTTGTGATGCCTGTTAGACACTCGTAGAGAGGTTGAGCAGGCAATTGGATGTGTGAGAGGTTCTGGAATCCAGAGTTCAAAGATGAAAGGGACCGGCAGAGACAGCCCTGGAAAGAGGAGTCAGTGAGGTAGGAAGTAAACCCAAAGAAAGAGGGCAGAGGGGTTTCAAAAGGCAAGTAATGAATGTGTTTCAAAAGTAATCATCCAGTAGAATAAGAAACAGGTTGACCTCTAGCTTTGGCAACATGGAGGCCATTGGTGACTTTGACAAGAGCAGTTCTGATAGAATGACGGCAATGAAAGCCTGATTGGAGTGAACTCGGAAGAGACAACGTGGAGACTAAACACAGGCAGCTTTTAATTTTATGACTAGCTTGCTGGAGGTGAGGGCCCATGTTCACAGCAGAGATGAAGAGTAACTAGGATGCTGGAAATGGGAAAACCTTTGTGTAATTGTCTTAGGATGGAGGGCAGGTATTGATGCTTCTTAGGTAGCCCTCCTCTTTTCTTTTGCAGGGTTATTTAGTCTTACCTCTGCTCAGTAATAACAACTTCATGACAAAGTATGTAATGTTATCACCCTTCAGACAAGTTTTAGCTCCTTTCCTCCTAACAAGATATGTAGTAATACTGAGTTCTTGAGGGTTGAGTAAGGCAGTGTTAGGGTTATATAGGCTTAGTCATGAATTTTTTCAAGGGAAGAAAAATTTGACCTAAAAGGAAATCTATCTGGAATTCATTTGCTTGAATAAAGAAAATGAAGAAATTATACATAATTAGTCCACAGGATAATTTACCTCCAAAAACAATTTTAGTAGCATCGCAATTTTCTCCTTTGCATATCTTAAAATCAAGAATTAGGAGCAAGGTATAATTAGCAGACTTGAATTTTATATCATCTTCCCAGTCTGCCAAGGTAAGGGAGCGGAAGACTTAAAAGGGCAGCTCAGTGGAGTTAAACAGAAGGACCTTGGGTTTTACTCCGGCTCCCTCAGTGGCTCACTGAAACTATTAGTAAAAACTCTATACACTTGCTGGAAATTGAATGTAGGTGAAGGTGTGAACTTAAACTTTCAGGGAGACTGGTACAGTTTCAGAATCAAAGGAGATAATTAAATGCTTTGTTTCTATAAGGCCAAGTGAGGTCTGAATCTTTTAAACACAAATGATAGAATTAAATTTGATCATTGATGTCTTCCCTCCTTTGAGGGGCACACCTATTAGCTATTAACTCATAGAATTCACACATGTGATTATTTTGTGAGATGAAAGGGATTTTTTTTTCTTTCAAGGATTTATTCCCTTCTCCTGAGTTCACAGAGAAAAAAAAAGGAGGGAAGTGGAATTAAACTGTACAAGGAGAAGAGCTTTTAGATTTAATAAAAGGGAAGTTTTTCCTCATGAGGCTCCTCTCTAGAGGTTGGTGATGGCTTCTCTATGGGATTTATTTATAAATCCACTGCCTTGTAGATGGTCAAGATGTGGGAAAGGCAGAGTGATCAAGAAACTTAATTGGAGGGGGTGTGTGGAGGCCACTTGATCTGTTGGAAGACAAAAGTAAACAACTGGGCAAGTTTCATTCTACTTTTAAAGACCCTCAAACAAGAAAACCAGCACAACCCCACCATTCTGCAGGCTTGCTTAGGCTTGTTCAAAACCTGTGGTCCCATGGTGTTCGAAAGCAGTTGTGTCCTTGTAGGAGACGGTGGGGTGGAGACAGACGGTGAGGTGGAGACAGACGTGCAGTTTTATACAGATTCACGGACCTGCACCTTTACCTTGAGACAAACAGTATCTCAGGTTTTTGTCTTTTCCTCTCGTTACTGTGTTCTTGCAACTTTCCTTCTTGTCTCATCTGAGATTGAACTCTTAAATTCAGCAATGAAATTTAGATGGGGAAGGAGGAGGAGGATTAGTTGGGTGGTGTTTCTATTAAATCCTGTAATGAGTTAACATTATGGAATACTGTTTTGTCTTCTTTCCCCTGAGGCAGTAAAATATTGTCATTTCCAAGATAAGAAAAATTCACAGGCTGCTGCCTTTCCTTTTTCTGAATTCATATATAATCTCACTTTTAACCCTTTGCAGCTCTTTTTGATGCCAGTGTGTCTGCTATGGGAAATTTTAAATACAGCCAGCTGTGTTAAATAGTCATAGAGTCGACTTGCACTTGGTTAAACTCTTTGGTGATTTATCTTCAGAGAGTGTTAATGCGGCAGTAATTATGCGTTACATTTCTTGCACCAACGTTTAATTGATACTCTATTTCATGAGGATTATTGTAGGTTTATTGCTGTAGTATTTAGAGTTGTGGTTCTGTGCTAGTAATTCAGAGGAATAGGGTTCCTGAATTTCTTGTTTCCATTTTAATTGTGCGTGCTTTTGAGCTGACAAGTGTGAGAAGGACCGTTAAATGTGTAACAGACCTTATGGACAAAAACCATTTTGATGGAGTAGACCTGGGGGTACTTGGCTTGTGGATGTCTTTGTATTGAGTAGTTTTCTTTAAAATGATGGTAAATTAATCTATATTCTTTTTCAAATTGATATAGAAATTGATAAAATAGTGTGAATTAGCAGATACTTTGCTTTTTAACTAAGGTACCTGGGATATCTTAGGCTGAGTGGCAGCTATGGTATTGCTTTTTAAAGCATGTTGATTTACATTGTTATTCTCTTCTAGAAACTTCAGTGGTTTTTCTAACCACCAGGTCAGGGGTGTCCTAACTGTGCGGTTCTCATTGCAATTTCACACAGTCGAACACTTAGTGGGTGCTCATTATTATATTGAAATGTCTGTATATTGAAAAACATTTTTGTGAGTAAATACACAGATGTCCATGCACTAGAAATGAAACATGTATGACTCCTGAGGGAAGGTGGACCACTTGCCCATCAGTCACTGTCCTTAATAGAATGAAAATCAGGAAAGGAGGCAGGAGAAGTTTTAGACGGTGGAAGGGAAGAGTAAAAACCATAGACGCTGAAAAGTACAAGGAGAGGTCAAAGCCTTAGTATGATTTGTTGGATTTAACTTGGGAGAATGTTCTGGAAGGAACTCCAGACTGGATGCACAGTGAATGTGACCTTCGGTGACTGAATTCTGGGGCCTCTGCCTTCCCTAAAGGCTTACCGTGAGGCTCAGGTGAGGAAATTTATGTGAGAGTGTGTTGCAAGCCGTGAAAGGTCACTCCAGTGGGGTGTCTTGTGAGCCTTGATGGATGCTGAGGGTCATCCATCAAATGCATAAGGCACTTGCAGCAGGCCATGCCCGTGATGGACAGTGGTGAGTAAAATGCAGGCCTTACCTAGGCTGTCAGTCATTCTAGTGATGAGAAGGGTATTAGCCAAACAGTCAAGTGTATAGTCACAGCCTGTTACAAACTGGTAGATGCAATGAAGTACAAGGCACAAACGGCTCATTTAGCCTAGTTCTGGGGTTTACCCTGGACTGTGTGGAGTCATTGAGGTTCTTGGAGGGACTGACTCAAGCCCAGCATTGCTTTCGGAAGTTTCTAGCATAGGATGAATTGGTGAAGGATTGGAGCCTGGGAAAATACTTAAAGGAAGGTACTGTCATATATAGCATACATCCGTCATAGGACATTATATATGTCATTATATTCTTGGAATTATTTTAATGTTGTGCATGTTTAATGTTGACATTTTTATGTGAGGTTTTCTAGGGTCTTGATGTTTGTTTGGTTTTATTTTGGTGTGTTAGGGAGCATCTAATTTTGGTTAAACATGAAAAAGTCACTGTAAAATATTAGTGGACACTTGTAAGGTGCTTGTGTGTGCGGAAATGCTGTGCGTTGTGCTTTAACGTGTATTAACTCCTGTTAACTCCCAACCGCCGCGTGAGCTGATGAGACCGTGTTTTCCTCATTTTGCAGATGAGGAAACTGAAACTTATTCCAGGATGTACAGCTGGTAAGTGGGACTTGGATGCAGGCCACCTAGCTCTTGAGTGTATGTTCCTAATTACTTCATTATCACCTTTTCACTTAAAAAGAAAGAAAGAATTTAACGTTCTGTAAGAGCAGATAAAGATGCCAGTAAAGCGGTCTTTAAATAAACACTGTGAATCCCTAGTCTCAATATACTTCCTTCTTGGGTTTTTTTTTTTCCTTGTTTTTTAAAAATAAATTTTTGCTAATTGCAAAATAAGGAAGAAAACCTATTTGAACGCAAGAAAAAAATTCTTTTTTTTAGAAGTTATATTATGGTTTTGTTCATTTTCCCAGAAGGGCTTATAAAAGTCTGGTTGTCCTGGACATTGCTATCTGGCTTACATGTCTCCCTATGTTTTCCTTTGTTTCATAACCAAGGCGGTAAGTGTCCAGATCTGTCACTCTAGTAGATTTTAGGTTTGCCGCTTGCCTTTCATTGCCTGTGAGAGCTTCACTCCATTTCACTGTTGCGTTTAGCTCCACAGTAATAGAAGCTTAGCGTGGGTAGCACCTGTGGTGTACACATAAGCTGACTCCCTGAGGTCGCAAATGGGGACCCCAAAATTAAGGGTCTTGGTGCTAATTATTGGCAGAGCCACAGTTGGAGGGCAGGGCCTGGAATGCGCACCTAGTGTCCACCCCCCATCGCCTGCGCTTCGTGTGTGGAGGGTAGTAGCAAATGCTGCCCCATGGCTGGAGGAGTTTAGGACGTGCCGCCTCCGAAGATGCCACTTTGATATATTGATTGTTTTGAGCTGTAGGCCCTTGAAAAGTGAAAGTCCCTCAGTCGTGTCTGACTCTGTGACCCCCTGAACTGTACAGTCCATGGAATTCTCCGGGCCAGAATACTGGGGTTGGTAGCCCTTCCCTTCTCCAGAGGATCTTCCCAACCCAGGGACTGAACCCAGGTCTCCGGCAATGCAGGCAGATTCTTTACCAGCTGAGCCACAAGGGAAGCTCTGAGCCCCGTAAATTCAGGGAGAGGCTTTGTCTGCCTCTTGTCCCAGGTGTCTCCTTATCTGCCTGAAAACAGATCCTCCAAAAGGACCGCAGTTGTCCGAGAGCCCCACCCCAGGAGCTTTCATCACCCGGAAGGGATTGACCTTTATCAAGGGAAAGGGGCCTAGGAGTCAACACCAGGCCCAGACAGACCGTCACAAACTGTCATTCATCCCTCCTCTTCTTAGGAAGACCCATTCATCTTTCCGCTGAGATGCCAACTGCCCCCTCCCCTTTCCCTACTATCATGGTATTTAAGTCTGAATTCTAAGCCGCCTCTTCAAGTTATTCATTTTCCTCTGGGTATCTCCCATGTATACAAAGTATACATGTTAATGAGTTTTTATTTTTTTTTCTTGTTAATCTGTCGAACTCAGAAATGTGGAGGGAAAATTATTCTTTCCTCCCCTGCATTTATTCCATGGATAAGCTCTAAAAGGTTTGATTCAGAATTAAGCTAAACCTGTGGCCGTGGATTAGTTTGGTTTATGGTTCAAAACAATTTTCTGTATTGATAGTAAGAGGAAAATGTTTTGCATTATGTCATAAAAGACTTTTATATATTACTTTTTGATTCTGCATTTGTTTCTTGACCTTTGGAAAAAAAGTCCCTCAAGGGCTCTGCTTTTATTTGGTTAATGCTGTTAACTGCTAAAAAGCACATTCTCTGCAGGAATTCAGTATGGATAGAGTGCTACTAAAAAAGAGACATATGCTTTGCAATTTCACAAGTTGTTTCATTTTCTTTATATGGTTGGAATCTCTCTTTGGACTCCTTATGCTTTTTGTGACTGGTGTTTCTTTCTATACATTGTATTTTGCCCCTGTTTTGTGTCTACCGGTCATGCCTCAGTAATGGAGCCAGGAGGTCAGAATCTCTTGAATACTCATTGCAGGATTCTGTGTTTATAGGATAAGCTGTCTTATCTGGGACTATTATGACCAGCAACTGCTCAGTTGAAGTGGAGAAGTGTAAAAAATACTACATTTATTTATATCTTAAACATTTTATGTTAAATTTAGACATATAAATGTACGTCCATGTTGCTGATTTCTGAAGTAGGGCCTGTTAAGTGGTTTCCATATGTTTTTTGGCACATGAACCATAACCTGTAATGCCTGATCTACCTGGTCTTCAGTTTGGCTTGCTGAAGAGTGTTAGGATACTTGTGAGCTATGAGTTGAGAATCCTTCCAGGTTCTTCCGACTTGCCTCCCCATCCTTTGCCACTTTTTTATGCCTAATTTGGCAGCAGTTATTTTAGTGTTACTCTTTCATTGAATTACTCCACAGTATTCAGATGTTCAACTTCATTTTCATAGAAACATTTTTCTGAGCTCATATTTTATGTATTTTTATACTGTTTATTATGTGGTTACATACAATTAAACAACCAGCATAGATAGAAGTGAACACATCTGAGCCTAGAGAAAGGTCCAATTTTACTGGGCAGCTGATCTCTGCATCTCCACCTGTATGTGGTAAAGGTCTAGTCTTTTTATTTTCAATCTGTCATGGATCTGTTCTTTTATTAACAAAAAAAAAAAAGGAAGAAATAAAAAAAGTTATGCAAGCTTTAGGGTTTTTTAAAAATATTTTAGAAACAACATAAATAAAATTACATTTTGTTAAATATAAACACAGCAAATATCGGAAAGAAAATTACAAAATCTGTGCATCTCCTTCAAAAGCATGAGTATAGGTAATTCATATAACAACTCACTATAGCTTGCTAATTTGTTAATCCAGTTATAGCTGAATAGAAAATTATGAGTAAAGTGGTGATTCTCTATATTAAGTAACCCTGTAGCTCAGCCTGCAATGCGGGAGACCCAGGTTCAATCTCTGGGTCGGGAAGATCCCCTGGAGAAGGAAATGGCCACCCAATCCAGTACTCTTGCCTGGAAAATTCCATGGATGGAGGAGCCTGGTAGGCTACAGTCCTTGGGATCACAAAGAGTTGGACATGACTGAGCAACTTCATTGGTTCACTGGATGTAATCAGTGTTTTAAGATTTTTGATGTCATAGATGAACTTACTCTTGCTTGTTAACCTATCCACTCTAGGCTGGGTTAGTGATAGCTTGTCTCAGGGTTAAAGAATAATGTATATCTCAATTGATTATGATTTTGTTTTAGTAACACCCATGGTCGAGGAACTGGCCTTGTAGAGGGATGTTGATAAGGACGAAAAAAGCTCAAGATCTTCATTTTTCACTTTTCTCCAAAATGAAGCAAGCGATGCTCCTGTCAAAATTCAACTTCAGTTTTTCCTCAGTAGCCAGCTCCAACTTGTCCTTTAAATTTATGGTCAAATGTAAATGATCTTTCAATGAAAGAAGTGTGGGTTTCGATTTTAATACATTTTATATTACCGTTGAGAAGGTAACCTTAAACTATCACTTGTGATCCCATGGTTCTACAACACTCGACAGCTTGCCTCACAAGGTCATCGTCACCAAAAGTGGTCACTGAGGTGAGTCTGCTATTCATGCACTTGGGTGTGGCAGCTGTGTCTGAGGAGTACGCACATTTTTATTGTAAATGCTCACTTTCCATCTCCTGGGCGGCTGAGCACAGTTTGCAGGCTGGTGTCTCTCTGGACCACACTTGGAGAAGCCCTGGGCTCTGGTGGCGCCTCCTACTGGTTCTAAGCTGTTGGTGTGCTGAAACACCAGTCATTGTGCTGTGGAGAGGGAGTGGGGTGTGCTGGTTAGTCTGGCAAGGGGATGAAATTAAGAGAGCCTTTTTTGCTTAAATATCACGCCCCCCCCCACCCTGCACAGGTTCTTAGCTTTCATGAGATTCAAGGTATCAGATGCATGCACAGTTTTGTATGTGTTTTGTATGTATTATGTATCTTTATCCCATGACTGAGGATACCGATCATACTTCCATCTGAAGGAGTTCACCGACATGCCCCCCAAAATGTGCTACTTTGATATATTGATCGTTTTAACCTAAAGGCATTTGAAAAACAGCAAATATAGTGAGAGGCTTTCTCTGAACTCCCCTTATCTACCTGAAGACAGATCCTCCAGAAGGAACTCGGATGGCACAGATCCCCTCCCCACGACTTTCATCAACCGGGAAAGGGTTGCCTCTTCACATACTCCACACCCAGACAGAATTCATGACAAACTATCATGTCTCCCATCTATTCTTTTAAGGGCGTATTCATCTTCTGAAAAATCGTTTACTCTCTCCAGAGAGGCTGATATCCTTCCCTTTCCTTTCCATGATAAGATGGTATATAAGCTCTCAAATCTCACTGCTTTTTTGGGGTAGTCATTTTATTTTTCCTGTGATGTCTCCAGTGTGTGTTATATTAAAAATCAATACATTCGTGGACCTTTTCTCCTGTTAATCTGCCTGTTCTCAGTTTATTTCATAGACCTAGCTATCAAACTTAAGAGGGAAGAAGAAAAGTCTCCCCCCACTCCCATCTTTGTCCATCTTTGAGTTTCTCACTGGACCTTGCTTGCAGCTGCCAGATATCGTGGCATATAATATATGGATCTGGAATTTCAGTGGAGACATTTTCTTTAAAGTGTAGTTTACTTCTAAGGAAGTAACATACTCTTGAATTCTGATTTCTCTTCTGGTCAATAGGAATTTGTCTTGTTATCTCCTAAGAAATCTCAGTATTTGGACCCTGTTCCCTTTGCCTGAGCATATTGTCTAGGCCCAGGAGAATTTCGCTGCTGTTACAGTGAAACATATTTTGAAAAAATGATCAGTTTGGGTGTTTTAGTCCCCTATTTTTATCTTTTCACTGACTTACCACTGTAAATGATTCTAAATCCTACGAACAAGGACTGCTCAGGGTAACTGATTTATCCTACTTTCATGAGTTCATAGTTGAGGTAAGCAAGCTTTTCATGTTTTTAAAGCAAATGAAGCTTTGGCTATAGTTTTAACTCCTTTTCGTGAGGTTATTAGTAGAGTCTTTGAAAAAGGAGCAAATGTCCTTGTAGTAATAACCAGAAGTTTGAAAGAGATGGTGACGTTGAAGGCTATAGAGGGAAGTAAAAATGAACTGATGATGAGTATAGATTTACCTCAGAGTAACAAAAGTGTAGTGTGTTAATTTTAGAAGCATTTCTTTTCTTGATGATACCTTGCAATTTGAAGTTTTTCAGTAATCCTAAAATGAGCTGACTTGGCAGCCAAGAAATATCATCAAAAAAATGACAACTTGGCATCTTTTGCTGGGCTGTTTTCCCCTCCATCAGGTGAAAGAAAAAGCAGTGGTAAATTTCAAGCATATTTGGAGCAAAGACCTTTTGACGTAATTCTTAGAGTTCTCATTGATGAGTGCTTATCATATCCATATGCTTGACATACAGTGCTTCGTTTAATCCCTGAAAAAAGTCAAGGACTTGGGCAGGATCATCCACCTCTCTGTCCGAAGTGCAGAATGCTGTGCTGGACTTTAGGATGTGGTGGTTGCAAACCAGGCTTAATCCCTGCCCTCTATGTGCTCCTACTCTAATAGGAGACCAAGAGCCTTTACGTATGTAGTTGGAAATGGTGGTAGGTTCTATGACGAGAAATCATAGGCTTCTGTGAGAACACCCTCCAACAGAGGATGTTGATTCTGTTGATTCTCAAGATTGGTCAGTAAAAGCCACCCTGATTAAATGATATTTAAGCTGAAACCTGAATGATGTTGATGAATGTCTGGGGGGGGGGGGGGGGGCAGGGCCCAGGACACTAGGCTACTACCAGGATTTTGTTTTAAATGCAATGGAAAACTATGTACGAGCTTTAGGTTGGAGAAAGACATGGGTAGGATTACCTTTTTATTTTTTTTTTACTTTATTTTTTTATTTTTTAGGATTACCTTTTATAAGGATCATTCTGGGCTGCTGTGGATATAGGTTCTAAGGGAGTCTTATAAAAGTGTTCAATTCAAACCAACAGTCTGCTAAACCTTTGCCGAGTTGTGTATGAATTTGGCTCTTGGTCTTTGGCTGTTTTTTCCTCCACAATCCTTTTTTCAACAAGATTCAGAGTTGGCTGCTGACATCCTCTCTTGCTTTACAAGGTGACTGTACCTTGAGTACATTCTTTTTGTTGGGAGCTGCGTATTTTCTTTGTAACAAAGTGTGAAACAGTAAGGAACTTTGGGTGTTACAGTCTTGGCAGAATTGGGCAGCCTACAGGGCAAGTGGCTGTTTATCACCAAAGTCTGAGGTCTGGCTTTTTACCTTTAATAACCTGGGAAATCGGTCTTTTCTCAGTACACCTATAAAAGGATTGGACTCTGGGGAACGGGTTCTTGTTAGTTCAGATCACAAGAGCTTCATATAAAATAAAAATCAGTTGGTTAATGTTAAAGACTAGAGCTGGAAAGGAGTCCGGGCATGCATGCTGGAGGGAAACCTGCCTGAGAAGCCAGATCTGACATCTCGTGTCTGTTTGATCTCCATCAGGGCCATCTCTGTAGAGGAGCTGGGCCCCATGGTCCGTTGTACCTTAATAGACATTGCACAGGTTTTGCTGTTTTGGATTTCTTCTTTGTTGTTTCATGCCCTTCTTTGCCTGTTGAAAACTTTTTAGTGTTCAGACTTTTTTATTCTGAAATAATTTTAGGCTTTCAAAAAACCCAAATTTTAAGCATTAAAAATATACCGAAAGGCACAAAAAGGTCCTTTACATTCTTCATCTAGATTTTCTAAAGGTAACTATCTTACATAATCACTGTAGAGTAAAAATCAGGGACTAAACTTTGGGCTAATATTACTATGCAGGGACCTTATTTAAATATTGCCAGTTAAATGCCCTATTAATGTTCCTTTTTCTGGTCTAGGATCCAATCCAGGATTACAAGTTACATTCAGTTGTCATAGTGCCTTAGTGATCTTAATATGGAGCCATGCCTCACCCTTTCTTTGTCTTTCATAACTTTGACACTCTGAAAGGTATTAGCCAGTTATTTTGTAGAATGCCCCTCATTTTGGGTTTGCTGGTTGATTCTTCATGTGTTTACGTATTTTTGTTAAGAATGTTATAAAAGGGATATGAGTGCTTCTCAGGGCCTCATATCATTACTCTGTTTTAACTATAAAGTAATTTATTTGTTCTTCCTTCTAAAGGGATATGGTGGAATTAACTAGGCTCAAGTTCTTCAAACTTGAGAAAATGTGGACTTCTGAGACTATGTCTGGGAGCATGCATTGCAGCTTGAGAAATACTAATTGGAGTTATATGCTATTATTTTGAATAATCCTGGTACAGCATGCTTATAAATACTGTTGTAGGAATTGAGATTACTTGACTGTAAGAAGGTTGGGATGTGAATGGTTTAAAGTATGCTTATATTATTATATATTTTAAAAACATCAAAAAAAGGGGGGGGGGAAACCCAGAATGTTTCTAAATCTCAGACTCCTGGGGAAAAATGTCCCCCAAATAATAATAATATAAAACCCTTTTTCTAACTTTTCTACAAAGATACATACCTGCTTGTAGATTTTTAAATTTTTCATTATTCCTTTATAGGGCTTCCCTGGTGGCTCCGATGGTAAAGAATCTGCCTGAAATACAGGAGTGGGTTCAGTCCCTGGGTCGGAAGACCCCCTGGAGGGGGGAATGGCAACCCACTCCAGTATTCTTGCCTGGAGAATTCCATGGACAGAGGAGCCTGGCGGGCTATAGTCCATGGCTTCGCAGAGAGTCAGACACAACTGAGTAGCTAACACTTTAATTTTCACTTTCATTCCTTTATAGATAAGGAAAAAAAATTGAAAGAAACTTCATTACTATGCCATCATGGAATGTGTGTCAAATGGTATGCTGAGTGGATAAGGTAGCAGTTTTGAGAAAAACACACCCAGCTCAACTCTAGCTCTGACAGTAATGGAGGACTCTTGGGTTAAGTGCTTAAGCTAACTCTCCAGTTATTTACTTCTAAAAATGTAGACTGCAAGACCTACTTTTAAGTTTGCCGCCAAATAAAACAAGATCTAGGTGAAGATGTGAGCACGCCATGGGACCTCAGGGAATGCCGTTTGCTTTTCTCCGCTCTTTCGTACCCTGTGCTTTCAGGAGGAAAGAAAGTGAACATTTTGCTCAATCGCGTTCGATTCTGTGACCCCATGGACTGCAGCCCACCAGGCTCCTCTGTCCATGGAATTCTCCAGGCAAGAATACTGGAGTGGGTTGCCATTCCCTTCTCCGGGGGATCTTCCTGGCCCAGGGATTAAACCTGGGTCTCCTCTGTTGCAGGCAGATTCTTCACTGTCTGAGCCACCAGGGAAGCCCCATGTAAGCACAATATTTTCTAATATTACCTTGTGAAAAATAAATGATGATTTTCATTCAGACAAGAAATGTATTTTCAAAATAGGTAGGTTTTTCTATGAAAGTGCAAATGGTTGATATTCATTGTCTGTGCAGTTTTGACAAAAAGCACCCATCCATTCATAATAAATATGTTGGGAAGATATATAGCTAAATAAATGGACCCCACAGTGAGGGAGGTTTTGGAGGAGGCTGTGACTCTCCCCTTCCTAACTGCTTTACTCAACAGAGACTGTACTCTCCTATTACGGGTTTTAGGAGTTGCCTGGCCTTGAACTGATTATTTAGGGTGGGTACTAACTTGCCTCAGTGGATGGGTAACCCCTACCCCGTAATCTACTCACCTCACCTGTTATACATAGACTTTCTAACAGAGTAACCTTGGGTTGTTTTAGATTAATAGAAGAAATAAAACTACTCTACAGTTTTCTTAACAATGTTCTTTCTTTCCTAATTCCTTCCATTTCTAGTTTTATCTTTACTTTAGGTGGCTCAGACGTAAAGCATCTGCCTGCAGTGCAGGAGACTTGGGTTCAATCCCTGGGTCTGGAAAAATCCCATGGAGAAGGAAATGGCAGCCCACTCCAGTACTCTTGCCTGGAAAATTCCGTGGACAGAGGAGCCTGGTAGGCTACAGTCCATGGGATCACAGAGAGTCTGACACGACTGAGCAACTTCACTTAAAACAAACAGTAGTATTTTCTTTTCCTTCCCCCCCACCATTCATTTTTGGCTTTTCACCCTGGTAAAATACTACTAAAATAAATCAGCTAAATTTTAGCATAAATACAGTGAAAGCCAGCAGTTGAAATGATTGCAACTTGGAAAATGTTAGATGGAGGCACTTCAGAAGAAAGATTTCTCCATATCACAGGCTGCTGCTTTGAAATAACTCATGTTTCTTTCCCACCTCTAAATTGTCATTTTTCCAGTTCTCCTTTTTTGGAAGCTTCAGTATGCAGAGCTTTGACAACAGTTTAGGAAAATGAACTCACTCCCTACTGTGTGTGACATTTGCTTGAAGATAATTTGTTTGACTCAAAATTGGCAGTTGCCGAAATGAGTGAAACAGTGAGATGTTTCCATGGGTTCATTGTTTAAAGAAAGGAAATCCTCCAAGGTGGCCATTTAATTTCAGGGCTCTGAGACCTCTATCTTAGTATGCATCTTTGGATGGGTATTTTCTTCTTCAGTTTCACGTAACGATTGGAATTCTTCGCACCTTTGTCTGCGCTGCGTCCTACCTCCGTCTTTGTCCACTCTTCCACCTTACTTTGGGTTGGTAATCAGTAGATTATCAGGTAGGATATATTCTATTGTAAATGGCAGAAAATTCAACTCAGATAGGCCTAAGCAGCAAAGACCATCTGTTGGCTCACTGAACTAAAAAGTAGAGATGAAGCACTGGGTTCAGGTAAGATTTGATCAAGGCTGTGGTTTCACTGCTCAGATTTTTAGGCCATGCTTATCAAACTATCTGAGAACCAGTACAGATCAACACTTTGATAAAATACAGTACAAATACAAATGAATTACTAGAAAAAGGAAATTTAAAAAGACAAATGTATCCCATATCTTTAAAGTTAAATTCAACAGATATAAAGCTTTTCCGCCAAGTTGCTGTAAAGGTTTCTCAACAGCTTATTTCAGTCGGACCTTGATATAGACTGTACAGGCTATTGATAAGTGCTGCCCTGGGACTGGCCTCTTCTAGCTCTTTTCAGTGTGGAACATGGCTGCGAGTAGCTTCCAGAATGGTTTAGATCCTTGTTCACATTACAGGGAAAGAGTTTGCCTAACTATTGTTCAGAAGTGTTGCTCTTCATACTGATTGGACCAACTCAGAGGCCTTCACTGTGCTTGGGGGAATGCCACTGAATTCTTGTTCATGGGATTTATCCATTTTAAAAAACAGTGTTTATTTGGCTGCGCCTGGTCTCAGCTGAGCATGTGGGGCCCAGTTTCCTCACCAGGGACTGAACCTGGGTCCTCTGCATTGCAAGTGCAGAGTCCCAGCCACTGAACTACCCAGGAAGTCTGTTACTTGTTCATTCCTGAGCCCCTAACTGTTAGAAGGACGACAGGAACATGGGGTTGCGGGTGGGTAGTCTCACTTAGGCCATACGCCTGCTAGTCCGTGCTGGGGAAGCATCGGCAGAACTGACTGTTGTGTAATATTAATAAAAACACCCATGGCCACCGTGTGTGTTTACATGTAGTCTGCGGTGTAACAAAAAGCAAGGGTTTGGTCTCTGTCCTAGGTCGTTGGCTCAGAGCTCCTCGAATCGTTGGACTCTGCGTGCTCAGGATGTCTTTGTCTACTGATGAGATGACTCCTGGCTAGCGGGTGGGTGGGCAGTGCTAGGGAGCTTCAGGATGAGGGCTGGGCACCAGGCCATCAGTCGATGGTCGAGCTTTCAGCCCACCCTGGACTTGGGGTAAGGGGAGAAGAGAGGGCCTGAGTTAGAGTTCGGTCAGCAGTGGCCAGTGACTTAAGCAGGCATGTTTAGGTCATGAAACCTGCTTAAACCCCCCAGTGACTGGGTTGGCAAACACTGCAGTGCTGGGAGGGCAGGACGCCCGGACAGGGCCATCAGCCCTGGTCCTCTGCAGCTCTTCCGTTTAGCTCTTCTTAAGTCACGTCCTTGATGCTTGCACGCTCAGTCTCTCGGTCCTGTGGACTGTAGCCCTCCAGGCTTCTCTGTCCATGGGACTCTCCAGGCAAGAGTACCAGAGTGGGTAGCCATTTCTTCACCCAGGGGATCTTCCTGACCCAGGGATCGAACCCACATCTCCCTCACTGGTAGGAGTGTGATAAACCATTAAATGCAAGTAAGGAGTCTTCTGAGTTCTGTGAGCTGCTCTCGTGGGCCGGAGGCAGTGGGCCTTGTGGGTCTGCTGTTCATCACTGGCACCTGAGGGTGGTCTGTTTTCTAGGGCTGAGCCCTTAATCCTATGGGTCTGGTGCTCCCTCTGGGTAGCTGGTGTCGGAATTGAATTGTAGGTCAGCCAGTTGGCATTGGAGCATCAGAGAACCGGATCGTTCTTCAGCATTCTCCAGAGACAGCTGCTGATGTGACCCGAATATACAGTGAAGACATAGACAAGTGACCTGCCCAGTGGTGAGCAGCTAAAATCTGCACGCCTCAGGGTCTTTGGCTCCCAAATCTCAAACTGTGTTTCTTGACGTGTGTGTGCTGCAGCCATCTCAAACAGTCAAGTGAAACACAAATTCTTGATCTTTTGGGGAGAGAGTTATTTCACATTTAATGGTTTAAGGAAGTGGTTTACTCCTTTGATGGTGAAAGTTTCAGAAAATGGGGCTGAAGGGAAAGTATACCCACTAAAAATCCTTCATAGAATAAACCTTAAAAAGGAGAGTGAAAACCCAAAGTTACACCTTAGCAGGTGGGCATTATGTTAACCTAGATATGTGCTAAAACACCTGGATATTATGTTGTCCTCCAAAGAACAGGCATGTTTTAAGGGATCATTTAGGAATATTCCTGAGTGGAAAGAATCAACCTCTAAGTTACAACTTTCTCTGGGTTCTAAAAGCATCCAGAACTTTACTTTTTGTGCTTAAAGCTAATGTGATACATGATTTGGAATCCAGGGGATAAAATAACTATTTGAGGACTTCCCTGGTGGCCCAGTGGCTAAGACTCTATGCTTCCAGTGCAGGGAGCCTGGGTTCACTCCCTGCTCAGAGAAGTGGGACCTGACGCCTAAGGACCTAAGGCCTGGCACAGCCAAATAAAGAAACAAATACAAGTAAATATTAAAAAAAATGTTTTGAAATCCATTGGATAAAACAGCTATTAGAGTTACTTAAAAGTTAATGTGAGAAATAATATTTCCGTTTTTTAAGCAATCCTTATAAATGGTAGGTGTTTTTGGTTTGTATTTTAAGGGGATTTATCATCACTGAACATATCTATTAAGTACTTAATAGGGTTTGTGCTGTCTGGTACTAGGAGAAATTAGTATGTTCTCTAATTAGATAAAGGGAGACTGTGTGTTTGGAATCGTCTCTAAATCAGAGGAGGCTCCTTTTGTGCCCTGGGTCCACCTTGGACATTTATGGCCCTGAAGCACTGACTATAATCTGTGTGTGCGTTCAAACTGGTTGAGAATTCGAGCGTTGAGGTTGTGATTTGAAGTTTTTATCCCTAGATACAGTAAGTATAGAGGCCTTTAGGACTTATCTTTACAGTGGCTCTTCTTCCTTCCATGATCCCTGTTTTTGAAACGCTGGAGAATGTTTATATTGTGTGAATGTTAATACAAAGCTGTGTGTGTATGCTTAGTCGGTCAGTTGTGTCTGACTCTTTACAATCCCATGGACTGTAGCCCACCAGGCTCCTCCATCCATGGGATTCTCCAGGCAAGAACACTGGAGTGGGTTGCCGTTTCCTTCTCCAGGGGATCTTCCTGACCCAGGAATCGAACCAGGTCTCCCACTTTTGCAGGTGGATTCTTTACCACCTGAGCCACCAGGAAAGCCCTGCAGAGCTATGAAAGCATGTGACTTGCAGTGTTACGGGGATACTCAAGATCATGGTTTCTGTTTTCTCAGATCAGCCTTTCATATCTTCCACTTTTCCTGCCTTATGGCCCTGGGCATTCAAGTGACAGATCACGTCACTTCCTTTTCTTTTTGATTGGCCTAGTTTGGGCTTCCCTGGTGGCTCAGACAGTAAAGAATCTGCCCAGGGTTTGATACCTGAGTCAGGAAGACTCCCGAAGGAGGGAGTGGCAACCCACTCCAGTACTCTTGCCTGGAGAATTCCATGGACAGAGGAGCCTGGTGGGCTGCAGTCCATGGGGTTGCAAGGAGTCAGACACACTAATTGTTGTTTGACTAATTAGTCAAACACTAATTGGCCTAGTTCAGGGCCCTGTTAACTGGATTATTGGAACCCACCCTGCATTCTGGCCTCTCATACCTTCTCAGTGCTGATGCTAATCCTGTCTAATGGGGATCT
>CM035287.1:49202842-49232161 GCA_020226075.1 Hydropotes inermis | reverse complement strand
TAACATGATGGCCTTTATTGTGTCTGCTCAGAGATAAGGATCTTGTCTCATTCACCTTGGTCTTCCATCAGCCTTGCCTTCCTGGCGCTCAGAAGGTAGTTGTTGAGCTGAATCAACAATTAAATGGAATCTGCTGTTTTAAAACAGGGAGAAGGAGAGAGGGAGCGAAGGACAATATAAAAATAAATTCAAATGCCTGTGGGTGAGCCCAGGCATATTCCCTTTGTACAAGGTATAGTGTGGGGATTGTGGGGAGATGGAAAGAGAGCTCAGCAAAATCCAGACTCTGGGAAGGCCTGTGGGACAATCGACCTGGTTTCTTCAGTGAATAGATGGTTAAAAAAGAGAGAGACGGAGATGAATAGAACTTACGAAAATGTATCAACCAGCTGCAATGTGTACACTTTATTTGCATTCTTGATTCAGACAAACAGTAAAAAACATAATACAATTGGGGAAATTTGAGCAATGGTCAGATAACTGGTGTTAAGAAATTATGGTTAATTTTTATAGGCATGATGTTAGTGTGTTTATGTTTTAGACTATCCTTATTTGTTAGAGAATCACATTGAAACATTTGTGGATGAAAGGATGTGGTGCCGGGATTCACCTTCAGACAACCTGGAATTGGCACGCGTGGTGGAGGGGAAGGGAGTGTGTGGGTATGAAGACGAACTGGATTGGGCATGAGTTGATAATTGCTGAAGCTGGATCGTGGGCACAGAGGTCCATTCATTCTTTCTACTTTTTGTGTGTTTGGAAGTTTCCATAACAAAAGGTATGAGCTAAGGGGTGAGACATGAAGCTTGCTTTTAAAGCACTGAAAGGACATGAAGTTGGCATCTGGGAGGCTCAGGTTCTAGCCCTGGCTTGCGCTCCGAGAACCCATGTGACTTGGAGTCGCCCATTCGGCACTCGGGCTCTACAGGCTTTCCTGAGTTCCCGAGTTCCCTGGATGGGTCCTCGGGGCCACTGGTCACCTGGAATGCTGCTCTTTGGATAGAGACTTGCAGCCTGCACTCAGGAGCCTGGCATCAAGGAGCTGTGTTTATGAAGGGCATGGTTGGTCTCACTCAAGCTGTGTATTTACCAGGTCCTGCTTCTAGACTTGTCGTCTCCTTTTCCCCAGGGAAGCTGGCAGCATTCTGTAGTGTGTATTGTCAGTTTGAGATGATAGAACTTCAGGCAAAGAACAAAGCAACCTCGTGTCATGAGCTGAGAAGTCTTGTCCATGAAGTTGATGCTGCCTGTATGGTGATTAAGGTGAGCTCAGGTTCTGTTCCCTGGACAAGTGGCTTAACCTCCCTTCCTCAGAGGGTTGTTGTTAGAATTAAATGAGTCAGTTCCTGCTGTGTGTTTTGAGAGGTGCCTAGCCCATAATAATGGCTCAGTCAATGGTGGGTACTTTCATTGGCTCCAGGATTGTTAGTCACTCAGTCGTGTCTGACTTTTTGTGACCCAATGGACTGTAGCCTGCCAAGCTCCTCTGTGGAATTCTCCAGGCTAGAATACTGGAGTGGGTTGCCATTCCCTTTTCCAGGGGATTCCAGGGCATCTTCTCGAGCCGGGGTTCAAGTCCACCTCTCCTGCACTGCAGTTAGAGTCTTTACTGACTGAGCCACCAGTAGTTCTGCTTATATTTTGTATTTCTAGTTCTCATAGGTTCATTGAGGCTTAAGCACATTCGTTATACTCAGCTTCTTCCTTTTCTCCCTCTCTCCAATGGTAGGAACACATTGGAGAGCTCACCCCAGCCTATGTGACATAGAGGGTAGTCTGGGAAGGGAGCTAGTGATCAGAATTGGCGGCCTCGAGGTTATCCTATCTGCCCTGCCCATCACCTGCCTGTTCAGGGGCAGACTTGCTGAGGAATTCGGCTGACAGGGCCCCAGATGGGGTGTTAGTGGAGCCGCCTCTGGAACCCACTCTCCTGGCTGCTGGTTATTTCAGTGGCTGTGTTCAGCTTCCTCAAGTCTCCTTTGGTTCCTCATTGATGATGGGGTGGTGGTAGGGAGAGAGGAATTCTTCCTGTCTTTCTGATCTGTCTAGTATTTTTTTAAAAATCCCCTGTGTTGAGAAGGAAACCTGGTAATGCCCTAGCACTCGCAGGGCAGGGAGATCAGAGGAAGTGTGGTGTTCTCAGGCGGGCTGACTAATTGCCTAAGCAGCAGGGATGCCGTCACTTCCCTTCTCAGGCCTGGTGATCTCAGACCCTTGTCCTCTCCTTCAAGGCAGGCAGCACCTGGGAAGCCCCTGCCGGTTCCTTACAGCCAGCTTGCCCTGGGCCCTGGATCACTGCCTTGCAGCTGTCTGAATCATGTCCCTGTCTTTGTTTTTCATCCTTGATGTTTCCCAATAAATAACAGTGTTTCCCAGCACCCACACAGCAGCATCCTGTCTTTTTTTATTTTTATTTTTGCCCTTAAGACTATTGCTTTCCTCCTTAATGTTATTTCTTGATTGCCTTCATTTTCTTTGGATGCTTCTATTTATTTTGTGTTCATTAAGCTGAAAATAGGTTTACAAGCTTCTCTTCTTTATTCCCTGGATGAGATTCCAGTTTATAGATTATTCGTATCCCTTTTCTTTTTTCTGCAGTGTTGAGGCACTTAACAGCTCATGGAAATTTCCTAATGACAAGGGAAGTAATGTCTGTATAAAACCTGACAGATGACATAGCTAGCCCATAGAGAAAATAACATCCCAGGCTTAAGAGTTGAGAAGGCTAGGTCTCACCCTGGTTTGAATGTCCATTCACAAGCGGTGGCTCTTTGGACAAGTTATTTTTACCTTCTCCTACCTCCATTTTCTCATTTGAAAAATGGAAATCTGTAGAGGTTTTTGGGAGATGATGTGTTCTTGGTACTGATAAGATTTAATAAATACTAGCTAATATTACTGTGGATATTGTGATCTTATTGAGCTTCACAGTATAAATATTTTATACTTAATGCATCTATTCCTTTCCTTTGCTCAGAAAAAAGGTGGGGGGTGGGGGAGAGAGGTGGAGTTAAGGCTCATACGTTTGCTTCGTATAGATGTAGCATGAAGGCTTGATGAGTTTGAGATCTGTCTAAAATCCAGTGGAGGACTCCTCTCTGTATCCTTATACTCCGGCTTAGGCTGGGTCAGTACCGCCTAAGAAGACCTGGGGGTGGGGTGGCTGTGTGTCTGCAGCCCCTCCTCCAGTCCGCTTTCGCTGTCCTTGATTTAGAGCCATGTCCAGGCCTCCGGAGAGCAGGCAGTAGGCCAGGTGGCAGTGTGGTGCCGTGGGCAGACCTGCCCGCGTTCCTGCAGGACCTTCTCGGCTCTGCTGCGAAAGCTCTCTGCCCCTCGTCTCGTCCTCCTGTGCGGGAGCTGTGCTGTGAGATGATGTTGAGGAGCAGGACTCAGAAAGGGCCTGACGCACCGTAGGTGCCGCCCCAAGGCCGGTTCCTTTCCAGATTTAGAATGTGTCTCAGTTGTGCAATGGAAAGCTCCTGCTAAAGGAATTTCAGGCCGCAGCACTCAGGTTGTAGAGGCATTTTTGTGGGCAGTGGTAGCCTTGAAGCACCCTGGACCAGCACTGCCCTGCCAAGAAAGCCTGGTCTGGTAGAGCTGGGACTTGGTCTCAGCCAGTGTCTCTCACCTCCGGGTGGGCCTGAGAGGGACATGGTTTTGCCAGAATACACATTCTGGGCTCTAAACCAGACCTACTGTCCAGACACGTACCTTTTGGAAAAGCTTCCTAGGTGCTCCTGAGGCCGACCTGGCTTTGAGCCATGGCTTGAGACAAACCAGAGTGACTGTTGATCCTCCCAGTTCTCGCACCGGCCCTACGAGTTCTGTGCTGTGGTGATGTCCTTCCGGCGTGACATGTCTGCGGTCACACGGCCAGGGTGGGACGGAGCCAGGTTTTGCGCCCCGGCCACCTGGCCTTGGAGTCAGCGCCCTTGGCCCTCCTCCTCCAGACAGAATGGCCTTGGGAGTGGGCTTTGAAGCATATAGCTCTTGTCGAAGGGCTGGGAAACTGGTCCGAACCAGCAGTTTCCTCCTCTCCTGACACTTTTATTTCTTGGTATGTCCTGGCTGGCTTCAGGTTTCAAGAGGGCTCATACATTGGAGCCCTTGTCTGTCCTGGTAGGTAGGGATGAGGGCAGCAGAACACGTTTACAAGCCCACCTCGCGCATTTGTTCCTTCCACTCCCCCACTTATTATTCAGTAAGGGTTAGCTTGCTCCAGGGGTGAAAATTTTGGGGGTCATTTCTTTGGCTTCTTTCACTCTAGCTAAAATGCTCTCCTAAGCGCCCTTCGAGGGTGCCAGGTTGTTTGAGAAAGCCTGAGGAGAGTGGCTTTCATTTTGTCTGTTCTTGGGGAAAGCAGAACATCATTCTGAGGGTCTGCAGTCTCTTGGCTTTAACAAGCCTGGTGTTGGATGGTTGTTCAAGAAGGGCTTTCGTGTGGGAGCCCTTTCAACTTGGAACTGAGAGCTTGATAGTTTAGAGAATACTCACTTCAGACTGACCTGCCCAGACAGAAAATTGTGGCGCCCTCAGGCAAATGCAGCAGGTGTGGAAGAACAATTGAAACAGGCCCTTGCTGTGTGCCAGGAATGGTCCTTTAGGACGCTGGCCCTCATCCCATGCTATCCAGGAGGCAGATGCCATGTGTATGCTCAGTCGTGTCCGACTCTTCATGACCCCTGTGGACTGCAGGCTGCCAGGCTCCTCTGTGCATGGCATTCTCTGGGCAAGAATCCTGGGGTGACAGCTTGGATGCATGAGACAAGTGCTCAGGGCTGGTGTACTGGGAAGACCCAGAGGGATGGGATGGGGAGGGAGGCGGGAGGGGGGATCAGGATGGGCAACACATGTAAATCCATGGCTGATTCATGTCAATGTATGGCAGAAACCACTACAATATTGTAAAGTAATTAGCCTCCAACTAATAAAAATAAATGGAAAAAAAATAATAAAATGTTGCAAACCAATGAGCTAGCTACACTGGAAAAAAAAAAAAATACTGGGGTGAGTTGCCATTTCCTTCTCTAGGGGATCTTCCCAAGCCAAAAATCAAACCTGCATCTCCTTTGTCGGCAGGCAGATTCTTTAACACTGCACCACCTGGGAAGCCCAGACGTCATGGCCCCCATTTTATAGAGGAGCGGTCAGACTCAGAAAGTTAAATGATTAACCAGTCTCCAGGTCACACAGATAAATGAGCGATGCAGTCGGGACTGGCACCTATTTCTCTCAAGACTCGAAAGCCTATGAACTTTCCTAAAACTGCACTCAGCTTCACAATGGACAGTAACTTGCAGATGGAAGTTTTCTTTCCTAGTATAACATCAGGACTTATTTTTGGATAAAGTGAATAAAATTAACACTGCTAAATGTTATCCTGAAATGAAAAGAGGAAGAAGGAATGAATGAATGGGTGGATGGATTGGTGAAGCTGGACTGGTGATAGATTTAGACAGCACAGGGATATTCAGTGTCCTCAGGGGCTCTGGTAATTTCCTTCAGAACAGTGTCTTTTGGGGATTTCTTCTTCTCCTTTTTTTAAAATAACATAGAATCGGGATGAAGAAGCATTTGTATTAGCTGCGTTTAATTCCTGACTTATTCTTGAATTTTCTTCCTCAAGTAATTGTATTCCTGTTCCTCCCCTTTTGTCTTCTCCCATTTGTCCTTTCTAATGGATTTTACTTGCCAGTGTTACTTGGTTTAAAGTGGGTAACGTACATAGTTTACTTTTTTTTGGCTGTACCACACAACATGCAGGATCTTAGTTCCCCAGCCAGGAGTCAAACCTGCGCCTCTGCATTGGAAGCATGGAGTCTTATCCATTGGACTACCAGGGAGCTCTCATGATGTGTGTAGTTTTAACAGTTCAGGCTTCTCTGAAAAAGCCTGAGAAGAATTAGTAGAGCCATATCTATCAGTGTATGAGCTGTGAAGATAGAGGATAAGCTTTCCAACAAATGTTATTTTTATAATAATGCTATGATTCCACTTCCACGTTAGCCATTACAGGTGCCCCGAGGAAGCAAACACAGGGGGAAAATTAGATATAATCATATTAATTATGATTTCACTTCTGTGGTTAAATAGATTTCCAGCTAGAGCTGGAGTTGCTTCTTAATTAAACAAATATTTCTTGGGGGTCTGAAATCTGCCAAACCCTAATTTCACCTATTCTTTGAGTAATAGCCCCATTTATGCTTTGAGTTGGTTTTTTAAGTTCTTAGCATCTGCTCTCAACATAATTTATTAGGTCAGAGTTTAGGAATGTTACTCCATGAAAGCCCATTTCCCACATGCTCGAAGGGTAACAGCATGTCTGTGTGTGTGTCTGGCTGTATCGTATGTTCCTGCGTTCTCTTGCTCGTCTTCCTTTCTCCTCCTCCTCTCCTTTCTCTTGCTTTCTTGACTGAGTAGAAGTAGTACCAACATTAGTTTCAATTAAAAGAAAATGGAATAGATCAATGTTTCCCTTTCAGACCATCAGCTATATAATACTTCTTTCTTGTTTAGAAGGCATGTTCTTGTGCCCCACCCCGGATCTGAACTCGAGAACTGCTGAATTCGAGTTTCATGTGATCACTGATATCTTTAAACTATCAATATAATGTATTTCTCTCTTCGAATAAAAAGGTTATCTCATCCCCTCCCCCTCCCCCATCACCAAGTTAATATACTCTGATTAAAAATAAAAAACGAAAGCAGCCACTTTCAAATAAGAACCTTGGAATTAGAATTCAGCATTCGAGAAACTTTCATTACAAGTTTATTGAAATATGAGCTGTTTCATACACTCTGAATATCCTTGAATTATTGCTAGTAAAATATCAAATTACTTGACTTAAAAAAAAGTTGAATGATGACCAGAGGCATCACTGTGAAGTTCTAGTTCAAACCACGAACGATTTAAAATGAACCAGACGACAGGCGCACAGACTTGGGTCTCGGTGGCGAGCCTGGGCAGAGCCAGGTCCTGGTCAGTGCCGTCAGCTGCGTGTCCCCGGTAAGCCTTTCGCCGTCCCGGACTCCGGTCTGCTCCTCTGTCCAGCGACGGATCGCTGTGAGCTCCTTGTTCTGAGTCAGGCTCTGTGAGAAGAGAGATACAAGATGTTGACACAGGCGCCAGTATGTTGGGGAGAGGGAGGTTTTTTTCTCAGTAGGGGGACTTTTAAAACGAAATATTTAGAGATTGAAGGAACTACAGCCCATCGATCCATCAAGAATATACCAATTAAAAAGAAATGATGAGGAGTTTCTTGTACTCATTCAGAACAACAGTGCTGTCCTCAGCGCAATTCCTGGCTATTGAAACCCAGCCGGGAAAGGGGCTTCCTGAAGGCAAGGCCAGCGCTTGTTGGATGCACTGCATTCGGCGCATTTGCGCTCCTGTTGCAGGTATGATTGTGCCGCTTCATGCCGTCCCGTGTAAAACGGGTGGTGGTAGGAGGTGGCCTGAGCAGTGAGTTTGCACATTAGAAGCCTATTTCTTATCTGTTAGGAACCACCACTGTTGGAGGAAAGAAGCAACGCATGCTGCCTTAAAAGATTCCTTGGTATTGAGCCATTTCAAACAGCTGGAGACTTAGGGGAAGACATTGCAGTTTAGTAAATGAGTTCTTGCTCGTGTTGCTGTTTTCCACTTCTCTATTCATTTATGGAGAGAATGAGGAATATATCAAGGTGGCGAAGTATATAAAGACCAGTGTTCCTTACACCTCAGTAATTTATGGACCTCTTCATTTAAAAGAAAAAATTACTCACAAACTCCCAGTGCTGACATAAATATTTTTATTATGAAGTAGCTTAAATATGCCTGAACATAAAACTAGGTATAAAGTCCTTATGCTTCCAGCTCTTATGTAACTATAAAACAATGACAGATTTATAAATTTAAGCAAAATCAATAACACTCAAATTAACATTAATTTATCATGACATAATTTTTTGGACTAACATTAAACCTTTCATTGGTAATGTGATCATGGTGCTGTCAGCCAAAGTCCCAGTTCATTTCTCCTTCCACTTCTCTGAATTCAGACCTTCCCTCATATAAAGCACCTTTATTTGGATGGAATGTATGGTTTTGGTTTTAATTTAGCTTCATTTAATTCGCTTCCTTGTCCTTCATGGTTAAATTTATACTACTAGGCGCTGCGATGATCAGAAACATAAAAGCAGACCCACTTTTGATCAAGCCAGAAGTTGGGACTTGGAGCCTCGTTTTATTGGGCTGGTGGAGGAAAGACTGGGGTCACTGGTCCCTGCTACACTGACTTTCAGATCTGCGTGAGAGTGAATGGTGTCATTCAGCAAAATGTGGAAACGAAGGAAAAGTAGGCTTTGAGAGAAGATGATCAGTTTGAGGCTTAGGTTTCTAGCAGTGCGGCTAGAAATCAATCACATTTCCCAACTAAAGCATTGTAATCTGGATAAAACATTTTTTATGTACTTTTGGGATCATGGAACTAAGACAACTCCAGAGTCTCAGCCAACCACCAGTTAGTGGTAAAACCCAAGCTGGGAGCTTTCTGTGTAAACAAACACGAAAGGCGGTTGCCTTCACCATTGGGGTTGAAGACTAAGCCTTGGGTGAGTGGCAGTGTCAGAAGAGCCTGTATCCCATTAGGACCTGTAAAAGAATCTAAAGTGGCCCAGGACGATAGTGCCTATGGGCCTTTGGCAGAACCAAATAAAAATCTTTCTGGAGGAAGACATCCCTCCTTTAGAACTTAGGATTCTCCTGACCAGTATCAACCAAATAAGAGTTCAGAATCAAAGATAGCTAACTCTTCTAGAAAACAAACCACTGGGGGCCAGAGTCATCAGAAACAAATGAAGAAGAGTAGACTTTACCCCGAAGACTTCAGATATTAAAATTATCTGATACAGAATGTAAAATAACCATTTTGAAATACTTTAAGAGATAAAATATACTTACAAATAAGTGCAAAGAGCGTGAGATAAAAATTGACTAGGTGGGGAGGAGTGGGAGAGGGATAAATTGGGAGTATGAAATGCACACTACTGTATATAAAATAAAGGATTTACTGTATAACACAGCTAACTATATTCAGTATCATGTATAAACAATTATGGAAAAGAACTGAAAAACAGAATATGTGTATATATGTATAACTAAATATCTTTGCTGTGTATCAGAAACTAGGACAATATTGAAAATCAACTATACTTCAATTTAAAAAAAATGATCAGGCATATTATTCAGCCATAAAAATGAAGGAAATTCTTCCATTTTCAACAGCATGAAGACGTTATGCTAAAGGAATAAGTCAGAGAAAGATCTCACTTGTATGTGGAATCTAAAAAGAAAACGATAGCAACAACAAACGCCAAACTCTTAGAAATAAATTAGGTGCCAGAGGTCAGGGATGGAGGAAGGGAGTGAAGGTGGTTAAGATACAAATTTCCAATTACAAAGAAAATAAGTTCTAGGTAGATAATGTACAGCGTGGTGAGTGTAATTAACCAAACTGTATTGTATATTTGAAAGTTGCTGTGAAAAGTGTACGTCTTCAAAGTTCTTCATCGTGAGAAAAAAATTTGTTAACAATGTGAGGTAATTGATGTTATGAAACTGATCATGGTGGTCATTTTGCAATATATACCAATATCAAATATTATTGTATACCTTCATACAAGTGTTTGTCAGTTATATCTCAATGTGGTGGTGGAGAGGAGTGTGTACAAAGGGCAATGTAAATGTAGGTATTCTGTTTTTGTTGAAAAAACTTTGACCAGGTAGATTTGAGAAAAAAGAAACAACAAAATGTAAGGGAAAAAATTATGACTGTTAAAAACGCAATAAACTAGATTAGGAAGAACTAGAGAAGCAATTAATGAACTAGAGAAAAAGGTGTGAAGGTATTAACCAGAATGTAACTTAGAAATAAAAAGAAAAACATGAAGGTGTAGTTGAGGGATATAAAAGCCATGATGAGATCTGTTCAGAATTGCAGAGAGATAATGGACAAAACAGAAGGCAGTAATATTTGAAAATCTAGGTTAGAAATAATTCCCAGAGGGAGTTCATGAGGCACACAAATGACCAGCGTTCCTTAAATCCAAGTAATTTCTGGACCGATGAGGGAAACACAGCAAATACAGCATAAGGATAAATAAATAGAAATTCATATCTAGACATAAGGAAACCTCAATATGCCAAAATAAGGAAGGTGATCTTAAGAATACACAGATAGGAAAGATAGATTGTTTATCAAGGGAATAACAGACTGACAGCTGACTTCTCAACAGCAGTATGGATGCTGGAAAAATATTTTCAGAATGCTAAAAGAAAATACTATTGATAGTATATCAGCAAAACTGTCATTCAAGAAAAAGGCAAAATATACTTTGCAAAAAAAATAAAGACTTACTGTGGCACATTTTACTAAGAAGCTTAAAGGATGTACTTCATGAAGAAGAAAGTGATTCCAGAAGGAAGGTCTGAGAGGCAAAAAGGAATGATAAGGAAATTGGTAAACATGTAGATAAATGTCATTAAAATTAAATAAAAATTCAGTGCCTTGGTCATACTAGTCACATTTCAAGGTACTTGTGGATAGTGACTACTGTATTGGACAACACAAATATGACACATTTCCATCATCAGAGAAAGTTCTCTTGGACAGCACTGTTGTAGAATAATGGGAGGGAAATATACTAAGATAGTCTGGGGTTCATAGACTTTAAGATGCCATTGTTTATCAGAGCCACTGTTTTGGTATGTGTTTAAGATTTAAGAAAACATTGCCAAAAGTGTTTAAGGTGCCATTTTTTGTGAGATACACATCACTGTTACCTCTGTGAAATTGGAAGAGATGTGCCTCTTGGGATGGATGCAGTGGGGAGCGAGAGCGTAAAGGAGCCAGAAGCTGTGACCCTAGCGGGTTGGACGGAGAACGGTCAAGTGAGAGGTCTGACCTGGAGAGAACGCCCGGTGCATACTTGGCATAGAGTCTGTCTCAGTAAATGTTTGATGAACGAATGGATGATTTTATTGGATGGGTGAAGGGGAGTCATCAGACTCTGCTGGTAGCTAGCTGGACTTGGCAACATGGCTGAAGTCACCCAGAAGGTTTGTGTGAAGTTGTGAGGAGAGTCAGGATGAAGCCTTTGTGAACACCATTTTTAATATTCTAGTGATCATATACAAAGGAGCCCAAGAAAAGAACATTAGGAAAGATAGGGAAGAACCAGAAAGAGCTCAGGCCCCCTGAGAACAAAGGGTGAAGGGGTGAGATGCTGCGAGGACTCTGTTAAGATAAGTCATATATATTCATGAATAAGCATCAGCCTGTCCCATGCAGTAGGAGAAGCATTGAAGATCATACATTTTCAGTGTTATTATTTCTGCCAGAGCGTCTGAGAAGGCTTTAAGAAGGAGGTAATATTTGGGCTGGGCCTCAAAGGCCAAATAGCTGGCACGTCAGAGTAGCAGGGTGAGGCAGTCTAGGCAGATGGAATAACACCAAAAAAGCATGGGATTGCTGAGAAGATGTGAAACTCTTGGCAGTAATTCCTAATGAACCTGACTTTGCTGTGTCCAGCTTTTTTCTAGGAAAAAGTCTAATGTTGGTGAAGGAGCATAATATGTTCCTTAAGATCATAAGCATTCTTTTACTGATCTTAAGATGGAATGGAAGGTAATTAAAGTAACTCCAGACCTGGCCAGGTACCTCCCTGCTACTCTGAATAGACCATGCTTTACGTATGATTTTCCCAGCACTCTCTCAGATTACACAGTTTATTACTGAATTTGGGGATTTAAGTTCTGTATTAATGCCTGTAGTATATTATTAAGATGATTAGTTACATGACAGCCTTAGACTAGAGAGTGGGAAGCAGATTTAGCTCGCTAAAGTTCACCAGATCAGAGTGCTAAGAAAATACGGGGCAGATAGGACTTGGCCAGAAATCCCAGGTTCTTGATTTAAAAGCTGTGTAACATCAGTCACGTCATTTGACCTCTTCATGCCTCAAATTTCTCCATTTAAAAAAACAGGCATAGTAATAGTTCCTACTTCAGGATGAAAGATTAGTGGAAAGCACTTAGCAAAAGAATTATCCATTATTATAATAAAAAAGTTCCAGAACTTTTTTCAACAGGGAAATACAGTAAGTCAGTGGTTCCCAGCTGTGGGACTGTTGTAGATCAGCATCGTTTGGGGCCAGTTAGAAAAGTGAAGATCCATGGGCACTTCCACAGCCCTTGTACATCATCTGCATACCTGGGCTTTGGACTCTGTATTTTTTGGTAGGAACCTCCCAATTTAGGAACTCTTGCTCTTGGGCTGAATAGCATTTTGGTCTTTTTTTTTTTTAAACCTTTTCTTTGCTATACAGTATTTTGAACATTAGCTCTTGGTATTTGTTGAGCATGTGAACGCTTCAGGTTTTTAATCCTGGAGATCATTCTGTAACTTTTCACTCCTGTACCTTCCTTTCCTTTCTCTTTCTCCTCCTTTCCTCATCCCCCGCACCTCCATCCTGCATTGAATTTTTAGACTGTTGGGTCAACTGTCTTCTGGACAGCCTGGTTCTCATGCCCTCCCCTCGGCTTAAATAGATTTTTAAAGGGAACTTTGTGAAGGCAGACATTTGGCATGTTCAGTTTAGTTTCTTAAAAAAAAAAAAAAATAGAGTTCATTTTTTTTATCCTTTAAAAAAATGACTACAGGAAATGATTCTAAAATAACTGATATTCCCCTTGTTAAAACTGAGGTTGTGTTTGGATGGATTCCAGCATATGTTTGTTTCCTTGGGCGGGGGCGGGGGGAGGTGTGGAGAGGGTTCTCCGCGCCAGAAGACACAGATCGTGATCCCTCAGACCCAAGAGTGCTTTTCATATGGTGGCAGTTATTTGGCATATTGTAAAATGTAGCCTGGAGATTTAAGAAATAAAATGTTTACTGTATTTAGGTCAATTAGAATATTCCTTTTAACTTCCGTGTGTGGCTATTTTGGTGGAAAAAGAAACCATTATATTGCAGCAGAAGCATCCTTGCTGCTAAACTCTGTTTAGTTCCTGCTTCTTACATCTCTCGTGGATGAGGAATGTCAGCTGAATCAGGGCAGAAGTTTTGCTCCGCGCTAGATCTCCAGCACCTAGAACGGTGCCTGGCACGCGGTGAGTGTTCAGTAAAAATGCACTGAGCATGAGCTAGCAATTAACCCGAACCAAAACCTGCATCTATTGCTACCTTTACAAGCTCTTGGGAAACTTCCTCAAGAGCTTGTGAAGGTAACAGTATATCATATTTTTCTGATACTCAGATTGGAAGCCGCCTGCATGTCCGATAACTCCCGGTGCTTCTTACTGCATCTCATCACCTAGGTCTTTGCAGGAAGGGGCTGAGTCTCTTGTTTGTGGTTGAATCCACAGGGCTGTATCTGGCAGCTTTGTAGTTTCTTAGTAAATATGTGTTGAATGAATACAGAGTGCTTTAAAAACTTATGTAATGCCTTCTTATTTGGTTTCATTGGTTGAGAGACCCATGAAACTGGCCAGTAGTATCATCCCACTGTTAACAGATGATGAAACAAAAGGTAAAGACTGTATGTTAGTTATCCCAGAAAGCCTCGGGTCATAAGTAGCAGACCTGGGACCACAACCTCTACATCTGTTGGTTTCTTCATCCCTTATTTTTCCCAGAACAGCTTTTGTTGTTCAGTCACCAAGTCGTGTCCAACTCTCTGTGACCCCACGGACTGCAGCACACCAGGCTCTCTGTCCTTCAGTATCTCCCAGAGTTTGCTCAAACTCATGTCCATTAATCGATGGTGCCACACAAGCATCTCATCCTCTGTCACCCCCTTCTTCTGCCCTCAATCTTTGACGGCATCAGAGTCTTTTCCATGAGTCCGCTCTTTGCATCGGGTGGCCAAAGTATCGGAGCTTCAGCATCAGTCCTTCCAATGAATATTCAGGGTTGGTTTCCTTTAGGAATGATTGGTTTGATCTCCTTGGAGTCCAAGGGACTCTCAAGAGTCTTCTCCAACACAGCAATTCAAAAGTATCAATTTTTCCTCACTCAGCCTTCTTTATGGTCTAACTCTCACATCCGTACACGGCTACTGGAAAATTCAAAGCTTTCAGTAGACAGACCTTTGTTGTCAAAGTGATGTTCCCGCCTTTTAATACATTGTCTAGGTGGGTCATAACTTTCCTCCCGAGGAGCAAGTGTCTTTTAATTTCACGGCTGCAGTCATTGTTCTCAGTGACTTTGGAGCCCAAGAAAATAAAATCTGCCATTGTTTCATTTTTTCCCCCATCTATTTGCCATCTGGTGATGGGACTGGATGCTGTGATCTTAGTTTTTTGAATATTGGGTTTCAAGCCATCTCCTTCACTTTTCTCTTTCACCCTCATCAATAGCCTCTTTAGTTCCTCTTCACTTTCTGCCATTAGAGTGGTATCTGCATATCTGATGCTGTTGATATTTCTCCTGGCAGTCTTGATTCCAACTTGTGATTCATCCAGCCCGGCATTGTGCGTGATGTACTCTTCATATGAGTTAAATAAGTAGGGTGACAGTATACAGCCTTGTTGTTTGTATCCCTCTTCCAATTTTGAACCAATTTTGCTTCCGAAGAACAGTTTTCAGAACATTAGAAAGCATAAATTCCTCCCCTTCCAAACTGTTGCAACCCTCTTTACTTGAGAGCATGACAGGGGTATTACTGTATGAAACCTTTTCAAAATTGTCATGTCTCCATAGACTTCATTGGGTGCCAGTTTCACTTATTTAGAATAGATTTTAGTTGCTGGTGATGCGTGATTTAAAACACAGCCCTCATTATTTCAAATAACTTATACTCTTCTCTCCCAAATATTTTAAGATGTGAAGTTATCAATACTCTCATTCTAAGTTTTTAAAATAAGATTTCCCGCACCACGGAAGGAATGTTCTCTGGCATAGTCTTGCCTGGTCCTCCTGATCATTTTGAGAGAGAAACTTCAGAAGTATTGAATTGGCTTGGCTAATATTCCTGGAATCAGGCTCAGGAAGGACCAACTTTCCCTGTGATATTAAAACGGGGAAAAAGTGCTGACCATACATTTAAGATTCTCAGATAGTGGCAATATCTAGGGGCATGTTTTGCCAGAGACATTAAGTGAAGGTAAAGAGCCAAGTAGCACACAAAGTTCCCAGAAAGACAGGATTTCAAAATCAGTGAATCTGATCTAATTTCTGCTCAGTCTCTCATTGAGAAAGATAATTTTGTGATTTCAGCAAGATTGTGCCAAATTTGATTAGCAGGTCAGGGTTCATTCTACCAGACGGCTAAATTTAAGTTTACTGTCACTACCTTACAAATGACTTTCCAAGAGTTCCTAGATCAACACTCACTACCAAGCTTTGATTTCATTGTGAAACAGCAACAAGAATCTGATTCCTTTTGCCCTCTGTGGATATTAACCTTTAGCATCAGAGCAGAGGCACAGAAGGGAATGAATAAACTGTCAATATTGTCTTTCCTCCAGGGTCCAGCCATGGAAATAGATAGTGGAGAAGGAGCAGTTTGGGGTGGAAAAAGGAGGCGTTTTTTTTCGGGCGCATGACTCCTGAGACGAGGCGGGACGGGGCCATTGTGTTGGCCCGGCGCTTACAAAGCCGGCCCACGTCGCCCTTGGGTGCAGCTTTTCTTAGCGGGTTCACAGCTCCTGCCTTTGCGGTCCTGCTGCCCAGCAGGCACGGGCTGACAGGAAGGAGCTCAATGGAGGCTTTTCAGGGAGCACTGCCATCTGTCCTCTGCTCTCCCGACTCATCAGGCTGTTCCCATCTGTGGGACATGCAGGTATCTGACCTATGGATGCTATAGGTGAATGCTGAGAAAAAAGTGAAGAGGAGCAGTGTTCGTGCACTGTCACTTAGAGTCACTTAGAGGAAGTGAGAAGGCCTGCTTACCCCCACACTTGTATCTGGGGTAAGAGATGAAGCGTTAGGATTATTTTGTTTTAGTTATTGGTGACTCTCTCCTCTCCTTTCCTTCCTTTCTTTTCAAACAATGTTTTATTAAAGTATAATGGACCTGCAACACTGTTAGTCCTAGGTACATAACAAAGATTTGCTGTTTCTGTACTTTACAAAATGATCCCCACCCTGTTTCTTAATTTTTGAAATCAGTAATATCTCTTCCCTAAAATTTGAGTTGTTTTGGACGGAGGCGGCTCAGACTCGGTGTCTGGTCGTTTAGTAGACCGCTTACCTCCAACAGTGGGGTGAGCACGCGTCCCCGTCTCGCCCACAGGCGGCTCACAGGGGCCAGTGTTGTTCTCCTGTTGAACCCTCTTGTCCTGCTTCAGGCAGTGGAGCCCTGCTGTCTTCAGCAGGACAAGCCCTAGGACCAGAGAGCTTTTGGCATGGCAGGCGGTTTCTGTCCGAGGCACCTGCTGCCCGCTCACACTGCAGCCGTTGTTCCTCCGGCAGGGTGGGCTATGGGCAGGGCTTCATCTAGCTCAGCGCAGCTTTGAGTCTCTGGTTTTCTTTTCCTGCGTGCATTTCATTTTTGATGGAATCCATTTCTTGTCTTGTTCTACTCTTTTTGCTAATGTGAATTTAACCTGTGGTGGAGACGTTGTAGTGGTGGATTGAGCACTGGATCTCAGTGGAGCCGGTGATCTGGACTTACCCCTGCCCCACCAGCTGTGTGGCCTTGGAAGAGACATTTGACCTCTCTGGGCCACAGTGTCCTCATCTGTAAACTGAGGACGCTGGCTTCTTAGAATGATGGACTGCCAAGTACCCCAGTGTTAGTCAAGGCGTTCGTTGCTCATTCGTGTCTGATCTTCGTGGCCCTATGGACTGTGGCCCACCAGGCTCCTCTGACCATGGAATTCCCCAGGCAAGAATACTGGAGTGGGTTGCCATGCCCTTAAGATTCCACCACTGTGTTTTGTGTTTTCTGAGATGCTAGGAATATCAGAAATGGAATGTGGCAGTGTTTCCTAAGGGCTCTGCTCCTGTGAAATCTTAAGTAACATCAGGACATTTTTCATTAAGTGACAGTTATATAGCATGGCTAGTGATAGAGAAATATAGATGCATTAGTTAAGAGAGGAATAAGTACGTTCTTGTTTCTTTGTGACAGGTTTGCAAAATCAGTAAAAATTTCTTGTTCCTAGAAAAGTAGTTGTTCAGCCCTGGGGGTGTTATTGGACTTTGAACTTCTAAATAAAGAATTACAGAGTTCAGATAAATGAAGTCTTTTTAATTTTAGCTTTTATTCTTCAGATGAGAGGAAGCCCACAAATGAGGCTAATATATTATATTGGTATTCCATTTCTGATTCGTGTCCCCATGTTGTTTAATAAGAAAAGCCTTATTTAAAAATATTCTAATTCTAAAAATGATACACATTAATTGTAGAAAACTTGGAAAAACACAAAGATGTAAACACAAATATGTCTAATTCCATGATCCAGAAATAGCCATTATTGTTCATGCTTTGAAATCTTTAGATTCTATACACTCAATTTGTAGAACAAAACTGGGATTATACCACAGATAGATAACTTGATATCTTGCTTTTTTCCTGCTGTGTTTCTTTTGAGATTATTTTTGCCACAGGTTTCAAATGAAGATGGAGATTAATGTAATATTATGCTTAGCACACTTGTGTCAAGGTCTGTGACTTACAGAAATAGAATTGTGGACCTAGTATCTGAAAATAACATATGTTTCATTCTCTCTTGAATCGATATTTGATGTATATTGATGCTGTCATAACTATTCCTATAACTAACAAAAGACTTTTTAATCTGTTCTTAATTGTTCACTAATTGCTTTTATAAGATTCCCTCATTTTTCTGTCTCTAAATTCAGTGAGCCTAAGTTATTTTAGCAGTTTTTCTGGATGCCTGGATTCTTCCAGCTGAAGCGTAGTAGCTAGTGTGGGCCAGGCTGCAGGTTTGGCCTGAAGTAGGATAGTTAAGTGATTCCTTTTGCCTGAACATATTTTACATTTGATAATATTTATGATTCACTTGAATACTGGTTTTCATACATCATTTTCCTCTATTAGGAAATGAAAGATGATTAGTTTCTCCTTTGGGTTATTTAGCCTGTGAACTTTTCTGCTACACTATTCACTTTGCATTGAAAATAGATTCTAAATCCTGAACCACACTGGAATTTTTTGTGACCTTTCCCTTCGGTGTCTTTTGGTGGTGCCCTTTGAAGTCCTGAAATGCTTTTGTATTTGATTGAGATTAAATCTGGGTTTCATTTTACTTTTTTAAAACATATTGAGCAAGTTAATTTTCTGTTCGGGTTCCTAAGGGGAATGATCCCAGCCCTCGTGTGTCCCAAGAATTCAGTCCGAGCCTTGCCAGAACATTCCTGTGGTTTTCCACAGGGCAGATCAGTGTGCTCATGAAATTTTAGTTGTAGCTCGTGTTTTCTGTGGTTAATTAAAACATCTGGCTTTTAAATTTTCCACAAACAGAGCATAAGCATTTGGCCAAACCTTTTTAGTAATAATTAAGCACTTCAATCCTCCCCCTCAGAATAGCCCAAACTTGTAAGGTGTTTTTAGGAGACCTTATAAACTCTTGTCTCTGTTCATTAATGATTTTAAACATTTGGGCGATGCTAGGGGTTCTCCTGCCAGACATCCAGTCCTGAGAGAGAGTGTTTGTGAATTCCTCTGATGGATTCCGGCCTTTTCCCCCCTCCAGGTTGGAGCTGCTGTGGGTGAGCTGCTGCCGTCTGTAGCCAAGCATGCTGTGGTCGGATCTGCCCAGCCGGGGAACAGAGACGTTTGCTGGATGGAAAATCCATAAAAGAAAGCTCCTGTGAAAGCCTGAGACAGACAATAACGTAAGCAAGGTCAGGTTGGTATAAGATCAGAGCGGCTGGGTAAAGTGGATTGGATCACACGGGGAAGGTGGTTTTGTTCATTTCATGGAGTGTTTTTGAGACAACCCCTAAATAATCATTCCCAGTTATCTGAGGGACTCCTGGCTATCGTGCAAATGGCAGACAGCCTGACAAACTTCTGGATGCGGTGCATTTTATCCTCCTTTCTTTCTTTTCCTTTCCCCTCTCCTTGTCCCATCCTCTCTCTCACAGAGAAGAGAAGAAGATTGTAAGCTTAGCAAATGTACAACAAACCACAACCAGAGGTCACCCATAGTTACTCTCTGATCTTGGCTTTATTTTGGGGAGAGAGCCTGGGCTTGTCCCGATGCTCTCAGAGACTTGCCCTCATGTGTTTCCACACCATGAAGGGTGGATTGTGGAGACCTGCCGCATTCTGGGGGAGGCGGGCTACTTCTGTGTGTGTTCCTTTGGTTTGCTTGGCAAGCTTTTCAGTTCAGTTCACTTCAGTCGCTCAGTCGTGTCCGACTCTTTGTGACCCCATGAACCACAGCACGCCAGGCCTCCCTGTCCATCACAGACTCCTGGACTTTATTCAAACTCATGCCCATTGAGTCGGTGATGCCATCCAGCCATCTTATCCTCTGTCGTCCCCTTCTCCTCCTGCCCCTACTCCCTCCCGGCATCAGGGTCTTTTCCAGTGAGTCAACTCTTCGCATGAGGTGGCCAAAGTATTGGCATTTCAGCCTCGGCATCAGTCCTTCCAGTGAACACCCAGGACTGATCTCCTTTAGGATGGACTGGTTGGATCTCCTTGCGGTCCAAGGGACTCTCAAGAGTCTTCTCCAACTCCACAGTTCAAAAGCATCAATTTTTCAGCACTCAGCTTTCTTCACAGTCCAACTCTCACATCCATACATGACCACTGGAAAAACCATAGCCTTGACTAGACGGACCTTTGTTGACAAAGTAATGTCTCTGCTTTTTAATATGCTGTCTAGGTTGGTCATAACTTTCCTTCCAAGGAGTAAGCGTCTTTTAATTTCATGGCTGCAGTCACCATCTGCAGTGATTTTGGAGCCCCCAAAAATGAAGTCAGCCACTGTTTCCACTGTTTCCCCATCTATTTGCCATGAAGTGATGGGACCAGATGCCATGATCTTAGTTTTCTGAATGTTGAGCTTTAAGCCAACTTTTTCACTCTCCTCTTTCACTTTCATCAAGAGGCTTTTTAGTTCCTCTTCACTTTCTGCCATAAGGGTGGTGTCTTACTCTTAAATCTCTCTCCAAGCAAAAGCTAGCAACACATTCGTTTTCAACAGTGTGTGCACGTGGTGTTAAGATACCCAGGACGAAGGAGAAGAAACGTCCCGCAGACAGTGGGAATGTAACTAAACGCCGCACAGCCTCACCAAGAAGCAGGAGGAGGGAGCTGCATGGCCGGCCCCACAGGTGGCAGTGTGGCGGGAAAGGGTTCACTCTGAGAAAGAAGGTCAGACGGGGACAGGCGCTGGAAACACCTTGTGTCCAGTGTTCAGTGGTACATGCGGTAAGCAGAAGGGAATGAGTCAGCAGTCTTCGGAGCCTGTGAAGCAGTGAGTGTCTGTCGGCTTTGCCCACCCAGCATCTCCTTCCTGCTCCTCAATAAATCACGCGGCTTTCCCCTGGGCCATCAGTCACCCTTGCTTTGTTCTCAGCCCATGTAGTCAGAGGAGGCGATGACTCCATTGCTTCTGTCGTGGGCATGTGACATCAGCTTGGTTAGTCAGGGTCACAAGGATCCATTGTGGAGGTGTGGAATTATGAAACTGCTGCAGAGAGGTTTTTCCTGTCTGTGGGTTTGTTAAGCTGGAGCTGCTAATGACCCTCTTTGCGACCACGTAGGAAGACCCTTCCTGAGAGTGAAGTCAGCATAGAGGAAATCATAGTAGGCTGATGGAGGAAAGGGATTGGGGGCAGGGGGCCACATGCACACATACACCCACCTTACACCCTCCACGGGTGGGCCCAGACCCAGCAGCCGCCAAAGCCAGCAACTCCACTTTCACTCTCCCAGAAGGTTAGCTCGGTAGTTTGAATTACAGGTCGATCACTTCGATCGAAAGCATCCTGCTTTGCCATACCTTTCAGTGTGAAGTCTTCGCATGACGTGACCGTGGCTCCGCCCCTGTCCTCAGGGCCTTGCAACTATCGGCCAGATCAGAGGAGTGTGAGGCCAGCTGACCCCCAGAGTGAAAGTGTATCACCAGAGCTAACAGCAGAATTCTGTGGGCGTCAGAGGAATGCGGAATTATTATATTATTCTGCTGGCTGGGGAAGAGGCGAGCAGAGAGAGCTGTTATTTCACAGAGGACGAGCAGGCACATATTTAGAACTATATTTAATTCAATTACTTGCTTTTTTGAGTCTGAAAGAAAGGGAGGCTTTCCAGAGCCTATAGTTAATTGCAGATAAGGAAGATAATTTCAGAGTTTCACCAGGAGTAGAATCTTGGTATTTACTGTAAACACGATTGTTTCGGGAGCAGCCAAATGAGAGGTTGTCAAAGAGTTGTCCAGAGTTGAACACCAGAGGGGAACAGCTGCTCTTCTCACCAAAAACAAGAGTTGGCTTTCTGGTGTAAGCAGAATTCCAAATGCGTCATGAACTTTACTGATGAGTTTCCTCTTCTCAAGGTTGGGCTTTATGATGATTACTTTGTGTTTTTTATAATTGACTTTATTGGACTTAAAAAAAAATTAATAGTCTTTGTTTGATGGAAGCAGTTTTAGGTTTCAGAAAAGTTGAGCTGAAAGTGGAGTTTCCATGCTCTGTGCCCTTTTGTTGTTAATTAGTCTATAGGTCGGGTCCAGCTCTTTGTGACCCCGTGGACTGCAGCACGCCAGGCTTCCTTGTCCTTCACTGTCTCCCAGAGTTTGCTCAAACTCATGTCCGTTGAGTCAGTGATGCCATCCAAGAGTCTCATCTTCTGCCTCTCCTTTCTCCTCTTGGCCCTCAATCTTTCCAAGCATCAGGGTCTTTTCCAGTGAGGCAGCTCTTCGCATCAGGTGGCCAGGGTATTGAAGCTTCTGCATCAGTCCTTCCAGTGAATATTCAGGGTTGGTTTCCTTTAGGATGGACTGTTTTGACCTCCTTGCTCTCCAGGGGACTCTGGAGAGTCTTCTCCAGCACCACAATTCAAAAGCGTCAATTCTTCGGCACTCAGCCTTCTTTTTTGGTCTGACTCTCACATCCGTACATGACTACTGGAAAAATCATAGGTTTGACTCCACGAACTTCTGTCAGCAAAGTAATGGCTCTGCTTTTAAATACTCTGTTTAGGTTTATCATAGCATTTCTTCCAAGGAGCAAGTGTCTTTTAACTTCATGGCTGCAGTCAACACCATCCACAGTGATTTTGGAGCTGAAGAATATAAAACCTGTCACTATTTCCATTGTTTCCCCATCCATTTACCATGAGGTGATGGGACCAGATGCCATGATCTTAGTTTTTTGAATGTTGAGTTTTTACTCAGCTTTTTCACTCTTCCTCTTTCACCTTCATCAAGAGGCTCTTTAGTTTTTCTTCACTTTCTGCCTTTAGAGTGGTATCATCTGTATATCCAAGGTTGTTAATATTTCTCCCGGCATTCTTGATATCAGCTTATGATTCATCCAGCCTGGCATTTGGCAACATGTACTCTGTATATAAGTTAAATAGGGTGACAGTGTACAGCCTTGATGTACTCCTTTCCCAATTTTGAACTGTCCATTGTTCTATGTCTGGTCCTCACTGTTGCTTAATGGCCTGCATACAGGTTTCTCAGAAGGCAGGTAAGATTATGTCTGTCTTAATCATTATCAGTGATTACTGACTGAAGGATTTACATGTTTGGTGGGTATATTATTTCAAGAATTTAAAGTGTTTTTGTTAATGATTATACAAATTGAGTCTTTATACAAAGAAAGATAAATGTCATAAAATGATTATTTTACTATATGAAAACTGCCAATTAAAATGCCTTGGGTTTGGAGATTATAGTATGGTTTTATGTTGTGTGCAGATCGGACCTTTTTTGTAATATAAAGTACTAGGTACACTTTTGTCTTTAAGTGTGCTGTTTTTGCCGTTTGTTGGTATGGTTCTCAATAGACTTTTTGCTGTGAAGACATTAATTACTTTAGAAACATAAGGACTGCACATTTTTGTCTCTTCTTTAGTTATGACTTGGAAAAATTGTGAATGCATAAAGATCAGAAAAGGAAAAAAGTGCTTTATTGTGATGTTTGGATTCTAGTGGGCCACTTTATTTTCTAGTAAAGTTACAATTTTGACTTTTATTTTTAAAGTGAAAAAATACTAATTTTGTCTTGGTGAGATTCAGAGACATTTCTCCTCCCTGTCATATAGCTAAAAGCAGACATCTGTTATTGGACTTTAATCAGATTTTAAAATCACACGATTTGATTTAGAGCATGTTTTCTGCAATTCCATTAGTAGGTCAAGCCCTGCCTCCTGTTTTCCGGAGGGCTTAGTTCTCCAGGCTGGCTTATCTGCTTCCTGCTCTTTCTTTGTAACCTTCTCATTTCCACCTGTGTGGGGCTGACGTATTTGTTACCTGGCCCCTTTGCTTTCCTTGCAGTCCTTTGGCAGATAAAGTCACTTCATAAAAGGACATCCACGGAGCAACATGGAATTACCCAATTTATTTTCATTTAAGAGAAAAAACAGTAGGTAAGCTTTCGTTTATTTCTCTAGGAGCTGGAAATGGGTATCGTGAATTTTTTAACCTGGTCTCTCCTTTCAGTGTTTTCTTTCTCTTTGGTGGCCTTTTAAAAAATCCTTGTGAGCTAGTGACAGAATGATGAATGACCCCGTGAGGAGTGTAGTGTTACGTTCTCGGAGGCTGTGGTCCCGCTGGCCTTGCTTTTCTTAGGGAACTGGAGCACAGTAGGGCTGAGTGAGGGCAGCTTCTGTGCTGCCCTTGAGTTTGAATGGGGCCTTATGCAGCCTGGAGTTAGAGGTTTGCAGTGAGGGAGCTGCTGCAGGTGGGGTTGTGGTGGTTACATTTGTGACTGTTCTTGCTTCTTTATAGTAACATGGTTGCAGATAAAGCCAAAATCAGGTCAGTGTGGCCACATTTGGTGAGGCTGGCGCAAGAATAAAGAGCTTGTCTGGAACTGGCTTTCATTAGGAGAACCCATGTTCCTGTGAAACCTTTAATGAGGATGTTTATGGTAAATGTGTGTGTTAATAGAGTTTGGAATGTTGCATCTTTTGATTTTTTGCGTGTCTTTATATTTGTCTTTAAAAAAACCTGTAAGGTACTAGGTTTCCCTTAGAGGCCCTCAAAGGTACCATACTCTGGTGACATGTAGTCAGTTGTCGTTTATTTTAGTGTAATTACTGATGTAAGAACAGGCAGTGGTTTCTCAGTCCCGTCATGATCTATAATGAAGGAAACATTTAATCTTGATGATACTGTCCAAATATGACCTATATATATGGTAACTGTTTAGAAATTCTCAGGTTTCCAAATTGATTATTACTGTTCAAAAAAGAATTGTTCTTATTTATAAACAAAAATAAGTCTATTGGATGTTTTTGCATAGACAGTGTCCAAGCCAGTGAATTTATTTTGAAAGTGAGTATCAACATCAGTCTAACTTTCATTAGGAAGTTGCTCTATAGAGTCTGCTGCTGTGTTCTTTTTAAGAATCAAAGGAAACAGTTTTTCTTGCATTCTTCATGCTGCTGAGGCCCTTTGAGGACAGAATTTAGATAGCAGCTAGTGCATGCTTGGTCTCTTAAGGGTGGTTTTCTCGACGACTTCAGGCTGTAAATAGCTTGTGATGCTGTGGCTCTTCTCTAGTGCCCGGTTCAAGCATGACAGTGGCAGCGCCTGGGCAGGTGAGACGCAGTTAGTGGCTTTGCCAGAGACATATCTCAGAAATAGAAAGTCTGGAGTTCCAGCCGTGACTAGGCCCTCGATGATTCTAAAGTTGGAGGGAAAATGGCCACCGGTCTTGAGGGCGGCGTTAATTTGTGAGTGCTAAGAGATGCTGAGTGAGTTTTACTTGGTTCAGTGCGATTCAGTTACATTCCAAATGAACCTGTTAACAGTATTAACAAAGTCAACTTTGGTAGTTGCTGGAGGGAACGAAATGAAGTATCCTAGGGGAGAGATAGCCAGAATACGAGCCCTCGTGGGAGAGCTAGCATTTTATCGAGCTTGTCTAGTGTGCCGAGAACTTAAGCACTTTCTCAGCTCTTGGTGGGACTGGATGGGGTGGGGAGAATCCTCACAAGCATCCTACGAGAGAGACAGCATTACCTGTTTTACAGATGAAGATGCTCTGGAGCTGAGAGATCGAGTTACTGATTTAAATTTGAATCTAAATTTTTCTCTCAAATTTCATGATATACCTGTGTAAATAAAAGGCTTTGCACAGCTTACAGAGTGGTTGGTCTGTACAAAAGTCTGCGTGTGTCTCTTTATGTATCTTGCATCGTTATTATAACTAATGAAGTAATAAAGGCCCAAAGTACTATATGAGTAGGATGCTTTGGAATTGCCAAGTAGAGAGTGGTTAACATGGATGTAGATTAATCTGGAGAAGTGGCATTTCGTTATTTTTGATAAATAAGTAGGTAGGCGATTGTCAGTGGATGGGGGTTTTTCAAGGCTTTTTACCTGAGGAAAATACCTAATCAGACCCTCAGAGGCAGAAATAAAAAATGCACAACTGTTTGGAGTTCTGGCTGAGATTTTACAGCCAAGGTACGTGGCCCAGCCACGTGCTCGGTCACCCTGCCGTCAGCTGCCTGGAGGCGTCTGGTTGCTGAGGGAATGCGATAGTCCCAAGCAGCTTACGTAGAGAAGGAAGGAGGAATGTCGTCCTGGGCTTCCCTGAGCATCCCCGACTGTCCCTGACCCTGACTCCACACTTCTTGTCTGGGAAGCGTCGAGCTTCTTGGCACTGTCTGCCACGGAGGCCCTGTGGCATTTGACCATGAGGAGGGGTCAGGGTGTCCGACTCTGTGGTGGTCTCAGACTTCCAGTGTTTCCATCTGCCGGTGTCCATAGTGGAGCGACACTCTGGTCTCCTCGGGCTGCAGCCGGGCTCCTCTGTCCGTGGACTCTCCAGGCAAGAACACTGCGGTGGGTTGCCATGTCCTACTCCAGGGGATCTTTCAGACCCCACCGTTGAACCTGAGCCTCTAGCATTGCAGGCGGATTCTTGGGAAGTCCAGATAAATGTCCCCTCCCCAAATGCACATGGTGAAATCCTAACCCCCAGAGGTGATGGTATGAGGAGGTGGTGGCTTTGGGAGGTGCTTCAGTCAGGAGGGTGGAGTCCTGATTACTGCCGTATAACAGAGGCTCCAGAGACATCCTGGCTCCTTCTGCCATTTGAGAACACCATGAGAACTCCAGCAGTGAATCGGGAAGAGGGCCCCTCACCAGAAGGTGTCTGTGCTAGCACCTCGAGCTGGACGTCCAGCTTCCAGGACTGTGAGAAAGAATACATTTCTGTTGTCTGTAAGCCACCAGTCTGTGTGGTTTATCATAGCATCCTGTGTGCACTGGGATAAACGCCTGGGAGATGGTGATCTCTCTACCCCTATCCAGCTGTTCCTGCAGTTGTGTCTTAGACAAAGGATGGAGAAAAGTGTGAAAGGCCAGCAACACGGTACTCTTCACAGAGCTGTGATTGCCGGCCTCCAGCTTTGATCCATGATGCTTCTGGTTTGGTGTGTAAAATCTGTTTTGTCTGGAAGAGCGTGACTTGTTGTGTGATGGGTTGATTGTCTGGCAGTTCCGTGATGTGGTTTGAGACAAAGCAGGTCAGTTGTGATACTTACATTATATGCAGAAAAGGGACTGCTATTTGAGATTGAGTTATCTTATAAAGTAGATGCCACAGGAGGGCAATTTGGTAACATATTTCAAAATTTAACATCACCAGCAGTTTCATGAATAGGTTTTGTTAACTGTGCCAAGATATTTGTACAAGTTTTACTATCATAGCTTATTTGTAAAGAATGAAGGAGCTCTATATGTGTGCCAATTTGGAATTATATTATTTATATATATATATATGTGTGTGTGTGCATTATCTATATAAAATGAAAGAAGTCTTTTCCAAATCATGTGAATACCATTTTCTTTTGTATAAATGTTTTAATGAAGATATATATGCTGGTACTTATATCTTCTTCCCCATGGAAAAATATGTACTATTATTACACTGAAAAACTTCTCTTTTTTTTCTGTATTATTTGAGTTTTCTAGCCAGTTTCACTTATTCATTTTCTTTTCTTTTAAACAAGAATAAAGAGCTAGCTGGGCAGTGTATGATCATGACCATAACCATTCACAGTATTTTTAGTACAGTTTATAAAACCTTACTGAATGTTTTTAAAAACACTGTAAATTTCCCCCTTTTCTTGCCTCTTTACATGCAGAAGCGAGAGGTAATTTTTATGGGCAGAGTAGTAAAGTATATGCTAAGCCAGCGAACGTTCCCTTGAAAGCTTTTTAGTTAAAACATTGAGTTGAGAATGAGGAAAGAGAAAGATATTTACCAAATGTGGTTTGAAGGACAAAGAATCCCATCGTGCTGAAGTGTGTCTGAAAGTGTACTCTTAGGTTCAGTTTGTTTGCTTTAAATATGAGCTTTGGACTGAATTGTATTTGCTTTTCAGACCACAAGGCTGGAGGTGGCCGTGGAAGTCTCCAAAATCTGATTGCTAGTCAGGAGAGCTGTTTGCTGAGAAAGGCCTGCCTGTTTGGACTAGAAGTAATGACTGATGCACAGATAAAGCCAGGGTGCCTTTTAAGTAACTTCTGACTTCTGTGTCTGGATTTTGCTTTCCTCTTAATTAAAACCCCCCAGATGCGAGTCATAGGTCAAAGGAGGTGACTCCCCTAAACTCTTCCAGTAACAGTAACTGCTGACTCTTCTGCTGTTGGTAAGGTGCTCTGGAAACCTTTGTATCCATTTCTTTATGGTGACTTACCCCAGAGAAGGGATAGGCTACCCACTCCAGTATTCTTAGGCTTCCCTTGTGGCTCAGCTGGTAAAGAATCCTCCTGCAATGCGGGAGAGCTGGCTTCAATCCCTGGGTTGGGAAGATCCCCTGGAGAAGGGAAACGCTACCCACTCCAGTATTCTGGCCTGGAGAATCCCACGACTGTATAGTCCATGGGGTCACAAAGAGTTGGACACAACTGAGTGGCTTTCACTTTTCCTCCTGTGTTCTTAGTTTGGATGCTGAATTTTAATAATTGAAAGATAACAGTTCTTTTTTTAGCATGTAGGCAGTTGTAGTCTGGAGAACAAATCCATTGTAACATCCTTTAACTGTACATATTTCAGTCTCTTATCCTTGATGTTTTTATTTTAAAAAATCTACAAAGCCATGGACATTTTTCTAGTTTCCACAATAATTTTAGTAACTTTTTCCCCCTAAAATGACTTGATGAGTAGCTCATCGGTATTATTTATTTTTGCCTTGTCTTCCTTTCTTTCTGTATGGCTTCTGTATTGACATCTGACCCTCTTATACTTAATTACCACAAGAATTATACCCTCCCACCCCCCCATATTGGAAGGTATTTGAACCAGAGTATGTGAACTGTAATCTGTTAGAAGGTTAGTACAAAGTACATATGTGTATGTATTTGTGTATGTATAGAATGAATGTCATTTTTTAAAAATATAGAAATGTCCAAACAATTTTGTGCCCGTATATTGTAAGTGAGAAAAAACTGATACTACCTTCAGTTAATACTCAGTTCCCAAAAGAAGTTGATATTTTAAAAATTCAGGGTAACCAGTGCCTGATATGGGGATTGGAAACTCACATGCCTGCCAGGACCTGACAGAAAAGTAAGCAGGTGGACTGGAGCATAAAGGGGGGAAAAGGCACAGTTACCACTCAGCTATTCAGGAACAAGGGCCAGTGCTGCCTGATCTTCCAGTGACCTTCTCATACTTTGAGAGAAGACAGACATTTGGATTTTTATGTGACTCCTCCCAGTTTTCAGATGTTACCAGTGCACCTAAAATAATTTGAACATTGTCCTCTTGGACTTTCCCCTGTGATCTTTGTCAGCAAGGGTTACGATTGCTTCCTATAGAGTAGGTGATGGGGGGCCTGGGAAGCCTGTGGCCTGGTGCTTGCCTTCTCAGAGCACACAGTTTAGATGGGTCAGTGTGATGTGGATGGTTGGTACAAGTGCTGAGGACCACAGGAACCCCAAGGAGATGGAAAGCAACATGAGCCATCCCGTCCTGGGAGAAGTCCTAGAGGAGATGGGCCCTGCAGTGACCCTGAGGGGCCAGCAAGGGCCGGAGACCCGGGGCCCTGGAGGGGAGCAGGCAGGGCCATGGAGGGCAGAGGCGGGTGGATGGAAAGGGTTGAGGCCTCGAGACAGGGCTGAGCTCGCGAGGAGATGGTGGAGGGCCGTGGAGCAGGTCTGTGCCC
>CM035287.1:49048513-49195123 GCA_020226075.1 Hydropotes inermis | reverse complement strand
ACACACACACACACACACACACACACACACACACACACACACACACACACCTCCCTTATTCCCGGGTCACGTTTCTCATGAATGCAGAAGAGCAAGCCTATAATACATGCCACTGGACACGCAAGAAAGGGCTTGGAGAGACCCACAATCCTGTCTTTCATTTCTGAAAAATTCAAAGCATATTATTATTGATGGTAAGATTGAACATTTTATTAGTTTTTTAAAAGTCTCTTGTATCATTGGACACAGAAGGAAAATTACAGTGAGAGAGAAATTTAATACTCTGGTGAACTATATTCAGTTTTGGTTATTCTGGTTAAAAAGAAACAAAGGAAGCATTGATTTTTTTTTTTTAGCCTCTTTGATCCAAATGGTTTTAGTTTTCCACTGTTAGACATATTAAAACTTTGAAGACACAGAAGTGCTATTCAGTAAACTGCTTCTTTCAGCAGCTTCTGTGATGTCCTGGGGCACTGGAAGCCTTTGGTTTCCTTTCAAGGCAGGAGCAGTTAACTCCAAATCAGTTCCTCTCTCTGCAAAATCAGAACCTTTATATTTTGTACCAGGGGAGCAGAGAATTTTTTTTAATGATTTGATATTTTAAAAATATTTGACTTTTCATTCAACTTAGAGAATCCGAGGTTCTAATAACAGAATGGTCAATTTGGCCAACAAAGCTATAGAAAGAGGAATGCGCACAAGTCGGTTTTAGGTGTTACTTTGTAAGGGGTGGTTCCTGTAGGAGGAACTCACTATATTGCTGGTAAAACTTACTTTCCTCTGCTCTTTTTCTGGGATCTGGATGGGAACCAAGACCCGTGGCACATTGCCTGAATGTCCACAGCCCCCAGTTGGAGGCCTAGCTGAGGACTCATGGGGGAAACAACACCCTCTCTTTTCTGTTTATGGTTATCAGTCATGTTGTAAAACTTAATTTATTTTGCTTTAAGGTCAATGAAAAAAAAGTTGTCTTGAACTTTTAGTTTTCAAGCCCCAGAACAGGGTATGTTTTTGTTCCATGGCTTTGGCTCGTGGATCAGCTTTGCAACTCAGGATCGTTTATGTGGTCAGGGGCCACTGGGCCGAGGGAGCACCCGGAGTGCGAGGCGTTGTGTCAGCACAGGCCAGGTGACGGGTGAGTGAGGCAGGGCCCTCGTCCTCAGTCGGTTTATGCAGCTCTCCCCTGGAGACTGAGTGCATGAGCAGGCATGTGGCCTGCACAGAAGCATGCCTCCAGAGATGAGGCAAGCACTGTGGACAAGTTCAGGGAGGGGCCCTGGCTTTCTGACCGAAGGCAGCAGCGGCATAGTTGGCCTTCAGCCAGGCCTTGGAGAATCCCCAGTGGAACAAACTCATGCAGTGCTGTCTTTGAATGAATTCTCACTTCAACTGTGAGCCTCAATTTTCCTCGTTTATAAAATGGTGCCACTTTTTTTGACTGTACCATCTGGTGTATGGGATCTTAGTTCCTTGACCAGGGATGGAACCTGTGTCCCCTGCAGTGGAAGGTGGAATCTTAACCAGCCAGGGAAGCCCCTGGTGATGGTATCTTTACCATCCATATTGCAGTACTTTTCTGAGACTTCCAAAATGTACCACAGTGAAATACTCTCAATGTTGTTACTTCTTACTGTGGTTAATATTGTCAAATGGAGTCTGTTAAATATTTACATAACTGTGATGATCTGTAGTTTTCCAGGAGTTAGATCTAAAAAAGGAGATATTGTTACTCATGGTGATTTATTAGACTTAACTCTCCATAGGAAAGTTTTTATATATGGAAATGTAACTGATATCACACATGCAGTGAAGAGAGTCATTGGTTAAAGTCGAGAGATGTCTCTGAACAGTATCTGAAAGGCCAAGTTCTCTTTTTTAGGGAAGAATCAGGCATAGGATGGTTGGGTATGTTAATGTGTAGGTGCCTAAAGTTCTGAATTTGAGATTGCTATATAGCATGGGACTTGAAACTCTGTGGTTCTTTTAAGAAAACAAAAACCCATACTTAAAACAAAAATTGAACTTCCTAGGGTTTTTGTGAGACTTTAAGAACTTGAGTTGACTTAGAGAAGTAGGAGATGTGGTAAATTCCTTCCTGGGTATGTTCATTAAAACATTGTGAATAAAGCTGGAGCACTTGGAGCCTGAAGCATGTTAGTGTTGTATGAGGAGAAGGACATACATGTATGATATTAGATTTAAAAAACACGTTCCACACATTCAGTTGGAGATTCTAGTTCTGATTCACTCCCTAAATCACATGTTATTAATACAGTATTGATCCTTTTGCTAGAATGGCCTAACCACTTTTCTTTGAAACTGATGCTATAGGTAGTTTATGAGCCAATCAAGAAAACTGATCTCATAGCCACACTCTATTTTTCCTTTTCTAAAATAGACTATCTTTTTTGTAGAACAGTTTTAGATTTGCAGACAGACTGGGATGGTAGTGCAGAGTTCTCATTAAGCCTCTCATTATATTTCCTCTATTATTAACGTCTTTATGTTCATTTTATTGTTGTTTAGTCACTAAATTGAGCCCAACTCTTTGAGACCCCATGACTGCAGCACATCAAGCTTCCCTGTCCTTCACTATCTCCTGGAGTTTGCTCAAATTCATGTCCACTGAGTTGGTGATATTATCTAACCATCACAACCTCTGCCACTCTTTTCTCCTCCTGCCTTCAATCTTTCCCAGCCTCAGAGTCTTTACCAATGAGTTGACTCTTTGCATCAGGTGGCCAGAGTATTGGACCTTCAGCATCAGCCTTTCCAATGAATATCCAGGGTTGATTAAAGTCCATAGTTTGTTCAGATTTCCTTTTACTTAAGTCAAAACTGTCCTTTTCGCTCAAAACTTTCAGTTCAGTTCAGTCGCAGTCGTGTCCGATTCTTTGCGACCCCGTGGACTGTAGCACGCCAAGCCTCCCTGTCCATCACCAGCTTCCAGAGTTTACTCAAACTCATGTCCATCCAGTAAGTGATGCCATCCAACCATCTCATCCTCTGTTGTCCCCTTCTCCTCCCGCCTTCAATCTTTCCCAGCATCAGGGTTTTTTCCAATGAGTCAACTCTTCGCATGAATTCTTCAGTACTTCGCCAAAGTACTAAAGTTTCAGCTTCAGCATCAGTCCTTCCAGTGAACACCCAGGGCTGATCTCCTTTAGGATGGACTGGTTGGATCTCCTTGCAGTCCAAGGGACTCTCAAGAGTCTTCTTCAACACCACAGGTCAAAAGCATCAATTCTTCAGCACTCAGCTTTCTTTACAGTCCAATTCTCACATCCATACATGACTACTGGAAAAACCATAGCCTTGACTAGATGGACCTTTGTTGGCAAAGTAATGTCTCTGCTTTTGAATATGCTTTCTAGGTTGGTCATAAATTTTCTACCAAGGACTAAGCATCTTTTAATTTCATGGCTGCAATCACCATCTGCAGTGATTTTGGAGTCCCCCAAAATAAAGTCTGTCACTGTTTCCACTGTTTCCCCATCTATTTGCCATGAAGTGATGGGACCAGATGCCATGACCTTAGTTTTCTGAATGTTGAGTTTTAAGCCAACTTTTTCACTCTCCTCTTTCACTTTCATCAAGAGGCTCTTTAGTTCTTCACTTTCTGACATAAGGGTGGTGTCATCTGCATATCTGAAGTTATTGATATTTCTCCCAGCAATCTTGATTCCAGCATGTGCTTCCTCCAGCCCAGCGTTTCTCATGATGTACTCTGCATATAAGTTAAATAAGCAGGATGACAATGTACAACCTTGACGTACTCCTTTTCCTATTTGGAACCAGTCTGTTTTTCCATGTCCAGTTCTAACTGTTGATTTTTGACCTGCATACAAATTTCTGGGGAAGCAGGTCAGGTGATCTGGTATTCCCATCTCTTTCAGAATTTTCCACAGTTTTTGTGATTGACACAGTCAAAGGCTTTGGCATAGTCAATAAAGCAGAAATAGATGTTTTTCTGGAACTTTCTTGCTTTTTCTATGACCCAGTGGGTGTTGGCAATTTGATCTCTGGTTCCTATGCCTTTTCTAAATGTAGCTTGAGCATCTGGAATTTCATAGTTCATGTATTGTTGAAGCCTGCCTTGGAGAATTTTGAGCATTACCATGCTAGCATGTGAGATGAGTGCAGTTGTGCAATAGTTTGAGCATTCTTTGGCATTGCCTTTCTTTGGGATTGAAGTGAAAACTGACCTTTTCCAGTCTCATGGCCACTGCTGCGTTTTCCAGATTTGCTGTCATATTGAGTGCAGCACTTTCATAGCATCATCTTTTAGGATTTGAAATAGTTCAACAGGAATTCCATCACCTCTACTAGCTTTGTTCATAGTGATGCTTCCTAAGGCCCACTTGACTTCGCATTCCAGGATGTCTGGCTCTAGGTGAGTGATCACACCATCGTGGTTATCTGGGTCATGAAAATCTTTTTTGTACAGTTCTTCTGTGTATTCTTGCTACCTCTTCTTAATATCTTCTGCTTCTGTTAGGTCCATACCATTCTGTCCTTTATTGTTCCCATCTTTGCATGAAATATTCCCTTGGTATCTCTGATTTTCTTGAAGAGATCTCTAGTCTTTCCCATTCTGTTGTTTTCCTCTATTTGTTTGCATTCATCGCTGAGGAAGATTTTCTTATCTCTCCTTGCTATTTTTTGGGACTCTGCATTCAAATGGGAATATCTTTCCTTTTCTCCTTTGCCTTTTGCTTCTCTTCTTTTCACAGCTATTTGTAAGGCCTCCTCAGACAGCCATTTTGCCTTTCTTTTTCTTGGGGATGGTCTTGATCCCTGTCTCCTGTACAGTGTCATGAACCTCCATCCATAGTTCATCAGGCACTCTGTCTATCGGATCTAGTCCCTTAAATCTATTTCTCACTTCCACTATATAGTCATAAGGGATATGATTTAGGTCATACCTGAATGGTCTAGTGGTTTTCTCCACTTTCTTCAATTTCATTTTGAATTTGGCATAAGGAGTTCATGATCCGAGCCACAGTCAGCTCCCAGTCTTGTTTTTGCTGACTGAATAGAGCTTCTCATCTTTGGCTGCAAAGAATATAATCAATCTTATTTCGGTGTTGACCATCCGGTGATGTCCATGTGTAGAGTCTTCTCCTGTGTTGTTGGAAGAGGGTGTTTGCCATGACCAGTGCGTTCTCTTGGCAAAACTCTGTTAGCCTTTTCCCTGCTTCATTCTGTACTCCAAGGCCAAATTTGCCTGTTTCTCTAGGTATTTCTTGACTTCCTACTTTTGCATTTCAGTCCTCTATAATGAAAAGGACATCTTTTTTGGGTGTGTGTTCTAGAAGGTCTTGTCAGTCTTCATAGAACCATTCAATTTCAGCTTCTTCAGCATTACTGGTCAGGACATAGACTTGGATTACTGTGGTATTGAATGGTTTGCCCTGGAAATGAACAGAGATCATTCTGTCGTTTTTGAGATTGCCTCCAAGTACTGCATTTTGGATTCTTGTTGACTATGATGGCTACTCCATTTCTTCTAAGTGATTCCTGCCCACAGTAGTAGATATAATGGTCATCTGAGTTAAATTCACCCATTCCAGTCTAATTTAGTTTGCTGATTGCTAAAATGTTGATGTTCACAACTTGACCCCATCACACAGGGCAGTTGTTTCTGGATAATAGTGGCTTTTCAGTGATTATTGGTTGAGTGTATAAATAAATAATATGCTTTATCTGCCCTTAAGTTGTTATCAGGGAAGGATCAGGCCACCGTGCTGATGACATGCACACGAGGGCCTAAGCGTTTGAATGCAGTGGGCTGTGTTTGAATGACGCCTGGCATTGCCACTTACTAACCCTGGAATAAGTCACTCAGCCTCTCATACCTCTCTTCTCACCTGTGGAAAGAGGATCATGGCAACTCCTACCTCAGTGGGCAGGAAAGAAACAAAGAGAGGAAAGAATGCATGTGAGAGCCTGTGGCCACAGCCTCCCATGGGGGAAGCTCTCAGTAAAGGTCAGAGTCAGCGTTTATCTTGCAGATGGAATGTGGTAAGTGTCATGAGAGGTACACGGTGTCATAGGCCGTCAGGAAAGGGGAGGTGCATCACGTTGGGCAGAGGTTGGGAAAGAGGAGGTAGCATTTGAGACTGACCTGAAAGAATGCATCAGCCTTCTCCAGAGGCAGAGTGACCAGCGGGAGAAATTGAGAGCATGTAATACACAAAGTTACAGACGTGGAAGATGGGAGAGAGGTCTTCTGGAGAAAAGGCTGTGGTCTAGTATGGCAAGACAGGTTGATAAAACTATTAGGGCCATATGTGTTTTTGATATAAATTTAAATTTTTCTTCTAAAAATTTTCGAATAGAAAAAGTGTAAAGAATACTGCAGTGAACACCCATAGAACCCCTATCTAATTTCAGTGAATATTAACATTTTTCCTATTTACTTCATGTGTATAATTTACATATATTATTTTTTGCTGAACCACTTAAAAATAAATTTTAGAATTCATGGCATTTTACCCCTAAATACTTTAGCATGCATTTCCAAAAAATACAGAAGCTGCCTTATGTAAATGCAGTACTATTATGATGACCAGCAAACTAAATAATAATCCCCAAATATCATTTATTATCAATCCATAGTCAAACTTCCCAGAGACTTAGTCTTCTAAGTCTTTAGCATTAAAAACATTTTTAAAAACCAGAGTCCAAGCTGAAGACCATGCGTTGCATTTTATTTGTCATGCTTCCTAAGTCTCTTTAAATCTAAAATTCCAACTAAGATATTAGGCCTTGTAGGCTTTGGATCACTAAGAAGATTATGGTGCTTTCTCCCTTGCCATCTACAATTCCTGTAATTCAAAGTAAAAACAGTGTGAATTTCAATAAAAGAACTGTAAGGAAGTCCAATTAGATTTCAGATTTTTTTTTTCTCCCATCAAGACGATGACTTTAACATTACTTTTGAAATCTCAAATGATCACATTTTTAAAAAACCTCAGCATATGTTTATTTGCCTTGAATGGTCCAGCTCTAGACTCACAGGATTCAGCAGAGAAACAGTGACTCACTGTTTTCAGTTGAGCTGAATGTCTAAACTTTACAGATATGAAACCATATTCTTAATAGACACACAGTAGTGATTTTTAGTCCTAGTGTCTATATAAGCCTTGCAGACTCTAAGTTCCCGTCCTTTCAGGTAATTTCACAGTGAGTTTCACAATATTTCTTTACAGGGAAAAGTCATTCAGAACTGTGGGTTGGAAACCAGAGAATGCAGAACCCTGTCCATCCTGCCCAAACCAGGAACACTCTGCTTACAGAGGAGCGGTGCTTGGACGCCTCCTTTGTTTTTGTCCCTTCACAGACGCCGGTGGCCCGGGCAAGTGTCTGGAATAGCTGCAGGTACAGAGTGGTTATGAGGGGCCTGCCTGCCAGGGCTGCAACTTCGGCAGCTGGATAGACTAAACCTGGCATCCTTTGGAACTCCATGGAAGAGAAGGAGTCAGGTCTTTGGGGGGTGCTTTCCTGCAAACAGGCATCCTCTAATCGCCTTTTCCCAGCGATCTCCCCTTGTTACACTTTGGAAGGGAGCTCCTCTGAGGACCATTTCTTTCCACCTCACTTGCAGGTGCCTGGTGAGTGCCACTCTAATTTATTCCACTTAGCCTTGGTGGGGAACCCAGCCCACCCTGCTTCTGCCGGGAGAACGCGTTTCCACCTTCGTTTCAACTTCACCAGGTTCTGTTGACCCACTTGGACGAGGTTCAGTGGAGCGCCTGCCTGGTTTTTCTCCTGTCCTTAATTTGGTTTGCCTTTTATTGTCTTCTACCTGAATGAGTTCTTTCTCTTTCCTTTAAGGGAAAGGAACCTGAGCAAAACAATGCTTGTGGTGCTGACTGCTTGTTAAGGGTAATTACTATTTTATGTTAATTTACATGTTAAAGTGAGCAGACACAGAACTGCTAAATTCACCATCTTGTTATTTCCCAAGTCTGGTCCTTTTAAGTATATTTGTTGCTTAAACAAAGATGTAGCTGAACAGAGTAGAAGTGTCCAAATGGAGAGTTTTTTATGCATGGGTATATATAGAATTTAAAGTTTTTATTTCCATCAGCAAGAGTCATTATAGAGTACTTGGAAATTATAGAAAAGTGGGAAGAAGAAACCCAGAGATAACTAGCATTAACACTGTGAATTCATGTCTGGTCATTTAGCCTACATGCTATTTCTCTTAAAATAGGAACAGCTTCACTGTTACAGTCTAGGACTTCTGTTCCTCAAAAGTGTGGTCCATAGATGAGCAGCACAGACATCTCCTGGGAGCTTGTTAGAAATACAGAATCTTGGTTAGCCTCTTGTTTGCATCCTCTACCCACCCCCCACCCCCAAAAAAGAAGTACAGAATCTCAGACTGTACCACGATATGCTCTGTGCTTGCTGAGTCGCTTCAGTCGTGACCGACTCTCTGTTGGTCTACACAGACTGTAGCCCGCCAGGCTCCTCTGTCCATGGGATTCTCCAGGCAAGAATACAGGACTGGGCTGCCGTGCCCTCCTCCTGGGGGTCTTCCCAACCTAGGGATCAAACCTCCATCTCTTAGGTCTCCTGCATTGGCAGGCGGGTTCTTTACCGCTGATGCCGCCTGGGAAGCCCTAAGACATACTGAATTGTAATTTATATTGAGTGATACTTTGTATATGTTAAAATTCAGAAGCACTTCTCCAGAACGCAGTATACCTGGGACAGCAGATGAAGTGAGTAGGACCCAAGGACCAAGACTCTTTATCTCCATTTTCCCACTGTCACTCTTTCTTAAAATAATTTCCTCAGTATGTGGTAATGATAAAAGTGGAGATCAGTTTTCTGGCAAGGCGTAGCAGCCTTGATAAGGAACCCAGCTGTCTCATACATAAACATTTCTTCGGGTGAACATTGATTAAATGCCTACTGTGTTCCAGGGCACACATGTGGCTCCCACAAACCCCGCAGTTAGGGCGTGAATACACTGCAGGAGAAGCCTTCGGAGGGCAAGGGGGAAGGGCACAAGAGGAGTCTGGAAGTCAGGAAGAAAAATGGTTTCTGAGCTGAGTCTTGAAATATAATTCTGTGAACCTGAGTTATATGAGGGTTGCTAGACTCGAGAGAGCACAGAGCCAGATAAAATGATCCCCTTCTTCAAGGAGTCTGCGCTTGATTTAAGGACAGGGGACAGTGTTTAAAATGATAAATAAAATCTGAAGCACTTTGGTATTAGGGTAGATCAACTTTGTGACCTCAGACAAGCTATTTCGCCTGACTATCCATTCTGTAAATAGCAAAATAATAAAGTACTTCACAGAATTACAGTGTTGTTTTTTTCTTTTTTTTTTAAATAAGGTGACATAGTAAAGCTCTTACCTACAGTGAGTGTAGAATCGGTTCTGTGTGGCAACAATATTGTAAAAGTGCCAAGTAAGTGCCATAGATAAAAATACTGAGGAGAAACCGAGAAAACAGAGGCTGTTTCTGCCTGGACCGCGAGAGGCCTTGTGGCTAATGTGGACCTGAGTATGTGAACGAGGAAGACGGGGCAGGTGGGAACTGAAGTAAAAGATGAAACTGCGCTTCTGAGACCGGATGGACCAGAAAGTGGAGAAGGAAACGGCAGCCCACTCCGGTACTCTGGCCTGGGAAATCCCACGGACAGAGGAGCCTGGTAGGCTGCAGCCCTTGGGGCCGCAAGGAGCGGGACACGACTGCGTGACTCAACAACCGCAGACTAAGAAGAAGGGCGGTAGAGACGCAGGGTCGGGTTCGGTGGTGGAGAACTTGAACTGAACTCTTCCAGCACGTTCAGTTTGAGGAGGTGCTGAAAGTGGCAAGCCTGGGGTGCTAGTTTGCTCGACAGATGGTTATTCAGATGCACGCCCCTCTATTCTAGGCTTGGCCAGGGCTGAGCATGAAGTGAAACGCTCAGCTTCCCTGGTTCCAGTGTTTAGTTTCCGTCTTGCAGTGGGACTCTTTCTCACTCATCAGAAAGGTGTACATCTACCTAGGGTCATCAGGATGGAAACAAGGCATACGTTTTTAAACCTTGGAACTTAACCTCTTCTTCAAAAGAAGAGGTGTGGAAAAGAACTGAACTGTGCCTAATTTTTATCTGTTGTCATCCTCTACCTTAGGTTTCTTTTCTTTCTAAATCTTCTTCCTTCTACCTAATGACTATTAATCGCTACAGAAGAAAACTGAACTGGAGAAAGTTTGGGTTTTTTTGGCATAGACTAAATGCTGTAGGAGAAGGCAGTGGCAGCCTGCTCCAGTACTCTTGCTTGGAAAATCCCATGGATGGAGGAGCCTGGTGGGCTGCAGTCCATGGGGTCGCTAAGAGTCGGACACGACTGAGTGACTTCACTTTCACTTTTCACTTTCATGCACTGGAGAAGGAAATGGCAACCCACTCCAGCGTTCTTGCCTGAAGAATCCCAGGGACGGGGGAGCCTGGTGGGCTGCCGTCTATGGGGTCACACGGAGTAGGACACGACTGAAATGACTTAGCAGCAGCAGCAGCAAATGCTGTAATTTTTGTGTTATAGGAATTAATCTTTTTGTGTCAGTTTCAACCATAAGCTCCTATATTATCTCTCTATATGGAGTAGACCTAACCTATAAGTAACCATAGCTACTGGCTTTTATAGGTTATAGCCTGCCATATAAAATGCTTACATTTTGCTGAATTTGTTTTCTCTCTGTTTCTTTCTGTCTCTGCATACTTACACTTTAAAAATACTTTCACTGAGCCATTAATTATCGAGGTCATGCGTGAACCTTTACCTCAGTTATTTTCACATGTCACTTCACAAGCACAAGAGTATTCTCCCACATAGCCCGTAATACCGATTCAGATTTCCCCAATTATTCCAGTGATGTCTTTTATAACCCTTCTCCTCATCCAAAGTTCACCAACAATCATTCATTGCATTTTGTCTCTTTTCCTTTCATCCAGAACAATCACCCTGTTTTCATTTATTTTTGTTATTCGTGGCACTGATATCTTGGAAAATTCCAAGATAATTTTCTTATACAAAGTACCACAATCTGGACCGTAAAAGTATCACAATTTATGATAAGATACAGATTAAGCATTTTGACAGACACGTTACATAGTGGAGATGTGACGTTCAGTTACCCTATAATTGCTTATACCAGCCTTCACTTGGGTAAGGTGGTCTGCCAGAGCTCTCCGTTATAAGGATACCGTTTCCCCTAGGTAAATGATACGTAATCCAAAGGGTGAGACTGTGAGTATCCTGTTCCGCAGCAACCCTTCCCCTGATGGCCTTGGTGTCTGTTAATGAGCCTTGGCTGAATCAATCGTTGCGTCGGTGGTTGCAAAGTGGAATTTTCTGTTTCTGCTGTCCCTTTGGTGTTTGTTAGCTGGCTGTCTTTGTAAAGAGCATTCCATTATCCCCTTTGCATGAAGATCTGTGGATTTACGGTTCCTTTTTTTAAATTGAACGTGTTACTGTTTATCCATATCATTCTTTTTCTTGTTCAGACTGTACCACATGTGGCTAGTGGGAGCCCCTTCAAGGCAGCTCCTTTGTCTGTGTCATGTCTGCATTAATATTTGAGCACTTCTTGCTTTCTGGCATAGTGAGATGTTCTAGGCTTGTATTGTACTTTCCTTGCCCTCCAGGCCTGGATTCAACTATTTCTCCAGTGAGTTACAGTATTGAGAAAGACAGAATCTGGGTATTCAAGCTTTTCTCTAAAAATGCATAAAATCCAGAGAAAGTTAAAATTCATGAGTCATTTGTTTAAAGTCCCTCAATCCCCAGCTTTGCTGAGATATTCACATGGAGTCATCTGGAGTCTAGAAGTTGGAAGAGAAGAACCAGTGAAAGGAAGAGGCCATGGAAATTGAAGGTCACTGGGCTTTGGACCAGAGGTGGCTCAGTGATGCAAAAGGGAGAGTGAGATAGTGCCAAGACCAATTTAGATTATGTTGGAATTCTGCCCAGGGAGTGACGGGAGAGCCTGAGAAAATAATTTCTGCTTATTTTCCAGGTAGACTCTGAAAATTGGTTGCCCTTTTTTATATCCAGTAATGCTGAGAGACTGTATCCCCCTGAGCTACACGTATGCTAATTCTTAGAGCAGTTTAAGAAATATGGTTTCCATACTGAGAATCCCTTAGTGTGAGGTGTGTATAGGTAAGTGTATATTTCAGCATGTCTTCTTGTAAAAATTAAAACTCAGTTTTTATTTTCAACACTCCTAATTGAAAGCAATTTTTGAATTTACTTGTTGATTATAATATTTGGTTGCAAATTATTAAAGCTGCATATGTGCAACATTTTAAGCAGCAACTTATAAAGCATAGAAACCAAAAATTTTTAAGTTATTTTCTAAAGTAATCAACGTGCTTTTGATAAAATGAAGCCTTTGCTCTTGAATTTGAACTGATTTTTCTAGAACTCAGTATCACCTCCATGATCTCTCTTTGTAGATAGTGTAATTAAAATGTTCAATTTGCCTTTTCTATTCTATGAAACAAAACAAAACATGAAGCCAGTAGTTAATTGTTTCCATGCAATGGGGAACTTTCAAAAATGCTTAAAAATACAAAAGCGAATTTGAAGCAGAAGGGTTTTGTTTTTGTTTGTTTTTCATTGAAGTCAGCATTTCTGGAAGTTAAAAAAAAGAACAGGGACTAGTACATCTATGTACAGCCGGACTGTGGTTCTTCCTCAGATGTGTACATTACATTTACAGATGCTTTGTAGTTTTGTGAAACAGCACCCCTCCCGCCCCGGATTTTTAACCCTCAGTGCATTCTTGAGGATGGAGAGTGGTAACTAAAGCAATTGCTCTACACAAACAGTTACTTGTATTTGATAAGCTAGTCAGGTCACACTGATAATGAAAAGGGGCGCCTGGTTTAAATGTGCTGCTGGTGGGCATGAGGAAGTGCACTCAAGTGTGTGGTGGCCAGATTGCCCCACGTTAGCCCTGGACTCCTGAGTACTTGGTCCATTCAGGTCGTACGGGATTTCAGTGCAGGGGATCAAACTAAGCGGACTGATGACTAAGGAGTCACCATTTTTAGCAAATGAGTTATTTTCAAAGCCCAGTTTTATGGTTATCGGGGAAATTGTAATAGAACAGTTCTTTCGGAGGTCATAAAGATCATTTCTTTTCTTTTCTTACTTCTCTTTTCTTACTTTCTGTTGAAAACTCCCCGTAGTGAGGCATTCATCCCCATAACCAAAGCCATTGCTTCTTGTATTTCTTTAATCTTGATCTTGTTTGAAAGGGGTTATATCCAGAGCACAGTTTCTTCATTCATCACTAAATTTCTTTCAGACATTAAAACAGTTTATATGTAATTATCTAATTAAAAATCTTCCTTAATCTGGAGTTTACTAAATCCATAACTCTTTCACCCAGTAAAAGGAAGTTATATTTTGACTTTTATAACTGATCTATATACTCTGAACTTCTCTTTGGGGGCTGCATCTGCCTTTGGATTATGAGATGGAAAATATTTCTGTGACTGTTAATGCTTGTGGAGGTAGCGTCTGGTGTCCTTGTTCTTGGGCTGGTGTTCATTTTACCGGCTGGATTCACATTCGAAATTAAAGTGGGATAAAAAGAGTTTTTTCCCACCAGATGCCTTTGTCCTATTTTTATATAGCATATTGTTATTTCTAACTGTAACAGTAGACTTGATTATGTGGAAAATTTGGATACCACAGGAAAATGCGAAGAAAGTAAAAATTATTCTACTCTTTTTTTGTTATCTTTAATTAGCTATTCAAATATTGACTTGTTTTCATTATAGTCCTTTTTTTCTAGATATAGATACTTAAAAAAAATTGGGATCACATTGAACGTATCATCCATCCTATAGCCAGCACTCCCCAGTGAACACTGCTTAGAAACATTTTCTCATTTTGTTAAGTATCTTACAGATTTAAAAAAACTGTTTATCCATTGCCAAACATTTGTTTTAAAATTGCTTAATATGTTATTGTAATGGAAAACTTTTTGTACAGATCTTTGTGTACATCTTGGACTTTTTTAAAGGATAAATTCAATCTTTTAAAGATTTATTGGTTTCAAGGAATGACAAGTAATTCCGTTTGTCCTCTCTAGCAATTCCGGATAAGTCCTCCTCTGCGAGAATCTGTCTTTATAACACCATCATGTTGGTCTCTCCAGAATGGTACAATAACGCCTTATTTATTAATAAGACCATCAGGGAACTTCTAATAAATAAATTTTTCACGTAACTGAAACACCCTTAAAAGTGTTCACACTAGGTTACTGTAAAACCTGAAATGAGAGTGAGATCCTTTCTAAAATTGTATGACATACATTGCTATTGTCTTTAACATAATGAAAATATATGAAAATCCTAATTTAAATCCTCTGATTTAAATCACAAGCATCCTTATAAACAGCGGCTATTATTCAGTCAGTTCTGCTAAAGTGCAATGCATGTGTTTCTAAAAACGGCCATGCTCCGCAGAACCATAGCATGCTGCCTCGCCTCCCCACCCACCCCACCCCCTCCCAGTGCTCAAGGGAACAGTGGGATTAGGGATGTACACTCCAAACCTTTGTTGGTTAAAGGTTAGAAAAAATAGAATGGGAACCGGATAAAAACTGGAGCACAATTTTACACGTATCTGTTGGGTTAGGAAATAAATAGATAAAAAGTACCATACAGCACTTTACCTTGAGCACACCCTGATGTCTCCTGTGGATGGAGGCCCTGGCAGGGTGACGGCTTGTGGTCGCTGTGAGGTGGTGGCAGGGCGGGTGATCTGAAATCAGAAGCAGTCGGGGCAGCCGGTGTGGAGGACCGGGGCTTGGCACCCTCGCGGGGAGCTGCAGGCGCCGGCAGGTGTTGCAGGCGTGGCTTGGTGCGTTCTCTGCAGCCTTGGGCAGCTGGGTTCCGCCCCGTGCCGGTGCCGCCTTCTGCTGTTGCCGTGCGTCCTTGCAGTGTGAAATCATGCCTAAGCAAATGTGAAAGTCGAGTCATGCTCAAGTCGTTCCCTGTGATATCAAACTCGAGAGAGAACTGAGTGTGCCGTGTGGTACGACACTGATGTCTCAGGGATGTTCGTGTAAAAACAGAAAACCTGGCTTAGGAGTCCACACTCGTAATGAACAGTAGCAGTGCTCTAAACTGTGACCGTGGCCGTGATCGTAAGTGATGCCTGTTGATGCCTGTGGCTCTCTGCCTGCCTGTGGTGACAGTACCTCCTGCCTCCTCCTAATGGACCTATTTCTCAATCTATGACAGCGTTTAAACAAGTTTATCACACTTCTTAAAATAACGTCTTGTGTGCAGCCCGGTCAGTGCGGGAGAGCCTGACAGGTTTAGACTTCAGATTATGATTTACCTGTGGCGTCTGTTACACCTACGGAAACTCGTTTATCTTAGGAATGAGTTACTTCCTATGTATTCATGAGCAAGACTGTGGGAGGAAGTAACTGATGTTTTAAGTGAGATCCTCATCACACAGAATTTTCAGATTTTCTGTTTCATTAGAAAAAAGTTAACAAGACTCTTCTCATTCCCACCTGCAAAAGTGAAGTGTGCTTAAGTGGGTACATCTGACGGGCATTTATAAGTTGTTGATGAATTTCTGAAGTTGTTACTGTTCATGTCTATTTACAACCCGCTTCTGTGTTTGTGAGATGAGCTCATCTTTGGAAGGTGGGGCAGGCAAGTGTGATTTCAGAAGACCTTCCCTCCCAAGTCGCAGTATAATTAGAAGTCCAGATCCTCCCTCAGTCGCTTTTTATGACTCCCCGAGAAGGACATTTTTACCGTGAATGGTTGCCAAGAGCCTTGCTGGTTCCCGCTTCAGTAGCTTTAATAAGGCGACAAGTCAAAACACCACCTAGATTTAGCAAGTCTTGTTAGTACTATTCTGAAAGAAAAGCAGATAACACAGTTCATCATTTAGATATTCCAGTGAAATCTGTATTTTAATTATGCGTAGAGACTCTGAATAGCTATGTGGTATTTTGATTTTTAATTTGTAATCTGACTTTGCTAACTTTTTGTCTCTACACAATTTCTAGATATATTGGGGCTGCCTGACCTCCCTGAGTCGTTGCTAGCAATTAACAGGACTTTGTGGGAAAAGGGAACTTGCCTTCTGAGCTTCGCACCAAAGACCTGGGAAAAGTAAGTGTTTTTCTAACTTGCTTTTAAAATAAATCCCGTTACGTTTCTCTCAGAAAGTTACCAGTGTGTCTGTCGCTTTTCTGCTTCCTTTCTTTCCTGGCTTTATAAATTTTTATATGTGCTTATGGGCTGGAAACATGGAAGGGGACTCAGGAACCTTAAAAAAAAAAAAGAAACCTTCCAAGATACTGGGCTGACTTTCTGCATTGTGTCATTTCTTTGGGATTTCACAGTCTGAGTCCTCAAGGTTGTGATAAAATCTTTTACCAGGTGTTCAGAAGATAAATTCCGAAGGTAAGAGTGTAATATGGTGTGATAGAAAAGCAAGTCCAGTTTTCTGAGCTTCAGGTAGTTTAGACTTTTAAATAAGCTCTTTGGTTGTGAATTCTTTAGGATAAGAATGAAATCCATCTGGTTCTTTTCTTGTCTGGAAAGGAAAATAAAATTTAAAATCACTTGTTCAGTAAGTCCCTCATGTAGCTTGGCTTTGGAAGAATTGATGCACCTGTCAGTTTTATTATTTTACAACTTAGAGAAACTTGAAGATAGTTGGAGACACTTTTAGGAATGCCTTGACCGAAAAACTTATTTAGTGCCATAAAGTTCAGTTTTATTCCCTGATCTTTTTGAAAAGAAAGGTAAAATGGGCCCTAAGAATAATAAAATGAGTCTGCTTTCTTGTAGATATTACTTGGAAATATGAGTGGCCCCTAAGAATGTGAACAGAATAGCACACACACGCAGGCTCACTCACGTGTGCTCACCCACACGTCCTTTCTGGTGTGTTCCAAAAGCAGTATCATCGACAATGGGAACTGTTTGCTCCGTAAATCACTAGATAGTTTTCTAAACTTTGTATTTTTTGTGTATTATAACTCCTCTACATTTCTGACAGTACAAATGAGATAGCTGAAACATTCCTAAAACAAAACAAGATAAAAGAACTTTAGAAGGTTCATAGAAGCATTAAACAGTAAGATCAGATCTTATCATTATGTTGTTTGTCATGTAGATTTATTTATAACTAAATTGTTTGTTATATGGAAATAATTACAGTAAGGTAGGTCATGACTCTCTTGAAGTTAAGTAAGACAGTCATACTGAAAAAATATTATACACACCACAGAATATACACACACCACGAAAACACTTTCTGAGAGCTATGAAGTCTCTGCTAAAATACAAATTTATTGAAAGCAAAGACTTTGAAAATTTTCTCCAAAAACACTCTTCTGTTTATAGTGAAATATTGGCAGTAGTGATATACTGTGGTATTTTTTTTAAATTTCAGTGGAATTTTTAAAAAAGAATAGCAATATGTTTATTAATAGTTGAGTTTTTTAGTCTGTATTCACGTATTGACCTTAAAATAATGGAAATCCTATGTGGTCTAGTTGTTATTCCATCCTGGAAGGATATTTGAAAGAGGATTATGTTGCAAGTCACCAATCTATTCACAGAAGTGGAACGAAAAGAGCAAAAGAGTAATTCCCTGGGCTTTAGGATCTCAATATTTGCAGTGGTGTTTGGATTGGAAATATAACAACCCCAGAAAGTGAGCTGCTTAGACTGCATTTCAAATGATTTAGCATTTCTTTACAATTTTACATAGTCCTTGGTGAAAAATTTTCCTTCTGTTACACCAGAATGTTCCGTTTGTGACATTGCTGTAAAAGTTACTTTTCCCTTTTGTAGAAGCAAGGCATTGGTAGGACCTTTGATCACCGTAATAAACTCAAGACAGTCCTGTGTTACCAGAGGGACCATGGCAGGAGAATCCTTGCTTACTAAAACAGATGTCATAGGTGAAAATGTGTATGCACAAAGGATGTTCACAGGTGACTCTTCAGTGTAAAGAGAAGGTGATTATAATCTGGGTGCTACACGTAGGTCTAGTCGTGAAGAACTAGCTGTGTGGAGGTAAACAGCGGAGAAGGCGGGGCAGGGCAGGGGAAGGTAGAGGCGGGTCCCTTCTGGAATGCACAGCCATCACAGCTGGATGTTTCTGGTGGCGCTTTGGAAGCCGTGCACGCGTGCTAAGTCGCTTCAGTTGTGTCCAAGTCTGTGTGACTCTGAACTGCAGCCTGCCAGGCCTCTGTCCGTGGGATTCTTCAGGCAAGCATACTGGTGTGGGTGAAGACCCTCCGGGGATCTTCCCAACCCAGGGGTCAGACCTGCGTCTCTTACATCTCCTGCGTTGGCAGGCAGGTTCTTTGCCACTAGCACCACCTGGGAAGCCCTTATAAGAGATACTTAAATGAATTAGTGACTTATCCTGGGGGAGTAAATGCACAGTTTTAGGGGAAATTCAGAACCCTGAACAACCAGCCTACTTCCTTTGAACTCCCACTTGTCCTGGACTTTTATTTTTTTCCTAATCACAAACATGTTTTCAAAGTCTTCCTTGTTTCAAGTATTAAATTATTTGAAGTAGGTTTCTGAAAACTTGAGTCTATGACAAGATGAGATGCACTTTTGAAAAATTAGGCATGGATTATTTAAAAGAAGTAGAAAGTAGCTTCTATTTTATTTTTGTGTTTAATACATATATGTGTTTATTTTTGTGTTAATACTGCCAGCGTAGAATATGCTATGAATTATTTGGTACCTTTTCTTTTCCACTTAATAAATCATGAATTCCCATGCTAATAAATGTTTGTCTACAATATCATTTTTAGTGAACGAGAAACAAGTGGATCTTAGCTTTTTGTTTAATTTGAGGTGATCCTGGCTTTCAGTTAGAAGGGAGTATAAATATGTGAAGTATATGGTGAGAGTTTTTCATCTGCAAACAGGTAATAGACTAGAATTCACCTTCTACAATCTCTAGGGTGTTTACTGTAACCAGACATGTTCTGAGTAGGAGGCTTGTGGGACTAAATAGGTGTTCAAAGTGGTAAATGTCACTGATTGACAGGCCCTGTGTATAAAGCTTTTCGTCTTCTTGGTCCCTTTGTTATATTACAGGAGCACGGGTGACATGCTCCTCCTGCTTAGCTGTCTTCATCCATATTTCTGTGCCTAAGGAAGGATTCTACTTCACTCCCAAGAAGCTCTAAATATCTCAGATGAGGTGATGGGTACAGAAGGAACATTTTGTAGACTTTGGGATATAATTTATTGGAACAGATCGAAATTCACATCAGTTGGAGATGCAAAATGTATTACAGATCTTTGTCTGCCTTCTCATTTATTAAACCAATATTCTTTGCATGACCACTGTGGGCCAGGCCCCATGCTCAGAGCTCATTGTTCAGAGATGAGTGAGATGCGCTCTTGCTTTCAAAGAACTTAATTTGAGTTTCAAATTCAGATTCAAATTACATTTATTCACTGTGTACTATGTGACGAACAGTGAGCTGGATATTCTTAAATGAGGTGTTTGACCACTAACATCAGTAATGATACTCATTGATCCATCTCTTCCAAAATAAATCATGAGTAGAATTTTCTCATCTTTAAGTTTTTTGTTTTATTATTTTTTCCTAAACTTTTGGTATCTGCTACTACTTGTTAAGTTAAATTAGCAAGTGGGAAGAAAAGTTAGTAAACAACAAGCATTTAATTGATCAATTTAGAACAGTGATTTAAAAACATATGTGTATATATATCCATACACGTATGTGCATGTGTGTGCACACACACATGAAATTTGGGAACCAGTGTGCATATAATACGGGGCTTCCTTCCTGGCTCAGTGGTAAAGAATCTGCCTCCCAATTCCGGAGACGTGAGTTTGATCCCTGGGTTGGGAAGATGCTCTGGAGAAGGAAATGGCTACCTACTCCAGTGTTCTTGCCTGAAGAACCCCATGGACAAAGGAGTCTAGTGGGCTGTAGTCCATGGGGTTGCAAAGAGTTGTCAACTAAACATCACCAACAAAACAACAATGCATATAAGGTGGTTGTCATTTCTCCTAGTAGGATAGTTCTTAGTTCACGTGGTACAATTAAATATACTAAGAATTCTGATCTGCCCTTAGACTGGTTCCACTGTCTGAACGAGTATGGAGATCAAAGGATTGAGTCACTGGTTGTCCCAGGAATTCTTGGGGTAGAGATCATTGAAACTCAGAGGAAAGGAACTTGCCGACATTCACACAGCTAAAATTCACACAGTTAGGATTCTGACTGCAATCCATCTAACTTCAAAGCCCAGGCAGTGCCCATCCAGGCAGTGCCCATCCAGGCAGTGCCCATCCAACTCCGGAGAGCTCGTAGGGAAGATAGACTCACAAACGTCATGAGCCCGTGGAGGAGGGGCAGTCATTCCCCGAGGAATCGGGGGTGCACATGGCCTTGGGCGTGTTCCCTATTTTCTCAAAGTCCATTGTGCCGTTTTTAAAGGAGACTGGTCAGTAGGATCTAGCAGGACCTCGGACCAGAGCAATTAAGGGGCATTGGTGAGAGAAGAAATAACAGGTTTGGGACTGAAGGCCAGTGCTAGCAGTTAACCCTGGGAGTGTGCTGGGAGCTGTGTTAAGAATTTTACATATTTTATCTTACTTACTCTTATATCAGTTCTGAGAGGTAGATGTTATTGCCCCCTTATAAGGATTTTGAAACTGAGGCTCCATGAGGTTAAATAACTTGTCTAATGTGACATTAGACATTAGACAAGTTAGCTTCCCTTGTGGCTCAGCTGGTAAAGAATCCACCTGCAATGTGGGAGACCTGGGTTCGATCCCTGGGTTGGGAAGATCCCCTGGAGAAGGGAAAATATTCTCCAGTATTCTGGCCTGGAGAATTCTATGGACTGTATAGTCCATGGGATTGCAAAGAGTCGGACACGACTGAGTGACTTTCACTTCACTCACAGTGTCACATAGCCGGGGAGTGGAGTGGTCAAGACTTAAGCCCGATTCTCTGTGACTCTCACATTTATGCTCTTAACCCCCATGCTGTGCTTAGAAGTAATCTTTTCTATGTGTCAAAACTCCCTTAATACCCTACTTGAATCTCTCTGATGATATGTTCTGATTTTATCTTTTATAGTTTTTAACTTGGGTATAGTTACTTACATAATGCTTAATAAACTGTAGTCTTGAGGGGGACTTCCCAGGTGGCACCCGGGTAAACAATCTGCCTGCCAAGCAGGAGCTGTAGGTTTGCCCTCTGGGTTGGGGAGATCCCCTGGAGGAGGAGATGGCAACCCACTCTTATTATTCTTGCCTGGAAAATTCCATGGTCAGAAGAGGCTAGTGGGCTACAGCCCATGGGGTCACAAAGAGTCAGACACCACAGAGCCCTGAGAGTGTGTGTGTGCACGTGCATGTGTATGCATTCACACTCACACACACACACGCTCATACACGCTCACACACACACACACACACACACTCACTCATACACACACACACACACACTCATACACACAAGGTCTTGAGCACTGGGATCCAGTCCCATCCATGTTTTTTATATGTTTTTCATAACTTTGCTCAGTAAATTTTGCAATGGTAAAGTAAATAATCTCTTAAGCTATTTTGTCTCCTAAAATTCAATATTTTAAAATTATATATGTAAAGCTTCTGTCGCAATTATGTCAAGTGTAACTTAAAAGGGGGGGGGGTCATTGGATTTTAGTGTGATATTTATTTATCTACCAACTTATTTAATAGTTTGATATCTATATTGATTTCAAAAGTTTCAGGAAATTCCTGATTGCCATTTTATCTAGAAATTAATTTATGACTTGCTGTCCAAAACTAGACTAAGTTTGGAAGCTGAGACTAAAACACACTTCTGGTGCCTTTTGGAGACTGTAAAGCTGTCTTGCTGCTCCTCTGCTATGGTAGGTATGAAACTGTCTTAAATAATATTTTTGAGTCCATAAAAAACTACTACTGTTTCATTCATGTAGGTGAGGACCTCAGTTTCTAAAAATAAGTGGAGCCCTTGTGTTGATGGTCACTACTGTTGAGTGACTTGTCTAATGTCACAGAGCTGGGTAGTGGCTGGACTCAGATTAGACAACAAACAGTAGTACTTTTCTGGTTCAGGGCAGATTATGGGAGATCCCTGGAGTCAGGCACCCTAGTTTCTTGGCTTATGAACTCTGTGACTCACGGCAAGAAAACATCTGTAACAAGAGAATGGATAAGAAAACAGGTTATGAGAGTAGATTGGTGTACCTGGTTTATTGGGTATTTGGGGAAAAAATACCTGTATCCAGATGGGAGCCACTTTTACTCAGATATTCTTGAAAGGCCAGAATTGTGAACTTGTAAGACAGAATGTGATGGTTCCGTATTAGAGTGCATGTTTATCCCACGATGACCCTTGGCTGTTTTTAAGCCAGATTTCACCTTCTCTTGTAACTATTGGGTTTACTTCTGTGTGCTCCAAGGAGGTAGTTTAGACTGCTTCATGTTCTGTATGCTGGAGGAGAGTAGGAAAGAAAACATTTTCCAAAGAAAATGGAAAATGTTATGTGAGATCAACATTGCCATTGGGATTTGAAAAGCTCTGGGGTTTCTTTCATCTTCAAAGTGAGTAGCACAAGTGAGCAGTGAGGGAGGAAAGCAAACCCTGGGGAAGGTTCATAGCTTCTCTGCCTCGGTTACTGGAAAGGAGGAAGGTGAGGGCCCGTAAATAGCTCTCCTGGCAGGCCTAGGTGTCTGAGAACACAGGCAGCCATTCCCCGGGCTGCTGCTCAGCCTGGCGGGAGGGAGGCCACAGGAGCGTGGGTCTCAGGGCCTGGCTCTACAGCAGAGACAAATGTGTCCTGGCCATCGCAGCCATGCATTTCATAAATCTCAGCTTGCACAGAGATTTGTGAGGTTACTCCCTCTTGAGGTTTAATGTCTTAGATTGCTAGAAGAGCAAGCACATTGGATGAAAATGCTCCTCAGTCTCAGTCTGATTCTTGCACTTCTTGACTGCTAAGTTTTGCACTTCGAAGGAAGGGCAGACTTGGCCGGTACATTCTTGATCATGAAAGCAGGAGCTGTCAATAAACACTGAATTTAAAAACTACTGCCAGGGTTTTTAAACCCCCCCAACTATGTGACATTGCAAAAAATCTTCAGTCTGCTGTAAGCTGGTAGTCCCTTAATACATGGATACCCTGGCAGGGAAAATAAAATCCCATCTTCTCCCTTTCCCTTTTACTTTTGAACTAATTGTTGTTTTCCTGCATTTAAAAGCAGATGTTAAACTCTCCCTTTGATGTTCCACAGTGGACAGACTCCAGTTGTGTGTTACGACTCCAAATGCATATCTGTGGTTAAATGAAGACCAGCTTTGGCAAATTACATTTTGATGGTTATATTTTGATCTGGAGCCAGAGAACAGAATGGCAATTTATTCTTTCATCTGACACACATTTATTGGGTTCCTGCCTGGACCTTTATGTAAAGTGTGTTCAGATCTCACAAATATATAGAAATCTTGCAAATGTGATAGTGCCATCTCTGTTTTACAGATAAGGAAAATAAGGCCTAGAAAATGATGAGAAAACTTGCTCAGAGTTGCATTGCTATTATTAAGTGACTGGGACTTGATCTTGGGTTTTTGGCTGACTCCTTAGAAAAGTCCCTGATGCTGGGAAATATTGAGGGCAGGAGGAGAAGGGGACGACAGAGGATGAGATAATTGGACGGCATCACCGACTCAATGGACATGAGTTTGAGCAAGCTCCGGGAATTGGTGATGGACAGGGAGGCCTGGTGTGCTGCAGTCCATGGGGTCACAAAGAGTCGGACACGACTGAGCGACTGAACTGAAAGCTGTTTCTATGGCAGTTGGTGGGATAGGGAGATGGGACTGACTTTTCCGAGGAAATGATCAGTGGAACAAAGATCTTGAGGATTGGAATATAAAACAGTTGATAAATCATGAGCCCCTGATTCATTCATTTATTCAGCAGATATTTATTATCTGTTTTATGCTGGAAATTCAGTGGTGGGCAAGTCATAATCCTTCACCAGCTTCAAGGAGGAACTAGGAATGCAAGAAAGAGTGTTTGTTGCCCCCCAAAACCTCAGTGTCTTGGGTGGGAGAGCAGAATAGCTTTTATAAAGTTTTTTAAGATGTGGAAATTTTGAGGCCTTAACCAAAGTTGTAGAGTTTATTCTTCTTTTCATCAGTATATATACTGATGAAAATTATCCATAAATAAACAGAGGGGTGGCTTCACTAGGAAGCTTGGTATCTGTACTCCTTGGTTGGGCTGCTTAGGACATGCAGGAATGGAGGCTGGAGTGAAACTCTATTGAGTTTTAAACAGTGTGGTGAACAAAAGTTTGAGCAGTGAGCTGGCGAGGACTGAATCTAATTCACCTTTGGAATCCCCTTTTTATGTCAGAGAACTTAGCACAGTGCCTGTGCTCAGTTCCCAGTAACTCTGGTTTATTGGTCCAGTGACAGGACATACAATAAGGAAGAGAGGGGAAAGAAACCCGGATGCTTGGTGGGTAGGAAGGGGAGATAAGGTGGTGTCAAAGAGGAGTGGGAGGGTCACAGTGAAATAAACCGATAAATAAGCAGGGGGAGCACTTGCCGCAAGACCGTAAGACAGGCTTGATTCACGTGTACAAACCGTGTTAATATCTGAGGAGGGGAGGAGTTGTGTTTAGGGAAACTGGAAATGACGTTGGGTGTGGATGCTTGAGAGAGGCTTCGGCTTTCTTGTCACCTTCTAATTGGACTCTTCTGACTTTCTGTTCGCGTGTGAGCCCACTCCTGTCGTGAACTTTATTCCACCTCTTTGAGACTTTCAGCTTTTAAGTGTGTAAGTGGGGTGGCCGATAGGTGTCAGTTTGCTGGGGTGGTCCTGACGGTGCCTGCTGCCTGGCATTGTTTTGATGATGCCCCCTCTCAGTATCAAGTGTTCTGGTTGGGATGATAAATTAAATGGCCACCCTACTGACAAGGGGATTTGGTGGCATTCTGTATCTTTAAAAAAAAAAAAATCTTTACAGTGTTCAGGCTGCTTTGATGAATTAATGTGGATGCAGTACTCATAAAATTATGTATTAGACTACTGTCTGATCTCTCATAAATAGAAAGAAGAGAAAATAAGCAGTACCTGAAAAGATTCGGATGTAGAGAGGTATAAGCCAATTTCAGCAAAAAGAACTTTAATTAATGTTTGTCATGTGCTTAATCACTCAGTCAAGTTGTGTCTAACTCTTTGCGACCCCATGGACTGCAGCCTGCTAGGCTCCTCTGTCCATGGGGATTCTCCAAGCCAGAATACTGAAGTGGGTAGGCATTCCCTCAATCCAGGGGATCTTCCCAACCGAGGGATGAAGCCCAGGTCTCCCACCTTGCAGATGAATTCTTTACTTGACTGCGTCACCAGGGAAGCCCAAGAATACTGAAGTGTGTACCCCTTTTCCAGGGGATCTTCCCAACCCAGGAGTATAACTGTGGTCTCCTGCATTGCAGGTGGATTCTTTACCAGCTGAGCTACCGAGGCAGCACCAGTAGCTGGCATAGCCATATGAAAATGGGCATTTAAAGGTTGTCCTGAAGATGAATGGTGTTGGGGTAATCTAGCATCCTTTGAGAAAATTTTGTCATGATCACTAGTTTTTATTTAGGGTTTCAGTGTTTCCACAACAGTGGTAATTTAATTTAGATGCATTCTTATTTGTTTTCCAAGTAGATAGTAGAAATAATTTCTTAGAACAGAGGTTTGGTCAGAGGTTTAAATAAATGAGTGGAGGGGAAATTGTTGAATTCAAGTTTTTTTCTTAAGTCTGTTGAGGTGTGTCTTTTGTTGAAAATCAAATGAGGCATTCACATAAGGACTCAGAGCATACTAATAGAATATATATTGGGATTTTTCTCCTAATAAATAGGATTAAATTGGTTTTATAGTTCGTATACATAGATTTGAAGACATGAACTAGTATTTTGTCACACAGATATACGTAAAATCCTTTTAGGTGTTCAGGAAATGCTTGACAATAATTGCAGTATGAGGGTTGGCTAGGATTAGAATCCTGCTTATCAGGACCAGTCTCTTCCATATTTTATGAGATGATGATGCATTTACCTTCAGGTCCCACAGTTTCCTTTTCCCTCCAGGGTTATCTTTCATGCTAGTCAAGCTCAGTTGTGTCCTACTCTTGGCAACCCCATGGACTCCTTTCCATGGGGTCGCAGATGGGGGCCTCTGCTTTCCCATTTACACCACACCTCTAGCTTGGAAACATGTCCTTAATTCCCTATAGTAGATAAAAGTTGAGTTTATGATTTTTAACAAAACCCTGAGAGTCCCATAAAATTGACTACTAGATGTGGTAGAATGAGACCAACCCTCATGAGGCTGCCTCTCTGGCTTCGACACCGCCCCCCATCGCCCCCTCCAGAAGTGACTGTCAGCATATTTGGTTGCAGAGCCCAGGCATCGAATAGATTAAGGCTCTGGAAGAGTGAGGGTTTCCCTCTTCCTTCTGCCAGGCGTTTCCTTTCTCATATTAATTTCTTAGCTCTGCCTCTTCCCAGGATAATTGACATTGGCAAGTCTACCTCTCACAGGGAAGATCCTAACTGCTTTCACCAGGAATGGGATGACAATGTTGCAGGAGGAAATGGCAGCCCACTCCAGTATTCTTTCCTGGAAAATCCCATGGACAGAGGTGTCTGGTGGGCTACAGTCCATGGGGTTACAAAGAGTCAGACATGACTGAGTAAGCACACACAGGATGACAAGCACCACAGCTATCAAAAAGTCCAGAGTCAATACGAAGGCTTCCATATAATTCTAGGAGGTTCCTTTCCTAAGGCAGGGGTGAGTTGGTTTAATCATGCTGGGCACATACTAATGTGGTCAGGAATCTTTAAGAAAATGTTTTGTGATCACTTCATACCTATTAGAATGGCCGTCATTAAAAATACAAGAGATATTGACTCCCCTGGTGGTACGGTAGGTAAGAATCCACGTGCCAATGTAGGGGACATGGGTTTGATCCCGGGTGGAGGAGGATCCCGTTTGCCTCGGAGCAGCTAAACCTGTGCGTCACGACTGCGGAGCCTGTGAGCTGCAGCTGCAGAGCCTGTGTGCCACCGCTACAGAACCCTGCATGCCCTGGGGCCCGTGCGCGACAACTGTGGAGCCTGCCTCCCACAGCCACTGAAGCGGGCACACCCTCGAGCCCTATGCTGCAACTACGGAGCCTGTGTGCTGCAGCTGCCGAAGCCCACGCGCCTTAGAATCTGTGCTTCGTAAAAAGAGAAGCCAGCACAACAAGAAGCCCATGGACCACCATGAGAAGTAGCCGCCACTCACTGCAACTACAGAAAGCCTGCATGCAGGATGAAAACCCAGCACAACCAAAAATGAAATGAACAAACTGTTAAGAAAAATGCAAGAGATGAAAATGTTGGTGAGGATGCGGAGAAAAGGGCTCTTATGCACTGCTGATGGAATTGTAAAATCATGTAGCCACTGTGGGAAACAGTATGGAGGTCTTCAGAAAACTGAAAATGGGGCCACCATGAGATGCAGCAGTTCCATTTGCTGAGTATATGTCTGGGGGAATTGAAATCACTGTGTGGGAGAGAGATTTGCACCCACATGTTCATTGCGGCATTGTTGACAATAGTTAAGACATCCAAGTGTCCATCAACAGCTGAATGGATGGGTAAAGAAGCTGTGACATATATATCCAGTCAACTGTTTTCTCAGACATCAAGAAAAAAGAAAATCCTGTTACTTGTAACAGAATGGATGGACCTTGATGGCATTATGCTAAGTGAAGTAAGTCATACAGGGAAAGAAACATTCTGTATGATCTCACTTATATGTAGAATCTAAAAAAATCCTGAACTTAGAGAAACAGAGAACAGATTGGTGATTGTCTGAGGTGAGGGGTTTAGGGGTAGGGAGAAGTAATTAAAAGGTACAAACTTCCAGTTATAAGATAAATAAGTCATGGGAATGTAATCTGCAGCATGTGACTGTAGTTAACAATACTGTATTATGTATTTGAAAGCTGCTAAGAGTTCCTAAAAGTTCTCATCCCAAGAGAAAAAAATTTTTGAACTTTTTATTTTATATTTGGGAATAGACAACTAACTTACTGTGGTGATCATTTTGAAAACTGATCAAGTAAATCATTTTGTGTGGAGACTTTTTCTGCCAGCAAACTAAAGTGGTACTCCCAACCTTAAAGAGTTTTATTAGGAAAGATGGAGGAACACAGGAAACGGAAGTTCTAGGCCTTGTTTTGCTAACTGCTAGTTGTGTGACCTTGCATTGTATAAGAAAGCATTCCTTCCAGGGGTTGTCATTTGCTTATCCTGAAAATGATTTTCACATGCAATATGATTTTAAAGGTCCTTGTCAATCAGGAATTCTGTGCATCTATAACTCCTAAAAATTGTACACAGTACAATTTTTGAACAAACTGAACTCTATATATAATTGAACTATATCTATATAGTTATATCTAGTTCTATAGATATATAGTTCTATATATAATTGAACTCTATATCTGATGATGGTGATTACCTTTCTAGGCACTGCCCTGGTTTGTGACCCTAGCTGTTCTGTGGAGACCCAGGTACTGATCTTGCTGTAAGAAGCCATTCCACCCATTATCTGATCCTATTCTGTTCTGTTGGTGTGCTTTTCATGTGCAATGGCAAACAGGCTTTCCAAGTATCCCTTGTGATTGTCTCATGCAAAAAGTTGTGAATTTGGTCCATTATCAGCCTGACTGTTAGTGATCATGCCATTGTATTTTAAATGTTGGATCTTCTGTGTAGCTGAAAGGTGGCTTCGAATTTGCAGGGCTGAATGTTACTTTATAGGTTGATTATTTAATTATTATTGTTTGTTGGTAATTTGGAGCAGTTCACCGTTGAAATGTGTTAAAAAAGAAAATAGGTACAAATTTCACCATTTCTGGAAAGAAATATCTTTGAGGTTTTGATAAGGATTCCATTGAATCTGTATATCACTTTGGTAGTATTGACATAAAATATTAAGTTTTCTGATCTAGGAATATAGGATATCTTTTCATTTATTTGACTTGAATTTCTTTCAGACATTTTGTAGTTTTAAGTGTATAAGGCCTTTGCCTCTTTGGTTAAGTTTATTCCTAAATATTTTGTTCTTTTCTGATTCTATTATATAAATAAAATTCTTTAATGTTCATTTTGGCTTGTTTATCATTAGTGTATAGAAATGTAACTGATTTTTGTGTGTTTATATTCTATAACTTTGTCGGATTTGTTTATTCTACCATTTTTTTCCTGAAATTGTGTTTTTTACATCTGTGATGGGTTTTAATCTCATCTGTGAACAGAGATAATTTTACTTCTTCCTTTCCAATTTGGATGTTTCCCTCCCCTCCCCCCCTTTTAATTGCTCTGGCTAGGACTTCCAGTATTATATTGAACAGAAGTGGCAAGAAAAAAAGTGATGAGAGTGGGCATTCTTTCCTTGTTCTTGACCTTAATGGAAAAGCCTTCAACTTTTCACTGTTGGGTATATTGTTAGTTGTTATCTTTTCATATAAGGCTTTTATTTTGTTGAAGTAGTTTTCTTCTGTTCCTAATTTGTTGAGTGTTTTTTATTATGAAATAGTGTTGAATTTTCTCAGATTTATTTTCTGCTTCAATTGAGATGATCATGTGGTTTTTTTCCCCTTTTAATGTGGTGTATTACACTGATTGATTTTCATATGTTGAACCATCTTTGCATTCCAGCAATAAATCCCACTTCTAATATTCTGTTGAGTTGTTTACTAGTATTTTGTTAAGGATTTTTCCATCAATGTTCATAAAGAGTAATGGTCTGTAGGACATGTTTTTTTTTGAAGAGCGCTGTCTTTGGTGTCAATATAATACTGGTTTCATAGAATGAGTTTGGAAGTGTCTTTATTTTTTTTTTTTAGGAGGACTTGGGAAGGATTGATGTTAATTCTTCTGTAAATGTTTGATAGAATTTACCAGTGAAGCCATTGGTCCTAGGCTTTTCTTTCTGAGATTACTGACCAGTCTTGTTATAGGTCTGATTTTCCTTCTTCATAATTCCATCTTGGTAGGGGTAATTAGAAAGATACCTATTTTGTGACATCTAGGTTATCAAATTTGTTGCCATACAATTGTTGATAGTACTCTTTTATAATTCTCTTTAAATTCTCTTTTATAATTTCTTTAAAACTGGTAGTAATTTCTTTTTCATTTCTGATTTTATTTGAATCTTCTCTATTTTTTTTTAATCTAAAGGTCTGTCAGTTCTGTTGGGCTGTTAAAGAGCCAACTTTTGACTTTGTTGATTTTTCTGAGGTTGGCTTTTATGACTTTTATTCATTCTTACACTACTAACCAAATTGATATTTATATTAGTTTAATATTAGACTTCTGTATTTTGTTTTTGTCATTTTGGCAGTGAATAAGACCCCTTTACCTTATATATGTAGGTATATGAAGGATTTAAATAATTATTGCTTTTAAAATAATGAACTTGCCTTTTTTTTTCCTTCTTGGGTGATATTTTTCTTTCACTGCTTATTGTATATTTGTTCTTAAAATTTGTTGCGTTGTTGTGGTTACTGTCTCAGGGATAGTTTAAGTACTGTCCCATGATTTGGTTTCCAACTGTAAAGTTCCTTATATTTTCTTCATGCCAAACTGATAGAAGTTCAGATGAGATTAGTTTTCATTATTTTAAATAAAAAAGCCAATTATTTATGAAATAGGTGAACCTAGGGAGGAAAATTTAGAGGCTAGTAGGTGAAAAGTTACAAATTTTAATTCTGCTTTTGTGAACCATGACATTTCATTTCTCTGATGTGAACTTACTGCCTCTTCCCATCTTACTCCCTCATGCATAAATTTGAGATTACCAAAATTCAATCAGTGGTCCTCTCTGTGATTATAAACCAATAGAAAGTTTCAGCATTTCTTTCAAGGGAATGCCACTCAAAGCTAATCATTTCAAAGCACCCATTCTAAGCTAAAAAATCTTGTCTAGGCCTGTTGATTTACCTTAATTACTTCTTGACAATCCATTTACTCAAGTCAAGGCTGTGGTCTTTCCAGTGGTCATGTATGGTTTTGAGAGCTGGTCCGTAAAGAAGGCAAAGTGCCAACGAACTAATACGTTCGCACTGTGGTGCTGGAGAAGACTCCTGAGAGTCCCTTGGACAGCAAGATCAAACCAGTCAGTCTCAAGGGAAATCAGCCTTGAATGCTTGTTGGAAGGATTGATGCTGAAGCTGAAACTCCAGTATTTTGATCATCTGATGTGATGCCATCTCATTGGAAAAGTCCCTGATGCTGGGAAAGATTGAGGGCAGAAGGAGAAGAGAGTGTCAGAGGGTGAGATGGCTGGATGGCATCACTGATGCAGTGGACATGAACTTGGGCAAACTCCGGGAGACGGTGAGGGACAGGGGCCTGGCGTGCTGCAGTCCATGGGGTCGCAAAGAGTCAGACAGGACTGAGCAACAGTAACCCATCTCCATTTGGACCAGAGGTATTTGATCTCGGAGGTGTGAGGGTGACCTGACTCCCGAGGTCTGATGCTCCTGTTCCGTCTGTTATCCCGGGCTCTGTGTGGACTTACTGTGACTCAGGTGATTTACTTTGTTAAGAGATTCCTATCAGTTTCCTCATGGATTTGTTAGTTTCTTGCCTAATTTTTATTTTACAGTTGCTTTATTCTGTTTATTTTTTCACTGATTCTAAGACATAGATCTTTCACATCTTGACATTCTTGAAATTTGATGTATCTTGCAGTTGCTGACCATCTACAGCTATTATTGGCAGCACTTCTGTTTTTATCACTACATAAAATAGTAGTGTATCTTCCAGTAGCAGTTAGATTGATGAAATAAGTCACTATTAATAATCATTGTAACAATTACCATTGGACAAAATGTTAAAATGCTACAAGAATTTGTAAATGGCAAGATAGTTTTATAATAGGATCTATAAATGATTATATAAATATTAAGTATTACAAAATGTTTAGAGTGGAAAAATCACCTATAAGCTCCAAGTCTAAGTACTTAAGCAAGTGTTTTTGTGTGCATTTCTTTCCACTCTTCTTTTACATATGTGTATATTTTTATTTGTTCATAGTTGTAGTATACATCTTACTTTGACCTTTTATATTTTATTATTGTTTTATCTTAATTTTCTTCTGATATAGGCCTTCATATTTGTCATTTTTAGTAGTTGCATAATCTATCCCATGTTTGACCATAATAAAACAGCACATTGCCCAATTAATGAAGACTTAGAATATTTCCATTTTTCCTATGATAAACAATGTTTCGGTGAATGCCTCTTATGTGTATTTTTTTATTCTTAATTTTGACCATTTTATTAATGAAATATAGCTTTGTAGAAACCTCCTGAGCTTTGTTTTATTGTCAAGAATCAATCTTTGTATTTAGATAAATCACCAAATAAATATCTACTGTTGTAGCACCTACCATTCATTCATCCATTCATCATTAATATATTGGTTATTATGTGTTCAGTAGTGTGAAGAGCTAAGTATTAAAAAAAGTTCTGTAGGGTGTACCTCTGACCTGTATTATCTCATACTCTAGTGCGATACTCAGACTGGTCAAAAGTAAATACAGCAATTTAATGAGTGAGGTCAGAAAGATATGGTACAGAAGATAAGGTAAAGTTTCTTAGTTGTATGAAGTTATTTTGACAGTATCCTTTGATAAAAGAAGAGTGGATATAGTCATGTTACATAAGATTTTTAAAGTGTGTATAATAGGCTTAACAGTATGACAGAAATTGGTCCCACCTGACCCATCCACCCTCCTTCACATTTAAGTCTCTTTGGGGGCCTGTGACCCGGTGTTCACCCGTGTCCCCACGTGTTGTGTTTCTGTAGGATGCTGAGTTCCCTGCTGGCAGTGAGTGAGTCACGTGCCTCATTCCTTTTCCATACCTACTGCAGACTGCTGTGTTTGTAGTAGCTGTTGGGGGGTTGATTTTCATCTGACTTGCTGTCAGTTACAGTTTTTCCAAATGAGCAACAGTGTTTCACCATTTTCTGCTTCCTTTAGATTGTGATTGGCTATCAGTTTACACTGTGCGGTACTGGTTTATTGAATGCCCTTTTAATTATAACTTGCTGTATTTGTTGTTGGGCCTTTCCTGTAGCTCAGATGGTAAAGAATCTGCCTGCAGTGCAGGAGGTCTGGGTTCGATCCCCGGGTTGGGAATAACCTCTGGAGGAGGGCATGGCAAACCAGTACAGTCTTCTTGCCTGGAGAATCCCATGGACCAGAGGAGCCTGGCGGACTGCATACAATCTGAGGGGTCGCAAAGAGCTGGACATGACTGAGCGACTAACACCACCATGTTTGTTAAAAAATTTAGATTAAGAAGGTACTTGAGAGATTATATAATCATATAGAGATTCTTTTTTTAAAAAATTATATTTATTGTGAGGACTTCCCTGGCAGCTCAGAGGGTAAAGCGTCTGCCTGCAATGCGGGAGCCCCGGGTTTGATCCCTGGGTCGGGAAGATCCTCTGGGGAAGGAAATGGCAGCCCACTCCAGGACTCTTGCCTGGAGAATCCTGTGGTGGGCCCTTGTTGCTGCACGGGGTTTTCCCTAGCTGCAGTGAGCAGGGGCTACCTTCTCATCGCGGTGCGTGGGCTTCTCACTGCGGTGGCTTCTTTTCCCGCGAGTCGCGGGTTCCAGGTGAAGAGCTTCAGTGGTTGCGGTGCCTGGGTTCCGTACTTGCTGTTGCCAGGCTCTGGCACACGGGCTCGGTAGTGGTGGCCCAAAGGCTTAGTCGCTGCACAGCTTGTGGGGTCTTCCCAGGCTGGGGATCGATCCCGTGTCCCTGGCCTTGGCGGGCAGATTCCTATCTGCTGTACCCCCAGGGAATCTCTGTATAGAGATTCTTACCGTAAAAGTTTAAAAAATGTGCTACTTACGATGGTTGAAAGCATAACCTACACAGGATGAAATAGAACCCCTCAGTGTGAATTTCTGAATGATCCCTTAAGTCATCGGAAAAGGGGAAGAACAAAGAAACACTTCTTATTTCAGGCTTTGGACATGGTGGATTTTGGAAATAGCAGAGTTTGACCATTCTGAAATTCATTAGCTAGCTATGAATTTGCCTCCTTTATATTATATATCAGAAACTGACCCTTATTTCAAAATTTCTCAAAAAAGTAGTCTTGGAAAAGCTTTTGAGACTGATTTCTTGGAATCCCCCTGCCTTTCTCTTTTGATTTCTGAAACCAAAGAAGCAGGATTGTGCTTTGCTGGGTCCAGAGCTGTGCTGATTAGATTGCATATTTACTCTGCTACATACACATGTTGCCGTGTGGCATCACTGTCCAGTGTAATCCCAAAGAAAAACAGGGAGTGGGGGCATGGCGAGGCGGTTGATCTGGGATTGACTAAAATAAATTTATCTCAGCTTTTCAAAACACTGCGTGAGCACAGTATAATTCACTTGGACAACTGTGGAATGAAACTCTTGTTTTAGCGGCCATTAGATATTTCATGGGAGCTGACGGCCCAGAAGAATTTATGGTAAAGATGCTTTGGCAGTTGAGAGAATTTGAGGTAGCATTTACATCACCAACTGAAATACAGTTAATTTTTTCCCAAGGTGACCTTATAGCCTGACTTCTGTGACTGAGGGATTGATCTCTTGGCAAGTCTTTGTGAAATAACACCACAGAAAGGAAAGTTATATGCGTACATCCGGCTTTGAATTTATTTTGTAAGCTTTCTTTATAGGGTGGGTATAATCTTGTTCTGTACAGTTAACAAAAACTGTAGCCATACTTTGTCTTGAAGCACTTCCTCAATTTCCAAAAACAATGCCCACCATAGAAAGAGCCTTTCTTTCTTTGCATCCACATTTCTATTAATGTCATCATTGCATTTGACTCTTTTATGAGGCCCTTTTGGTCTCATCAACAGTTCGTTCCAATCTATCTATCTTAACTTCTAGCTTCATCTGCAGAATTTGTGTGGTTAGCCTGACACACATGCATATAAATTGCCTGGGGTTCAGCTTTCTCAGTCTTGGGACTAAATATGCTGCAGTAGGCTGAGCTGATGGATGTAGCTTTTCAGCAATATTGATGTTTCTACCGTTGAGTATAAATCTTTGCATGCCTTGGTTTGCATTTTCATATTCATGTGCAGTTCTTGACCACTGGTTTTCAAATGGCTTCATCTCTCAGAAAGCTCTGTGTTGAGTAAAAAGACAAAGAAAATTGTTCTGCCTCACCCACTGCTCTTCTGCCCACTCACAACAAAAATCGTGAGCACAAATCTTTTGCCAAATGTGAGTAGTGACAATTCACAAACTGATTACATTCTCATGGCTTATTGTAAAGTCAGCTTGTGATTTTGTACTCGTGGGAGAAAACAAAGAATAGATGAGCCCATTGAAACTTTTAACCCATAACATTCCAGCAGTACAATTTTATTTGTAACTTAAAGCTTAACATTCCCCCCTGTTTCCCCGTGGAAAAATGTCCTTAATTCTGCTTTAGTATCATAAGGAACATAAATGTTTCATTCTTAACTTCAGTAGATGGTCACCTATCTCCACCTGTGTATTCTGGGGCAGTGGATCAGGCAGAGTTCTTAGATAGATGGAGTAGAGACTGGTGAATGGTTTACACAGGAAAGTAATTTGTTGAGAAGATAGTGGGTAGTTTCTAGAACTGCTGGAAGTTGGGAGCAGGATGGAGCAATTCCAGACACTACACAGCCAGATTCACAGCCAAGGTCATATGCTATGATGAGTTCAATGCAGGGTGGACTCTTATCACAGATCCTGAACACAGGATCATGCTCGTTTACACTGACCACACCACTGGGACCAGACTTCTGCTACCAGATCTGTCTCCTTACCTACCTCTGGGCACTAGATGTTGCCCTCACCTGTGGTAATTTACGGCTGTCTCTGGGTCCAGCTCTCAACGCAGGGCTCCAAAACTAGGTCCCATGCCTTAGCTGCAAGGGAGTCCAGGAAGGTCCAGGCATTTTTGTCTCTGTGTTGAAAGGTGTGTCTTTTCAATACTCCTATGATGAGAAATTTCCCGAATATAGGAAAAGAGTTCTGATGTTGAACATTCTCCCTTCTTCTTCCCTCTGTAAGCACAAATCTTCACTGTAAGAAAGCACAGTCGGATCTCTGGTAGATGAGGAGCGGAGAACGTGTTTATCCATTTGCAACTGTGGTTAATGACGCTATGATCACAAAGATGGAGGAGTCCCCCTTGTGCCCTAGTATCCAGGGACCTTTCACCACATGTTGACAATTTATGTGTAACTGATCTCTCATGGAGTACTCCTTACTAGTTTAAGGTGAAATGCATTCAACTGAATTTTTTAACAATTTGATTAACTAGGAGTAGACTAAGATTATGTTTGTTTTTTTTTTAATTTATAGTAGAAAGTGAAACTTCACCTTATCAATTTGTCCTCGATTAGGTGGTTTATATATTTTATTCATAACTTTATACCCTTTTAAAAATGTCTTTTTTGTTTGCAGTAATATTGGATTGGCGAAAAAGTTCATTTGGGTTTTCTGTAAAGTCACATAGGAAAACCTGAACTAACTTTTTGATCAACCTAGTACATGTATATAGGTTACAAATTCCTGGTTGCATGCTTGCTCTATTATTTCCTGTTTCTCAAAAGCAACTGCTTTCAATTCAGTTAGCATTTCTTCTGATATTTACTTCCATGTAGCTAATACCTTCATATTGATATTTCTTGAATTTTTTTTTTTCATTTTTAGACATTAAATATTGAGTTTCTATTAAGGAAGAGAAGGAGTTAGCTTTCTTTTATACTGTTTCCCTCAAATACCTGCTTCTCACTCTCTGAGATAGTTGTATCTCCATAAATATTTTCCATGGCTGAATTATGCAGTGTAATATGGCTTTGTTCTCTTTTTTTGTACAGCATGTTTAAAAAATCTTTTGTTTTGTGTTTTTGGTTTTTGGTTTTTTTTTTGGCTTTCCATTCTATTTATGTGCTACTTATTCATCCCCAAATTCTCAAATAAGGTCAGACGCAATGGCTGTGTGTGTGTGACGTTTTTCCGGGAGCCTCGTTTGCCTGCTCCCTTCTGGACTGCTTGCTCTTGAGGCCTTATGCACAGCTGCTGACCTGGAACTTTCCTTTACTGCCACGTTGGGGATTCTTGATTGACTTGTTTACTGAACAGCATCTCTTCTGGTTTCCTTTTTCTTTGGGGGGGGGATGCGCACTGCCCACTTGCTTCTGGAGAGAGAAGAGTGTATATGATGTAATTTTTTTGAGATCTGGCATGTGTGAAGATATCACTTAGCCTCTCCTCACATATGATTGATACAGAATTTAAAGTTGGAAATGATTTTCCCCGAGGCTTTTGGAGTCCTTGCTTCATTTTCTTCCACTTCCAAATTTGCTCTTGAATTGTTGGATGCTTTTCTGAGTATGGTTATTTTATATGTGACTTTTTTTTTTTTTTTTTTTTTGATGTAGGGGGTCGCTTGTAGAATCTTTTACTTTTAATCCCCTACTGTTTCATATAATGTGCCTTGGTGTGTAACTTTTTTCATCCATGATGATCGTTTCTGCAGGAGGTAGTGGATGGTAATTTTCTTACCACTGTTTTCTGTGTTCTCTTTTCTGAAACTTACTTGTCAGACATGCTGGAACTTTTGTATTTTCCCCCCAACTTCCTTATTGTTTAAAAAAAAATTCCTGACCTCTGTCCTTCTCTGATTTTTTTTTGTTGTTGTTCTACTGTTGGGGAACACTTACCTCTATTATCTACTGTCCCTTCTATGATTTTTAGTTTCCATGATCACAATATTAATTTCTAGTAGCTCTCTCTTGTTCTCACAACATTTCTATTTTATGGCTTATTCCTTTTTTCTTTATGGGTGCAAATATCTTTTTAATAATGGATATGCGGTGTCTCCCACTTTCAGAAGCCCCGTTTCTCCCTGGTTTTGGTAACTGTAGATCTCTTTTCTTGGGCTGGCTAGAAATCCAGCAAGTGAGGTTATTTCCATTCAGAGTGTATGCTTTTGCTCAGTCCTGTATTTCAGAATGGTGCCTCCACCCAGCCACTCCTCCCTGTGGCCCTGCGTCCCAGGCTTCATGGCTCAGCATGCAGCTGGAGGTTCACTCCTTGAAATGTCCTACGAGCAGTTCTCCAGTTTTCGCTGCCGCCTCCACGCCGCCTTCTCCAGTCATGCCCGCACTCTAGACGTAACTGTGCCTGGACGAGTACTTCTCTAGGGGTCTGTGCCTGACAGTCTTCATGTCAGTCCTGCCAGTGCACATGTAGTTTTATCTGTCCCTCTCTGAAAATTCACTCATCGTTAGCTCATATGCTTTCCATCTTCCAAAAAATGTTTCCATCAATTTCCCCCTCTTCCATTCTCCTGTGAGTTTATCCCTGACTCTTAATTTAGTGGAATCTGGAGGGAATGTAGTTAAGAACGTAATTGTAATCCACCACTCAATCCTGAAAATCTCTAATCATTAACTTTTCAAGTTTGGTCTTTCCACCTAGAGTTTGCCAAATCCATTGAAAAAAATTTTTTTTTAAAGAAAACTGTTGTTTACCTTCACTTGGTAGAATTAATACTTTTCTGTTTCAGACACCTCATGTTCTTTGTTGACAAATCAAGATTGAGAGCATGCAGAGCTTCTGAGAGGAAACATTTCTAGTCGAAGGTTCCTGTCTTCATCATCATCAGTAAAGAGTGCCAGGCATCTGTTTTGTGCTAAAGCTTCCTAGAAGTGTTGCTGCCTCCGGAGCAACAAGCCCTTAAAACCAAAAATAGATGCTCTTTCTCATTATCATAGCTTAAAAGATCATCTTTTTTAATGAGATGGGCGCATCCCTTGTGGTTTTCATAGATTTAATGATCAGATTATTTAATGCAGAGCTTGGAGAAAAATAGGTCTGGTGAGACAGATAATGGAAATTTTCCTGAAAGTTAAATCAGCATCAACTTTGTTCTTTTTCTTTCCATAAATCTTTTTACTTCTTTTCTCTTTTATTTTTCATTTACTATTTTTGATGGTACTTTAATTTATTAAAATTAATAAAATTTTAACATGTTGGTACATATACATAATTTTCACTCTATTTTTAACCTCAAAAGATCATCACTAAGGAAGAAAAAAATTATTTGCAAGAAGATTTGGATGTGTCAGCATTTAAGTATACAATATATAGTCTGAAGTTGCTTTTGACAGCTCTATTGTATGTTAATGTGTTGGTAGTCAGAAGGAGAGAAATGGCTTCTTTGCTGATTTTAGGAAGTTCTGTTTGTGTTTTGAAGAGTGGAGCAAGGGAAAATAAAGGGAAGAAAGAATAAGGGAAATAATGTATATGAGAGTGCCATGTAAATTGCTAAATAACATAAAGACGGTAGTTACTATTATTGTAGTGATATAACTTCCAGTGAGAAAGCAAAGATTTAATAAAGAAAAATGGGAAGGGGGGAAAAGAAATCACTTGAATTAAAAAAAAAGTAAAGAAATAAAGTGGGAATATCATAATTCTGGGGAGCGGGCAGAGTTTTTTACAATCTGTTTTTTTTAACCTGAAAATGCAATAACACTTGTACTTTCTGTTTAAACAGTTATGTTGAAAACATTTTATTAACAGGGGCTTTCCTGTAGCTCAGAGGGTAAAGAATCTGACTCCAATACAGGAGACCCGGGTTCGATCCCTGAGTCAGGAAGATCCCCTGGAGAAGGAAATGGCAACCCACTCCAGTGTTCTTGCCTGGAGAATTCCATGGACAGAGGAGCATGGCGGGCTACAGTCAGCCCATGGGGTCGCAAAGAGTCAGACACAATGAAGCGACTAACACATGCAAAGAAAGGCTGTTGAAAATAATTTGGGAAGAGGATCTGATCATACGATGTGGTGAGAGTTGGATAGAAACCACCAGCAGATGAGTTTCTCAGCTCTGAATAAAGATCTGTGTGTCATAGGGCATTGGGGACTGTGTTTCCATTTAATTAAGGTTTCATTTACATTTGCTTATACTGTCTTTTTTTGTTCTTAATGCCTTTACAAGATAGGCATCATTAACCCATTTTACAGATGGCTATAGAAGGCTAATTGACTTGCCTGAAGCTACTTACCCAGTGGCAAAGCCCTCCCTTCTCCGGGTTTTAAGTTTATTTCCACATTTCTACAGATACTTCACATCAGAGCAGTTGATTTAGTTGTGTTCCTGGATATTCAACTTACTACATGTCTCTAGAGGAAATCCTTGTTAGATAGCCATGTGTGTGTGTGTCCGCATGCGTGTGTTAATTAGTCGCTAAGTCGTGTCTGACTGCGACCTTATGGACTGTAGCCCACCAGGCTCCTCTGTCCAGTGGAATTCTCCAGGCAAGAATACTGGAGTAGGTTGCCATTCCCTTCTCCAAGGGATCTACCCAACTCAGGGATTGAACCCAAGTCTTCTGCACTGGAGGCAGATTCTTTACCACTGAGCCACCTGAGAAGCGTGACAGCGGTAGGAGGTAAATCTTACTATTATTTCCATCTTATGGATAAGGAAACTGAGGCATGGTCACTGCCTAATGACACCCCAGGGCACATTTTGGGTTTGGATGTGTTTGTACTAAAGGACTTCCTGGGAGTCTGAAGGAATAGGAGTTGAATTCTGTAAGAACCAAGGAATAAACAAAAAAGACATCTTGGCTGCCCTAGTATGGGTTCAGAATGTGAACTGTGTGCTTCAAAGCTTATTGGGAACTTGGTATTTTAAGTTTTAGTTCTCTTAGGCTTTTTAATTTTATTTGGTTTCCAGACTCATAGCTGACTTGAGGAAGGGAAAGAGTGATACTTGAACAGTAATGAAACTCACCTGCTGATAGCCAGGGAGAGGAGATAACCAAACTTCGCAGGCAAAACCTCTCCCCAAAACGTAGCATTCCCGACCCTTGAGTGGAGGAGCAGACATCCCTCTGTGCCTGGAAAGGTGGTCTCGCCCCTGGCCACTCTGGGTGGGGTCAGTGGGTTACCAGCAGCGCCCGCATAGAGCCAGCCTTTCTCCCTGCCCCTCTGCCCTGTCCACCATCTTCTACTCAGCCTGACTCCACTTAACCCGAGACCTGGATCTTGGCTCAGATTTCTCCTTTGTTCTCCTTTTCCTCAGTGTTTGAATTTCAGCAGGCTCTTCCTTTTGATTCCCAGAGTCCGTTGCTTTGGTAGGAACTCCCCATCCAGCTCATGCTTGTAGAGACTGAAGATCTTCTTAGTATCCACCGGGCCCCCGTCTTTTCCTCAGCCAGTGTTCTTGTGTTCTAATAAAGCAAGATAATTGATAGTCATATTGATGATTCTGTGCCACCAGAGACTAATCGTTTTCTGGACTCTCTGAGAAGGCATTATCTTTTAGGAGGAAAAAAAAATCCAATATGATTGAAATGAAACCCGTTTTATTACCTAGATGGGTTGTCTTTTAGCTATTATGAAAATCATCATCATCATGTCTTATTCCTTGAGGTTTCTAAAAAGTAGAAATTATACAGTATTATAATACAGGGTGATACCAGAGAATTATGAGTTACAGAATTTAGCATAATCAACTTTTCTTGTAGCTTGAACCCTCTTTCATAGCAAAGAAGATATTACATTTGAACAAAGCCCTTTAGGAAAATATTTCGCTTACAAATTTGTCTTTTAGGGCAGTAGCAGCAGGTACTTAAGTAGAGTGATTATGTTATCATAAAATAGTTAGAAAGGGAGATAGCAGAACAAGTGGTTGTTGACATGGAATGTTTATTTTGGAGAGAATTGTTGGCCTTTTTGCCCCATGTCAGCATAATAAGAATTTGGGGGAGAGAAGGGAAGCGTTAATGTATTTGTTGAGGATTAATGTCCCTGTAGAGAGCATCTGTGATAGTGAATATATTATGGATTGTATCATAAATGTAGTAATTAGAAAGTTGCACCCTAAACACTTTGCGTACTGGCATAAATATTCCTTTCCTCTCCTTGGTGGCTTGCATTCAAGTGAATAGTGTATCTTGGTCTCCTGGACTCTTTTTTTCTGTTTTTGAATAATTAGTTTATTTTTGGCTGTGCAGGCTCTGCTCTAGTTGCTGGGAGCAGGGGCTACTCCCTCGTTGGGGTGCTCTGGTTTCGCACTGCGGTGACTTCTTGTTGCAGGCTCTGGGGTACTCAGACTCCAGGAGTTGCAGCGCAAGGGCTCAGTAATTGTGGCTTGTGGGCTCCCAAGCACAGGCTCATTCGTTGGGGTCACGGGTTTAGGTGCTCCACAGCATGTGGGATCTTCCCGGAACAGGGATCGAACCCGTGTCTCCTGCATTGGCAGGTCGATCCTTCACCACTGATCCACCAGGGAAGCCCTGGTCTCCTAGATTCTTAATCAAGAATAGAAAAACAGATGGCAGCGTTCTAGGTCTGTTTCCTTCTCGATGTATTGCTGTTCAGATGGGCGGAGACAGAGTCAGTGTTTCAGGACCGAGTGAGTTTTTAACAGTTCAGAGGCGTGGCGCAGAGGGCGTCCTAACAGACGGAACAGCAGCCTACAGTTCCTTAGTTTTGGGGCCTTGGTCCTTAAAGTTTCTCCAGACAATAAGCACAGTGTGCTGCTTGTCGTGTGTGAAATGTGTTCACTGCAATCGGCGATGCCTCAGAGCTTACGTGCTGTAAAAGAAGTGAGATGATGAATGATTCAAATACATGTCGGGATCAGGATTTTCCAGGAAGCGAGACGTGATTATCTCATTAGGGTCTGCGCCCCAGCGGGCTGCGCTGAGCGGGTGGCCGTGTGGATGAGCAGTAGCGGGAGAGGCACCCTGCTGTTGAGAGGAATGACGTTCTGTCCTCGGTGAAGAGTAACAAAGGCAGGCGGATGTAAAGTGGGCAGTGTCTGTTCTTTGTGCGCACAAAATGTTCGCACCTACTTATTTTCCCTTTTAAGAGGCATATTGCTTTTCATGATTTCTGAACTGTCTTACTTACCCAGTATTTATTTAGGAGTTCCTAAAGAGTTTCTTCTGTGAAGAGGAAAGTCGGTGCAATTGAAAGCGATTTGCAGCTTGACTCTGACATCAGGGTGGGAAACGAAGGAACAGAAAGAGTAATTCTGTCCTCACCGTTTAATTGGCCTCTTTATCTCCTGGTTGTGAGAACTCTTCACTTATGTATTGGTTTATCGATTGATTCCGTATTTATGGACTGTTTGCTGTATCCCCTGTGCCCCAGGGACGCGGAGATGGATGGCACAGTCCGAAGGCATCTGATGGCTCTGGAACCTTCTCTGTCCTGGCTGACTTTAAGGATAATCATGTGTTTATCTACAATTCTGAAATTCTGTCATCCTCCAACGATGGCCAGTAGATATGGTCATGTAACCAAAATTAAGTTTGTGAGATCACAAAGGTTGCTTGGAGAACAGGAAAGCTGCTTTATAAGGTGTTCTCCATCACATTAGACTTTCTAATGAACCTTGGTACTCTTGGCATTGTTGGAGCTCTTTTCAAGAGCCGAGTTATTCCACCCACTTCCAGGCTCGCCAGAAGCTGAGGTGGAAGCGTGGGCAGAAGCCTGGAGCAGGGTGACATCTTCAGGGACATTTCACTGGGGAGTCACGGGGAGGTGCCAGCTCCAGTCTCCTCCTCTTGTCTTTTTTTTTGAGGTTCCTGATTTCAGTCTCGTTAGATTGGTCATGTTAGAAGGTGTCCAAATGGAAGCATCTTAAGAAGCCTGTAGGGTAGTGGGTCGTGGTTTCACTTAATGAAACTATGTGTAAATCTTTGGAAAGGTTGGCCCTGAGATCAAAAATCATTTTAAGAAGAGAATTCATCTGAATCTTCTGCTCCTGTACCGTTTCTTTTAGCACTAATATGTTCTGCTGTGGATATGCTGATCTTGCAAAAGCCCCTTCCTGTCTTGATTCGTACTGGCTATGTTTATTTACCTGAAAACAGGGTTAGACTACTTTAGTTTTAGAGGATAGCCCAATACCAAGATTTTCAAGATCTGTGACATCAAACCATTTGTGTGTCAACTTATCCTTAGCAAAGAGCCATGGCAACTATTTTGTCTACAATGTTGATGTCATTTGGTCCATTGCCTCTAATATCCCACCAATGCTGTTACCGTCAAACTTACTATAACCAGATTTGTTTTATTCCTTTAGTTGTAATATTCTTCTAATGTCAGAGGGTTGTGGATTCCGCTTCCTCTTAAGGTCAGTCCCTTCACCTGTCTTCCTGACCCTTTTACCCACCTTCTTTGCGTCACTATCCTGTTCTTACCGCTCCCTCTTGAACTCTCACCCTTTCTCTCTACTGATTGCTTCAGCTAATCAGTGGACTTCCATTAGCACCAGTCTCTTCCAACAACTGTTCGTTCTCATTTCTCTTCTCTCGCTGCTATCTCTGCCTCCACCACCTCAGTGAAACCACCTTCAGTCGAGGTGGCCCTTGACTGCTGGAGTGTCAAATCCTAAGCTGTGTTTTTCATTTATCTTTGATCATCTCATTGTCTTCCATGGTACCTCTCTGATTTTCTTCTTTGGTCTTTTTCACAAGGTCTTTTTCCTCTCCCCATTCTATCGATGTGTTCTCTAGCCTTCTGCTTCTAGCACTAATCCTCCAGTCGTCTCTCTCTACCCGTATTCCTTCAGTGATCTCACCTGCAAATCTAATTCCTGCTGCTTCCTATGTAATAACCACTTTTATGTTTTGCTCATGTTTCTTCGCCAACCTTCACACTCAAGAACATCTGGAAGTCCTCACCCAGATCTTCTATATCTCAATTTCTAATGACAAACTAAACCCACTGTCTTCTGTATTAAACTTGTTCATTCACTAGTATTCTCTCCCTCTATCATCGCTATCATCCACCCGCATGGAGTCAAGTACCATGTTGTTCTGCTTTTAGTGTCTGGATGGTTCAAGTACCAACTCTTCTCCCCTTTTTCCTTCCCCGCCTACCTCCATGCCCTAATTTTACCCATTCCTCCCCTGCCTGACAACCAAACGCCCTACTGGTCTCCTTGCCTCTGCTCTGCCCTCTGTGAATCCATCCAGAAAGTAATGTTTCTGGAGCTCAGATCTGAGCCATCAGTGGCTCTCTGCAGCCGGTTCAAAGGTTTTGAATGTGTGTACAAGGTTGTGGTCTGGCTCCAGCTTCTTTCCTGGCTTTGCCCTGGAGAGTCTAGCAACACTGAGTTACACTGTGCAGTTTCTTCCTTCTGCCTGTTCCGTTGTCCGCTCTCCCACTCCCAGCCTGGCTAAGTCCTGCTCAGCCCGGGGACATGCTAGGCATCCCTTGTATTTGGAAGTCTTCCCTGCTTCTCTGGAAGCAGGGCTTCCATTTCTGGGCAGCTTGCCATTAATCCGAGTCACTGTGTGCATCCCACTGCCCTTTGGGGATCATTTCTGTGTGTTTCTCGGTCCCAATAGACTTTGCTTTCCTTAAAGACAGAGACAGTGTCTTATCTCTGTAGCTCTCGAACCTAGCACAGTGCTTCGCATATAGGAGGTGTCCAATGAATGATTTTTAAGTGAACAATTGATAAGGACAGTGAATCAATTTGTCTACAAAACTGGGCATGAGTAATCCATGCAGAGTAGTACCTTTGCAAGGGGGCACGAAGTGGGGCTTCCAGGTGCTGATAATGTTCTGGGTTTTGATCTGGTGTGTTTAGTTTAGGAAAATTCATTGAGCTGTCCATGTGTGGTATGTGTCATTTTCTGTATGTTTGACTTCAATGAAAAGTTTTAAAAATTAGATATTTTTGTTGCTCAATACAGAAAATCTCATGTCTCCTTTCAAGCTTTTCAAGCTTTTATAGGTATGAGTTTAGATGTGACAGCAGAGTGCCAGGCTAGTGCTGTTCCTTGATGTGAAGAAGAGTGAGATGAGAAAGCATCGGCGTGGGTGGGGTCGTCTGGTCTTCTCAGGAGGGCCAGTGAGGGCCAGCACTGATGGACAGACTTGTGGTCACCTGGGCTCGGGCACACTCAGTAGAGGCATCACATGCTAATTATCAGCGTGCTCTGGGCCTCCCGGCAGTGGCAGGGAGACTTCATCTTGGATGTGACCATGAATAATTCATCAGTCTGGTTATCTGGAAATTTGTGGTCATCATTAGCATTTTAATGAAAAAAAATGCAATCATTATCCTAAATCTGTTTTTTTTATTTCTGCCTTTTTTTTTTTTTTTTCTTCTTTTTGTCTTCCTCCTATAGCAGCTTAACCATCTCAGTCTTTCCTGAGTGCTTGGGAACTGCCGGGGTCCCTGACAATGTGCTGACTGGTCGTCGCTATGGGCAGACGGTGCCCAGAGGCTCACTGCCATCCAGGCAGCTCATGTACGTATGGGGTTTGTCTCTCTCTTTTCTCCCCTTTAATTTGCCCTGTCGAATATGGCAGGGTACTGAGCTGGTGAAGGTTTATAAGATATACATGAGAGTATTCAGAAATGCAGGAGAATGGATTGCTCTAGGGTAAGTTTTTAATATTGAATGATGGGAAGTGTTATCTGAATTAGGGTTTTTATAAATCAGTGGCCCTATAAGACAGACCAGAAGTGTGTATCAGCAGTCTCTCTTTTCTGTTTCAGTATATCCACTTACACATAGGTTTTTTTTTTTTTTTGCTTGTTTGTTGAAGCTTTCCTTTTTCATTGCAATATATAACATTTGAAACAATAGCAACACTGTAAATTAGAAACACTTCCCAGTGACTTAAAAAATAGCTTTGAAATAAAAAAATTCATGGACCCAGAAGAGGTCCTCAGGGTATGTCATGATTGAATACCTGTTGGCGAGAGTTCCCAATTCTAATATCTTACCATTCTCCACAGGAGGAAAGTGTTGATTCCCCCAGTGATGACTTACTGTGTCTCACAACAGTTCCCTTTTTCCAGTATTAGTCTTTTGGGAATGTCCACAAACGCAGCCTTTTCCTGTTTGGTCCCACTCTGATTAACTTAGGAGAAAAATGATTGTTGTGCATTTAATTTATGATTTATTTAATAATTTAATTAAATTATTTCTATAAAGTATAGTCTGTCTCAGACTTATTCCCCCCCCCCGCCCCACTTTAGTCTCTAAACCTTAGGCCAGCTCTTTAGGTATTTACTTATTTATTTATTTATTTTGCATCCCTTTGGACCTCTGGAATTTTGGCTTCAAATCAGGGGTGTGTGTTGGGTCATTCCTTGGAATACTTGTGCTCCCCATCCTTCCATAGTTATATTTATTCATAGGCACCTTAAGCCCCATTTCCTTGTACATTTCCCTTTTTTTTTTTTTTTGCCTTCATAGAAAAGTTAGAACCACCCTCAACCCTTCCCCCAGACAATTGCTTCTAAAATAAGCCCGGTCATCAGAAGCAGCAGCAGAAGGGAGAGCTGACAGCCTCAGACCAAGCACGCCAGTGGTAGAGCCCCTGGGTGGGAGTCATGGCCTTTGCACCTCCACTTTCATATCCTTCAAGGGCAGGGTGGCCCATGAGTCAGATCCAGCCCATTCCTGTTTTTGTAGGGACTGACAGAGATTTTCATGTTTTTGAATGGCTACCTGCCTAATCTGTGGTTTTTGCCTCTTGGCCCTCATAGCCTGAAATATCTACAGTTTGACCTGTTAAGAAGAAATTTTGCCTATCTTTGCTATAGAAATACTTTGAAGGCATGTACTATGATTGAGCCATATGAACTTGCTAATATTCAACTGTTTTTGACCTACAAAATTGCTGGTTGCTTATGTGGTGGTTTAGTCGCCACATCATGTCTGAGTCTCTGGCCCCATGGACTATATAGCCCGCCACGCTCCTCTGGCCGTGGAATTCTCCAGGCAAGAATACTGAAGTAGGTAACCATTCCCTTCTCCAGAGGATCTTCCCCAGCAGAGACTGAACCTGGGTCTTCTGCGTTGCAGGCGGATTCTTTACCACTGAGCCACCAGGGAAGCCCATGATTGCTTATGGTTCAGTCTAAGATATTTCGAGGAAATTCTTCCTTTAACATGGTTAAAATTTTAAAGTTTGGGTTCTTGGAGCAGAAGAAGTGAATTACTTTGGAAAATTCACAAGTGGTGGCCTGCTCGTCTGGGCCAAGCCCAGGAGGGTGTGATCAAGGCCTCGAGGGCCGTCACCGTGCCGGGCCCCATACCGCTCACCCACCCTGGCTGGCCTGCCTTTCCTTCTCTGCCGCTCATGGGGTGGACATTTCCTCCCTTTCTTAAGAAATGGCATTTAAAAAGCTTCCACAGTACTAGGCACATACGATCGTTTCTTTTGGCTTCTCTCCTTGACTTCCTCTCTTCTCAGTGATGAAAGATGTGGCTTTTGTTTGTTCTTCTGTTCTGTGCCACTCTCTGTGTCCTGAATTTACTAGAAATTCTCCACTTCAAGTGGGATATGCTTTGGAAAGTTCGTATTATCATCCTCAAAACTGAGGCTTGAAGCCATAAAGTAACTTGACCGTGTAGAGTTGCAGTGTGAGCCTAGATTCACTGCCTTCTGCTTGTGTCCTCTCCTCCCGCCAGACTTGCTGGTCATCACTTGGGTGATCACTTGTTTAGATATTGTCCACTTATCTGTTCTCCACGCCATATCTTTTAGTAATATGGTCTTAGAAGCCTAGAAGATTCAGCATCAAATGATGCTGATATCTGTCTCAAATCTCCTTTTTTTAAAATTCATCATTTGAACCCAGTTACCACAGGTAAATCTGTAGGCCCTCAGAGAGAACTTCATATCGAGAGAGTATAATAATATAGTAACAGCACTTTAAAGATCTTGCAAGTCATATATGTTTAATATAGAAAATTTTAACTTAATTTTTATTTTATATTGGGAGACAGTTGCTCTTCAGTGTTGTGTTAGATTCTGGCATACAGCAGAGGGAACCAGTTATGCATATATACATGAATCCATCCTTTCTCAGATTGGTGTCCCGTGTCGGTAATTACATAACACTGCATAGAGCTCACTGCGCTCTGCAGTATTATCTAGTTTATATACAGCAGTGGGTTTGTATTGATTATTTTGTATATAGCAGTGTGCATGTGTTAATCCCAAACTCCTAACTTATCCCTCCCCCGTGTCTTTCACCTCTGGTGACTAGAAGTTTGTTTTCTAAGTCTCTGAGTCTGTTATTGTTTTGTAAATAAGTTCATTGGTGCCAGATTTTTAGATTCCACATATAAGTGATATATGATGTTGGTCTTTGTCTAACTTCCCTTAGCATGATAGGTTCATCCGTGTTGTTGCAAATGGCCTTATTTCATTCTTTTTTTTATAGCTGAGTAATGCATGGGTGCTTAGTTGTGTCCAAATCTTTGTGACCCCGTGAAGTGCAGCCCACCAGACTTCTCTGTCCATGGAAGTTTCCAGGCAAGAATACTGGAGTGGTTTGCCATTTCCTTCTCCAGGGGATCTTCCCAACCCAGGGATTGAACCCCCACGTCTTGCAACTCCTGTGTTGGTAGGCAGATTCTTTATCGTTTCGCCATGTGGGAAGCTCATGGCTGAGTAATATTCCATTGTGTATATGTATCATGTCTTCTTTAGCCATTCCTGTGTTGATGGACATTTAGGTTTCTTCCATGTGTTGACTATTGTAAATAGTTCTGCAGTGAACTTTGGGATGCATGTATCTTGTAGAATTAGGGTGTTCTCTAGACATATGCCCTGAAGTGGGATTGCTGGATCATATAGTAACTCTAGGAGGCTTTAAGTCTTCAAAGCTTCAGCTTTCTCCACTGACTCTGATTTCCATTTTCAGTTCTGGCCCAAGGATTTATTTCTCACGATTTTGACTTGTTTTCTTTGTATTTAAAAAGTTGTTAGATCTTATTCAGTTTTTCCATGTATTTGAAACAGGCAGTCTTTTTTTTTGTCATCTTTGCTTACCGTATTGACTAGAAACTTCACCGCTGCAGTCTGATTAAAGGATTTTTAAGCCTTTTGAATCATCTGACTGTAATCCCTGATTTCCTTAGAACTTTAAATAGAAATAGGTGTTAAATAAATATTCCTTCAGTGGATGGGTATTCTGCGGATCCTTTTACTGAGTTGCCTTGTGTCTGAGTAACCGCACTTGTGTAATTCAGTGAACTGCAGTCTCAGTGATGGACACCTCATTCTTCGTGGAATACCACCTTCCATGCACAGCTCGAAATCAGTAGGTTAGGCTCTAGATTGTCAGATGTTATGTGAACTGAAGCTGTGAAATTGTTTTATGAGGCCTGTCTCCTAGCAATATTTTTAGGTTATTTATAAACACAGAAACATATTTCATGTCCTAGTAAGTAAGGGTCTATCTTGACTTTACGAGTAATAAAGAAAGGTTACTTCTATATATTTGTCTTTCTCTGAAGAAGAATCGTCCAAAGTTCAGTCGTCCAAGTTAAAAATCCCTTCTTTGTAAATTTTTTTCTTTTTTAAAAAAAATCCTCTCATCTGTTTCTTCTGAGGTAGAGATTTGAGGTCTTATTTTGTTGTCATTAAAAAAAAAGTTCTCCTTTTACAAGGATGCTGTGGATCTAGTGCTTTCCTCTGCAAGAACAGGGAGAAGGGAGCGAAGTAGCCTCATGTCAGGTCTTCAGTGTTAGGAGTCAGCATCCTGGAAGGCAGCCCGCCTGGTGTCTCTGCCAGCTGCAGAAGGAGACCCTGAAAAACACGGCAGAATAGTTCCTGGAGAGCTGAGTATGCGTCCCTTTTCTGTTTCCAAACACTGGCTTTGTTGCTGCAAGGGAACCTGTAGAGTGTAGTGAGTACCTGCATTTCTAGGATAACTGTAGGGGTTCTGAGCAGCCTTTTCCTCACACCCCACGTGAAGAGGATTGGGTTGGTGGGGATGGATAGCCTTCTGGATACGTGGGTAGGGTTTGACTCAGGGAGAGATAAGAAGGGTGTGTTATCCTTGCAGAGGTGGTCACAGCACTTTCTGCCAGGGGAGTGAGTAACTGGGTGAAAATGTCCCAGCCAGACTGGGGCTTCTGGTAGCTCAGATGGTAAAGCTAGTCTGCCTACAGTGTGGGAGACCCGGGTTCAACCCCTGGGTCGGGAAGATCCCCTGGAGAAGGAAATGGCAACTCACTCCAGTATTCTTGCCTGGAAAATCCCGTGGAATGAGGATCCTGGTAGGCTACAGTCCAAGGGGTTGCAAAGAGTCAGACACAACTGAGCGACTTCAGTTTCTTTCACTTTCTGGGAGGCTCTGGAAAGGAAAGAACAGAAGTGAGCAACTTTATGGGGCAATTTTGAAGCCAAAGCAAATAGAATTGTTTTTCCAGGTTTGGCTTGTTTATGCCAATTGTTCTTTGGGGAAGTGGACTTGGGTGAACTGAATGAAGGTCATGAAAACCAGCGCAGAATGAAACCCATAGAATTCTTAAAGGAATGACTTGGTATATATCAGACTCACAAGATAGGTCCATTTGTTGTTAGCATCTGTACCTCTAGACCTTCCTTGTATGAGAATGTGGATGGATGGATGGATGGTTAGATAGATAATAGAGTATATAGAAATAGAAACTAGCAAGCTATTTGAATAGTCTGTTAAGAATGTTTTGTTAAAGCTATATTTAGACTTTTTAGTCATTTTCTCTCTCTCAGTATTATGGAAAATACTTAAATCCATGGGCTTACTCGATTTCTCCTTTGAATTCTTTCTTGGGCCTGTCCAGTTATGGAAAAAAAACAGTTGATTCCCATCTCTTAGGGTACAAGAACATTCCTCAAAAAGCTTAAGTTATATATTGCTCATTTGGAATTTGATACCAATAAATCCACCATGACTTGGCTAAATCATGCATACCTGCTACCATCCTATCCTTGTGACTGGGGCCTGGTTAGCGGTAAAGAGGATTTCCTGATCATCAGGAGATAGAAGATTTTTTTTTTTTTTAAGTCACTCTTTCTCACACTGAAGGGTCCTATTTAAGCAAAACTTTAGTCACTCAGTTGTGTCCAACTCTTTGCAGCCCCATGGACTGTAGCACCCTAGGTTTCTCTGTCCATGGGGTTCTTCATGCAAGAATACTGGAGTGGGTAGCCATTTACTTCTTCAGAAAATCTTCCTGACCTAAGGATGGAACTTGGGTCTCCTGCATTGCAGGCAGATTGTTTAGTCTCTGAGTCACCAGGCTAGACTTCTGTTTTTTTTTCCTCCTTGAGTGACAGAGTGGAGTTAAGGCTGGACAGGTGATCGGAGCCAGTCAGCAGATGCATTGACGCTATACTCACAGTGCTGTGCTGGCTTTTCTGGGGGGTTGAGAAGAGTTACATATGGCCCTTAAACAGTGATGTTTTCATAGGTAGACATGACTAAAGGTAGGAACTGCATTGCTGCTGCTGCTGAGTCATGTCAGTCGTGTCTGACTCTGTGCGACCCCATAGACGGCAGCCCACCAGGCTCCCCCGTCCCTGGGATGCTCCAGGCAAGAACACTGGAGTGGGTTGCCATTTCCTTCTCCAATGCATGAAAGTGAAAAGGGAAAGTGAAGTCGCTCAGACATGTCCGACTCTTAGCGACCCCATGGACAACAGCCTACCAGGCTCCTCCATCCATGGGATTTTCAGGCAAGAGTACCAGAGTGGGGTGCCATTGCCTTCTCCAAGTAACCACATTAGGTAGACTCAAATTGTGTGATGTAGCAGTTTAGAGGAGAGGAAGACTAGTAAAGATATGTGTAATCAGTGAAGTTCAAGATCTAAAAATCAAATGTAGAGAACATGTTTCTCCAATCAGGCACAAAGGTTTGGGAATAGGTCTGATTCTGATTGTGTAGATGGCAGAGCAGCTATTGGATTGCAGGTGCCATGGGTGGTGTTTGAAGGGCACATGAAATGGGATCTCATGAAGGAACTCATGGAGAGCGGGGTCACACAGTACGGGTCCACTGGAGCGCATAGCCTGTTCATAATAATGCATGTTCATAGTAATGCCTGCTTTTGTTACTATTGATGACTAACACTTACACAGCCAGACGCTATTCTGAGCACGTCTGGTGTGTTCTTGGAATCCTCCAACAGGTGTGTGTGACACAGATGGCTTTCTTATCACTCCGTCACAGCCAAGGGCACTGAGGCACAGATGAGATAAGCAGCTTTTTAAGGTCACACAGTAAGTGGTGTGGTTGGGATTTGAGCCCCAGAGTGAGGCTCCTGGGTGTTTGCTCTTATCCACTGTGCTGGCTGCTCTGGTCAGTGTGAGAGGAGTAGGAAAGGGTCACAAGCAAGAGATGTTGTTTGTGAGAGAGAATTCCAGGGTCCAGATTGCAGAGGAGCAGGTTCTGAGGATGCAGTGTCTGTCTGGTGGCCACATGGAGGTGTTGGGCTTCCCTGGCGGCTCAGCCGTAAAGAATCCACCTGCTAAAGCGGGAGATGGGTTTGATCCCTGGGTCAGGAAGATCCCCTGGAGAAGGGAATGGCAACCCACTCCAGTATTGCCTGGAAGTCCCATGAACAGAGGAGCCTGGTGGGCTACAGTCCGTGGGGTCGCAAAGGGTCGGACAGGACTGAGCGACTAAACCACCACCTGAAGTGTTAGCGATGCAGACGGGACTTAGAGGTCAGCCGCATCGGCCCGTCCTGGAGGCAGGGGCAGAGGCAGCGGTCTGGAGCACTTGCTGGATGCTGGGCTCTGGGGCTACAGCCCTGAATAAGGTGGGTGAGGTCAGCGCTCCCTGGGAACTTCCATTCAGTCTGGTGACGGAGGCAGAGAATGGTGAAGCTCCCTGACAGGAAACATAATTATGGACTGTGCAATGTGCTGTGGAGGCGTCAGAGCTTGATGGAGTGTTAGTGAGCAGGGCCCACGTGACACGAAGTGACATAGGAAGAGACGTCCCTGGAGAAGTGGCATTTGATCTGTGATCTGAAGGAGGGGATGAGCCATGTGGATAATGGGAAAGCCCGGTGCAGGCTGTGGGAGCATGCACAGTTCACGGGGTGCAAAGGGAGCCGGGGTGGGCCCGGCACAGGGGCGTGGAGGGGCTTGGGGGGCTGTGAGGATGGGGAAGGAGGCGGGGCCAAAGCAGGCTCCAGGGCCTTGGTGAGGGGTTTAGATCATTTCCTCAGAGCAGTGGGGACCCAGTGAACGTGAAATTGATGGGTGGTCTGGTCCCATGGGAGGTCCAGGGGGGCAAACAGATGCAGCTGTTTGAGCAGGCAGGGGAAGTGGGGAGGCTGAGAGCAGAGGGGACGTAAGGTGGGGAAGGAACATTTAGAGTGCTTTTCCCCACCTGGCACCTTGGATGCTTGAGCTGCAGCTAATGTGGCCTTTCTGGCTCGGGGAAGATGAACCCCACCTGAGATAGAGCTTTTGAGTGTTTGGGTTGTGATCAGGCTTCACGGCAGCAAGACTTGATGGCTACATTTTAGCCTTTTCACTGCCGATTTATACCTGTTTACGTGTAGGGAGAAATTCCAGAGCATACGAACCTAAAGATGAGAGTTTTTGTTTGTTTGCTTTTATATAGGCCTTGAATTTATAAAATTCAAATTTATATGTAGTAGATGCTTTTGGGGTGGGGAGCAGAAGACACTTTGGAAATATTGTAATTCATTATCCTCTCTAGTCTGTGAATGACTTTTTTATTTCTGGGATGGAGACTCAAAATGGAGATGCAGTGAATTGCTCACTCACTCAGTCCCTGTATCCTGCTCCACTTTCACTGTTAGAACCTGGGTTTAATTCAGGGTGGTGTGGTGATCAGCCTCAGATACGTGTCAGTTCCAACCCCTGACTTCTGAGTGTTCCTTGTAGCCAGTGTAGCCGTGTGACCTAGCCCTGGTCAATGGGACCTGAGAATTATTCCACTGGGATGGGGATGGGATTGTTGGGAAAGACTGACTGTCCCGGTAAAACCTGACAAATGAGCCTGTCTGTGCCAGCCCTTGCTTTCCTCTGCTTTCTGCCTCAAGTGCTGGGAAGACGTGTGAGTACACAGCAGCCCTTAGGTCGCTACAAGGCAACAAGCGAAAAGGAAGAGCCAAGAGCCTCGCGGAGATGCCCACCCTGCCATCGCGCTTGTCGGACCAGCCCTAGCAGCCGCTTCCAGCTTGTAGAGCCCGGTGCTTGTTAGGCTTCTGGTACTTGAAGGTGAACTCAGTGCCGACCGAAGCAGATATGAAGATGTGTTCTAAGCTTTGTCCCATGCGCCGTGACAGCTGGTAACGCCCCTTGATATGACCTTTAGCCTGCGGGAAAGCAGTTTCTGAGAAGGACATTTTAACTTCTGTTGAAAGTTTGAAAGTGATGAGTTGTGGCCTTAGAAATGTAATTTTCAAAATGAATGAACTTGTCTGTGTGAACCTGCTGTAGCGAGTATCACGGAGCCATACTTCATGGCCAGTGTCTCCCTTATGGTCTTTTTTATGACCCCCTTAGTCAGTGTTCTGGTGAGCTCCACTGTGTATTTATGGCTTTGTAGGAAACTACAATAGTACCAGAGGTAATAGCATAAATAGTCTGATTTCTTAAAAATGTGAAGCTCCAACAGGCTTTATTGGATTTCAGGGTAATGGTCTTATTAAATTTTCTGCTTCTTTTCAAACTTTTTTATGGCTAAGTTCCACCCTGGTGGTTTCAAGAAATTTGGGGGCTGTTCTGTATTTTTATGGGGGGAAAAAAACTTACTCTGGAACTTTCGATTGCTGAATTGAGGGATAGGGGAAATAATTTGGATTTTATTTTTAACTGTCTTAGTCTTTGGGTGTAGCACATTGTTTTCCACGGGGAAAACAGAAATGGCCCTCTGGTATGCATCATGGAGAATAATATAAGTTATAAAATGAAATTGTATTCTAAGCAGTTAGGGAAAAAAAGGGACTATAAGTCACAGGGTCATCAAATTATAACAGGAAAGGAATTTTAGACATCATCTAATACAGTCCCACTTTTTTCATAATCTTAGAACTTGACCTATAACAATTAGTCATTCATTCAAAAAATAATAATGCATGTGGTTACCCTGTGCACCCTCTTCTTTAATGAAACATTTTCCCAAAGAAACAGGGAAACCGTGTTTGCGTAATCCCAGGGCCTTCAGAAGAAGGGTTTTTAAGCCATCTATTCTGACTTCTTCATTTTACAGGTAGGAAACTGAAGCCCAGAGAGGACAAAGGTTGTTTCTTTCAGGTGGACTAGAAAGTATTAATAACTCTTGGGCAGGTAGGATCAGGACCGTGCAACTTTCTAGACTCTAACATCTTCAGTGCTGTATGTTGGAATCCAGATGGCGGATAGATGACCTTGGGTGAGTCTGCTTCTGGCTCATCCTTAAGTGCTGGGGAGGGCCTACAGGCAGTGGTGGGAGGCAGGGAGTCCCGGGCAGAGCACTGGGTGGAGCCTGGGGGCGCCACGATTTCAGGCAGTTCAGGAGAGAGCGCAGAGCCCAGCCCGGCAGCCCTGTCGGGCAGGCGGCAGAGGGGATCAGGGGCAGCTCAGGCCAGCTTGGGCCAGTGCATGGAGTACCTCGAGAGCCCGTCAGTGCAGTGGGGGTTGTATTTGGGAGCCAGTGGGGTGCTCTTAAAATAATACTGATGATGCTGACAGCTAACACTGACATAGCCCTGACTCTACCACCAGCCTTCTGAGTACCTCACCTGCCCTTGCCTGTTTAATTCCTACGAGAAGCCTTTGATATAGGCATTCTCCTCTCCATTTTACACTTGAGGAAACTGAGGCACTGGGATGTTAGATGACTTAACCCAGAGAGACCCTGATGGGAGGGTGTGATGGAGACAGGATTCAAACCCATGTCTGTCCCTAGAATCCTACTTTTAGTTGCTGGGAATGTGGTCTGATGGTGATCAAGGGAGAAGATGGATCTGTAGCAGGGGGCAGGCAGGAAGGCTGGAGTGCGGCAGAAGGGCGATCAGGAGATGATTGAAGGCTTCCGGAAGAGTAATAAAAGCTTGGCGTGGAAATGTAAGGAGGAGAATTCCAGGAGCTTCCGTGGTGGATCGGTGTTGCCAGGTCCCCAGTTGCACATGGGGACTGGGGAGCCACAGAGTCACAGATGACTGAGATACTGCTTGGCTGTCTGCCTAACTGGATCAGGGAGGTTGAGAAGGAGATTTGATGGGAAGGTGATGATTTATTTGTGCAGAGCCCTCTTCTCTCAGTGGTAAAACTGTCTGGGGAAAAAGATCCATGTTAGCGTGTCCAAACAAATTTCAGCGTTTATGTACCCTCCCTAGCTTATCTGTGTTAGCCTGGTTTTGGGTTCACGGTAGGTCTAAGCGGTTATTTTTAATTCACTTTGTGACCTTTGCAGTTCTGAGGCTGCTTGTCCTCTTCCCAGCACAATAATATTGGGTGGGAGAACAGGAGAGATGATGGGTGGGGGTCACCTTTGTTTCAGCTTCCCCAGAAGTGACCTTTGCCTTCCCCTTTCCTGTCTGCCCTTAGGTTTTGATGGGAGGGCGGGTCACGGCTGGAGATGCAGGAGGCGGTGGTGTTCCTCTGTGAACGGGCATCCGGTGTTGGGAGGCACGCCCTGCTCTGGTCTCGGTCCACGGGTCAGGGCTGAGAGCAGTGTTCTTTCCTCCTCCCTTCTGAGAAAGGCCATTGTGGCCAGGCAGGTCTTGTCTGAGACGTCTAACTGCAGGCCCCAGCTGAAGGCCCCAGTGCCCCCTTCTGGGGACAGCAGTTGTTGAAAGATGGATAGCTGATACCCTTGGAGGAAAAAAAAAAATCCTGAAGTGGATGAGAGAACATGGCAGTTGCCATTTGGGTTTCTGTTTCATCACCGTTTCTGCAGTCTGGGGTGTTTTCTTCTCCTTTTCTTCAGCTCCCCCCTCCCTCCCTCCCTCCTTCTTTCCTTCCCTCTATCATTCCTTCTCCCTCCATCCTTCTTTCCCCTTCTAATTGGAGGAGTTGCTAATTGTGCTGGGTCAGTAACTGCGATTGGCATCTACTGTATTTGATTTTGGTTTTCCATCTTGATGTCCCGGGGAAAGTCAGGTAAGCACTGGTTGTATGTGGGACTCATACAGGGTGCATTGCTCAGGGTCTGGCTGTAAGGAGGAGAGGAAGGGACTAGAAGACTGGGCTGTCCCTGTCCTTAAGCCCCTTGAAAACCTTAGAAAGGCAGCATGCATATGTGAGTTCAAAGTCCGGTCTAGTCATTCATGAAAAGTCCATGCGTAGGTTCTCTTGTCTCTCACCTGTAAAATGGAGGAGGCAATATTTGTATCAGAAGGGTGTCGTGATGCACAAATGGAACAGCATTTCTGAATGCTGAGCTCTTCTCTTATCTCTCTGTTCTCATCCAATTAAAGTTTTCTGGGTTGTACCTTAGACTGATCCCAGAAATGCTGGAGGGCGAGGAGGGAATCTAAGTATTATGTCCAACTGTTTTGTGCTTGTTTATTTCACTTCTGTCTAGTGACCATGTTTCCGCTGTTCGTATTTTCAAGATGAGAGAGCTGAAGGTCAGAGCGGTTATAAAGGAAGCAGCGTCACCGCCTGCCTCAGATGCGACCTGGAGCTTATTCAGTATTTCACTGCCTGTCACCCTCCCCAGCTGGGCTCTTGGTGAAGAGCCCACCTGCCGGTCGAGGAACACAAGACACGTGGGTTCAGTCCCTCAGTGGGGAAGATCCCCTGGAGGAGGGCACGGCACCCCACTCCAGTGTTCTTGCCTGGAGAATCCCGTGGACAGAGGAGCCTGGTGGGCTGCAGTCCACGGGGTCGCAAAGAACTGGACACGGTTGAAGCAACTTAGCACACACACACACGCTCCTCATCTGTAACATGGGGGTGATAATGGCCTCCTCACTGGGTGGTTTTAAGGATTTAAGTGGTTAATATATTTGTCTTAAAACAATGCCTGGTAAATAGTCAATGTGATAAAAGTATTAGAAATTACTCAGTTTGCAAATCTCTTCTAAGCCACTCCAAGTGAAATCAAGATTGACTCATATGCGTGATGTGTTGAAATGGGATTAAATGACAGTTTTTGAAACGTAGAGCAGATTTGGTTTTCATGGAGAGAGATTGGGGAAGTGATGCTGGAACCATCAGGAAAAGTCCAAAGGAGAGACAGGGAAGGAATCAGGAATTCAGGGAGAGAGAGAGCTCCAGAGATCATGAGGAGACGGGTCAGGAGGAAAGCTCTATGTTGCTTTTGTTTTGTGGTGGGAAAGGAGCCATTTCCTAATGGTTTGGTTAAGATACTCACCTTATCCTGGAACCAGCAGGTGAGCGACCAATAAACTCTGTAAATGGGGCCTTTGGAATCGCTGCTTCACCAGCTTCCTCTTTCTTTTCACTTCCTGGAAGAGGCAGGTAAGTAACTTAAGCTAAGCATTCTGCAGTGGTAGATCAGGCTTGGAGCCTGAGCTCTGGAGCTTATTAGCTACGTGATGTTTTGCAAGTTTCTTCACCTTGATGTAGCTCCATGTCCTACTTTTTGAAAAGGGGAGGATACTGGTATTTCTACCTCCTAGGGCTTGTGAGTCTGAGAACAGTAGTGGTGAGTATGTGTAGCTCAGAGGAGGCCTTCAGCAATTACTGGTTACTTCATGTTACCCAGTGCTTAATGTTATCCTTGGAGCTTCGGTTAGGAATTCAGGCTCAGTAAGCAAACCATACATGGTGACGTTTGGGGGCATAGCCTGTTCTGGATGAACCCCAGCCAAAACCATAGAAGACCTTGGCTCTTATCACCCTCCGTTTCCTTTGGGGCATACTTTTATCTGCCTCCCTTTCCCTCAAAAAAGGGTCTCAGAGCTTAGAAGAGAACAGAAAAGGACACAGGCTCTTCTACTGGGTTCAGAGGACCTGAACCCCCATTTCCCTTCCTCTGATTTTGGTGGGCTTTTTTGTTGCCGTGGTTGCTCTGGGTCTTTGTTGCTGCACCAGCTGTGGCAGGCGGGGGCTGCTCTAGCCCCAGTGTGTGGGCCTCTCACTGCTGGCTTCTCTGGTTCTGGAGCATGGACTCTAGGGCTCCGTAGTTGCAGCTCTCAGGCTCTAGAGCGCACGCTCAGTAGTTGTGGCGTATGGGCTTAGTTGCTCCCCAGCTTGTGAAATCTTCCCAGACGAGGGATCACACCCATGTCCCCTGCATTGCCAGGCAGATTCCCTTCCTCTGTACCATCAGGGAAGCCCCTTTCCTCTGATTTTTAATTCACAACAATATCCTCCAGGGACTCTGATGTTTAGCAGTTGAGACAAAATCTCAACTGATAATTTTGTGCTTATAGTCTTTGTTAAACAGATTTTTCTTGTTACTTCCTTTGTTCTCACTGCTGAGGTAGGATATAGGGGAATGAATAATGGGCTTCTCAAAAAAGTAAAATAGCAGGTGGCAGAGTGAACTAGATTCCTCAGAATCACAAGTCGAGATGTCAAATCCATGTGTCCTCACTCCCCATTCCCATGCTCTTCTAACAAGGCCACAGTCCCCCTCCAGCCTCCCTCCTGCCTGTTAGTAGAGGCTGCCAGGGTATTCCACACTGTCTAGAAGGCAGTTACCCTTGGAATGGCTTCCCTTTCTGAAGTAGGCATTACCAAATGACCTGAGTCAGCTCTGTTGGGAAACTTGAAATCCTTTCTTCCAAAACTCACTCATTCTATTTCAGATGAAATCATTTTCCTTGGCCAATTTAACAAGATCCTTGCTCTTTCGTTTCCTTTAATTATCTTGTTTTAAAAAAAAGAAAAAACTGGAGAAGACCATCTGCTTTATGAGGCAGTTCATCTCTCATGTTCTCTAATAGATACATGAAGGCCCAGTTAAGCCAACTGTGTCTCCATCTCACTTGTTTGGGGTTGTTCTGTTTGGTGCTTTGCTGTCTCTGCCATCGGCATTTCTCGGGTGTATATTTGGCGTGTCTTGGAGTGTAGATTTATGAAAAGATGTTATCTTTGTTCTGTGAACTGCAGGCGCTGCAAGCCATTTCCATATAGTGCCAAACTATCACAACAGGGTTCTTTGCTTTTTTAATCCCTTCCTCTCACCACGAGAAGTTCTATTAACATGTTTTCTGAGATGCAGAGTAAAATCTGTCAAATATAGCATGGAAAGCAGATGGGTGGTGGCTGTCTTCCTTTTCACAAACTAAACTCGTCTTCCTTAGTAAAACTCAGCCTTATCGCCATTTACCCCAGAGCCCTCGTTTGTGAATAGGAGACAGAGGTGGTGCAGGTGGGGGCCTGGGCTGGGCGGCTGCTGCTTTGCGTATTTGATATGTGGGCGGCTCAGTGGGAAAGAGTCTGCCCACCACGCAAGAGACCCAAGAGGCGTGCGTTCAGTCCCGAGGTTAGGAAGATCCCGAGGTTAGGAAGATCCCCTGGAGTAGGAACTCACTCCTGTATTCTTGCCTGGAAAACTCCATGGACAAAGGAGCCTCAGGGTTATAGTCCAGAGCTGAACACAAGTGAGCGGCTGAGCACACTCATATATCTTCATGTACACACTTTATTTCTTTCAAGTTGAAGATAACTCTTTTGCTCTGAATATGAAAACACTTCTTACTCATCGTAAAAAAGTTTACACAAATCAGCAACATATGAAACATGAGAGACACTTTCCTGAATCCTGCCACCCAGAGATTACTGCTGTTAACATTTTCACGAAATTTGTCTATTCAGTCCTTAATCAACTACATATTAACTTTGCCAGTGTTCTGTACTTAACATGAAATTTTATAAAACATTAAGAAGATTAAATCCTATACAGACTTAACATTTAAAAAAAGGAACACAGTAAACACAGTAATATCTTTCAGACTTTTATCTTTTAGATATCTTTTAGAAAGTGCCAAAATGGTATGCTAAAAAAAATAATACATTATTTCAGAGTAAAAGAGATTATTAAAACATGATATAACACACAAAAGAACAGCATAAACATTTGAATTAGAAAATCCTCAGACAAAATGACAGAGCTCAAAGAATTTGAAATTTAAAAAAAATCACTTTAGGAATAAATTCAAGTTAGAACACAAAATCAAGTAAATACCACAAATACTGCCCTAAGAGAAATCAAGGGTGAGACTTCTAGGGTGAAAGGGAGAAAGAAGTTAAAAACTGAAAGGAAATGAAGAAAGAAATAAAATTTGGGGAAAGGTGACAGATATTAAAAATAGGAAAAGAAGATTGAATATACCATAATAGGAAAAGAAAACTGAAGCAAGGAAACAGACAAATACTGAGTTACAAGAAAATTTTCCCGAAAAAAGATTTTAAACCACATTTTTAAAAAAGCAAATCATGTACTTTAGGGTATCAACAATTAATGCCCAGGATGTTTTAGTAAAATTACTGGATTAAAAAGAAGAGCAAGAAAAGTCCTTTTGACATCTAGGAAAAAAGAGGAAAACAGCAACAGAAGAACTGGATTGTTCTCGTAACTTTTGATAGAAACTCTTTATGTTGGAAGAAAATGGCATAACATATTAAGGAAGGCTTCCCTGGTGGCTCAGAGGTTAAAGCATCTGCCTGCAATGCAGGAGACCTGGGTTCGATCCCTGGGTGGGGAAGATCCCCTGGAGAAGGAAATGGCAATCCACTCCAGTATTTTTTCCTGGAGAATCCCATGGATGGAGGAGCCTGATGGGCTACATTAGTCCATGGGGTCGCAAAGAGTCGGACACGACTGCGCGACTTCACTTTCACTTCACTTCAAGAAAAGAAAATGTGAGCCTGTACTTTTTAAAAAAATAATATTTATCTATTTATTTATTTATTTGGCAGCACCAGGGCTTAGTAGCAGCATGTGAACTCTTTAGCTGTGGCATGTGAGAGCTAGCTCCCTGACCAGGAGTTAAAGCCGGGCCCCCTGTGTCAGCAATGAGGAGTCTTAGTCACTGGACCACCAGGAAGCCCTGTGAGCCCATACTTTTCACGTTTAGCAAAGTTGGCTTGCACATGTGAAAAACACCAACGTTACTTTCAGGTGCAAGAAGTGAGAAGAGGAAATAATTGTTCCTATGAACTCTTCCTAAGGAATCTCCTGGAGAGTGAGCTTTAAACAACAAAAATAACTGGTGATATGTAGCATGAGCGTGAGCATCTCAAGATAATAGCTAGCAAGGACATTATCAAAGATTATTAGAAAAAAAAAGATGATTAGGACCATGTCAAGAGGTTTCAGAAGCCAACTTGAAGACGCTTCTACTGGCATGGGGCAATTAGAGCTTCAAGAATAAGAATTGCAAATATATATAAATCTGTGAGGGTTGATGATAAGAAAAAAAAGATTATTGGTTACCTGAGGTTAATGGGATACCTATTCATTGTCTGAAAATTTGTCAAGAACCAAATGTGTACCCTGCCTTTCTTATATGAACGGATCACTGGATAAGCACAGAAAAGGTGAGGGGAGGCACTTCCTAAATTTCTTTCCACCAGTAAATGAAAATGAAATGAGAGGATTAGACTATCATTATTTTGCAACCCCCGTCAATTTAACAGATTCGGGCATTGAGCGACAGTGGCTTCTAACATTAGAAAACCAGATATTGTGTGCTTCCTAATGAAAGATCATATAACCAAATGGATTGAATCTCAGTTTTTTTCAAGCCTTTGAGTCCAGCTGCCAATTTGCAGGAAATTCAGAAGATTAGGGACATGCTCACCTATACCATAGACATGCAACCATCAGAATTTATGCTGTGGAAACGCCATAGCTCAAATGCCCAGATTCTCTAAGGATAAATTGTAAGGTAAAGATGATGGGAGGCATAGACTGTAACCCACCAGGCTCCTCTGTCCATGGAATTCTCCAGGCAAGAATATTGAAGTAGGTTGCCATTCTCTCCTCCCGGGGATAGGTGGGAGGATCCAGGCCTCCTGCATTGCAGGGGAATTCTTTAAAATCTGAGTCACCAGAAAAGCCCCAATAGAATCACTTAAAATTACTTAAAATACATGTCACATTTTTTTTAAATGGGTAAGAATTAACTGTATTGCCCAGGGTCATGACCTTGGGTAATGACATTTAAAAAAAAAACAACACAAGAAAGTGGATATAACAAATTCAAGATAGTTTAGTTTTAGAGGAAAGGAAGAAATTCATGAAATACATTTTGAGTTAGGTAGAAAAGTCTAGTTTCTTGATCTGGGTGATAATTACAAACTTTTTTCTTTATAATACACTTTGTTTTCTGTGATTTTCTAAATCTGTTTTATTTTACCATAAAAGTATTTTTTAAAATTTATGAATGAATGGCAGTATACATGCTGCCTTTTTTCCAACCTTTTGTTATAATTTCAAACATACAGAGAAGTTGAAAGCACTGTGTGTGAAATGCCAGTATACTCATCACACTGTTTTATCATTAGTTCTTCAGTCAGTATTTAGCAGAAATCTTTCTGTAAAACTAAATATAGAAATATCCTCACTTTTAAATAAATGATGCCTAGTATTTCATTGTATAAATTAAATCAGTCTCCTATTGATGGACATTTAACTTGTTCCTAGTGGAAATCCTGATGCTTGTACATCCTTATGACAAATTTGCTAGAACTTGCTGTCGCAGAATATTCTGATGTACAATGTGTAAATGGTTTTGTGATATGAACGGACAGCTGTGGAAACCAAAGATGCAGCCTATATTGATGAAGATTATGCCCTGTGTAACTGACAGAGGGCATAAATCTCTAAGAAAGAACTTGATTCCCTGAAGCAGGATCCTCAGATAACGTCATGCCTCCCCTGGGTCAATTCAGGCTTAATCCCAGTGGCTCTTCTGTTATCTCACTTTGGTTGCTGTTGGTATAGTTACTGTTATCTCTGGTCTGTGAACCACCCCAAAATTCAGTAGCTTAAACAATAGCCATTAGTTTCTGCAGAATGCACGAGTCATTCTTACAGCCTCTGCTGGGTTCAGTCAAGGGCTCACCATCAGCTGAAGGTATAGCTGCAGAGCTCTGCTGGGCTCTCCCACCCGTCTGATGGGTCGGTGGGCTCAGACTGATCTCAGTGGCCTGGCCTGGAGGACACAGCTCTTCTACCCACATCTCCAGCATCCTTCCGCCCGTCCAGCCTGGGTGCAGACGCATGGCAGTGGTGCAGCTCGTATCTTTCTCGGGGGCTGCAGATGGGCTGTGCTTTGTGAATTTCTCTGCCACCCCACTTGCTCACCTGCTATTGACGAACGCAGGTGACAGAGCCAGGCCAGAGTCCATGAGAAGGGACTGCGCCACAGCAGAGCAGAGGGTGAGCACGCAGAGAAGTTGTTGGCTGAGGCCGTTAATGCAGTTCATCGGCGTATTTTAGGTTGGTGCTTCTGAGAAGCCTTCAACATTGCTCTTATTTCAGCCTTTGAAATATGAAAAATGGGGATCAAGTGTGTTTGTAGAAGAGCATAAAAATTTTCTTGTTTAGAGTAGTCAAGGTAACATGTAAATGGAAAAACCTACATTTATTGTTTTGTCTTGAAAATATTTCTTTTCTAGTTGTTGATGTTTTCCCCTGGGATATAGTTCAGGAAACAGGGTTTTCGCTGTTTGTGTTTATTTTTCTTTATTCTTGGAGTTGGGTTTGAAATCTGGCTTTGAGACCATTGACTCAAGTAAGATTATAAAGCTAAAATCACAAATCAGCCTCTTTTTTTTTTTGCTTAAGATATAGACATGAGAGATATAATTAGTCCTTACACCTTAATTGGTGCATTTCCCCCCTTGTTTTAAGTTGTAGAAGCAGTAAATTTAGGCTGTTCCGTAATAGTGATTTTTAGCAACAGATATCCTGCACACAGGTGTACAGATGGCAAGAAATTATTACTAGTAATTATAACTCAAATTTAAAAGAAAAATCAAATTAAGTTTATTTCCATAGTTTGCAGTATTACATGTCACACCTCTCTTCTCTGTGGGAAAACAAAATGCTGCAATAAAATTTGCACATACATATTGTATTAATATATTATTATTAGTATTAGAGTTTTATTAAATATTCTTTATTGTGTATGCATCATAAAATTGCACACACTAATTGTTCAAACTAGAGGGAGTGGCTGGGGTCTTTTTTTGAGAGGCCCTTCGTTTTCAGTTTACCTGTATATCAGAAAGTTGGACATAAACTTCAAAAGAATAATAATGTGGCATGAATTATCTTGCTGAATTAATTAATTTCAGACAATTCGAATCAACTTCAAGAGAGAAAGTCCTGAGAAGGGTAGCTCAGTGGTCATGAGCCTGGTCTTTGGATGCAAACAGATGTGGCTCCTGATAAAAGCTCTGTCACTTGCCTCCTGAGTGACCTTGGGTGGGTTACCTAACCCTCCTTGCCTGTTTGCTCATCAGAAAATTGATGTAATAATAGTTCCTTTCTCATATGATTGTTGGAAGTGCTAAATGAGAGAATCCTTGTAAAGTACCCACTTAGCACAGTGCTGGGTACATGGTAAGTGATGGGTAAATGGGTACCTAGCGTTGGTACCGGAAGGAACCTGGGTATCTGGTGCAGCTCCTCCACTGTATAGATTGAGAAACAGAGATTACATTCTTTAGGGGAAAATACTTAAAACCTTTAAGACTGAATCAGTGTGAATTTGGAGATAGGTCTAATCCTCAAATGCAGTACCTATTTTATGTAGGTATTTACCAACGAGGGACTTCCCTGGTGGTCCAGTGGCTGAAACTCCACACTCCCAGTGCCAGGGGCCCGGATTTGATCCGTGATCAGGGAACTAGATTCCACATGCCGCAGTGAAGATCTTGCATGCCACAGCTAAGACCCAGCACAACCAAAATAAATAAATAAATACTAAAAATAAAAGGTATTTATCAACAAATATAACCCTGTAGATTTTCAACAGCAAGGCTAAGATGACAGTTCTTTGACAGCCCTAAGAGTTCAGTAATGGCAGAAAAAAGTTTCCATTGTAACTACAGTGCTTTGCTTCATTCTTGGACTCAGTTTATTCATTATTTGTGAACATCTTCACAACAGGGCAAGATGGGGCAGGAAGAGAAGGCAGAGGCCAGGGACCACGAAGGTTATTGAGTATTTATGGTGAATTGCAAAGATCTCCAAGACACTTTGCTTTTCTTCAGAAAGCTTACAACCTCGTTGAGAAAAACAGGTCCTATATGTAAGAGAAATAAGAAATAATAGATCAGTTAGCATTTACTGAGTGTTCAGCATCTGCCGGGCTAACTAAGCAAAGCAAGCAGGCAACCTGTCCTCATAGTGACTTTCAGATAGAGGTTAACTGCAATTTGCAGTTGAATAAGACACAGTTCAGATATTAAGTACTGGTTCAGAATCATATAGGACCAAGGTATTGAATGAGTTAAGAAAGAAGTCTGTGCTGAGCTTATAATTTTCAAAGTTGGAGGTTGGCCAGTATGTAGAGCACCCCTTAGGAAAAGGGCCCCCTACTTGTATTTTTTTGGGTGGAGACCAGGGGTGAAAAATGTCTTGCAGTCCCCAACAACTCTGTACATTAAACAGTGTCTTAACCCTGCAAAGCTTACAAGTACCCTTACCAGATTTTCATTTAGGTGAACAGCATGCTTATAGTGATCTGAGCCAGAAGGTCTAGGCATAAAGTATTCTTTATGGCTTTAATGTATACTGTATATTCCAGACGTGGAAACTCCTAATTGAGAGGTAATTGTATTAATATTTGTTTGAATTTTCTAAGAGTTGTTCAACCTTTTGAAATTGGCATCAGTAGCAGAAGCGCATACAGGTTGTATCTGGGATGAGGGCACAAAAGCACACTTCTGTCAGTTTGCACGTGTCGCTCTTGGCCCTCGCAGTGATTCTTCCCGTAGATTCGAGCATTCCGTGACTGCTATTTTGTTGTTGTTTTTGGCCTCTTGTGTTGTCAGGCCTGAGATTTGCTCACTGGGATGTGTGTCTCTCCCTTTCTTTCCCCTTTTCTGGAATTTATCCGTGTAAATAGGTTACATTATATATGAATTGCTGGAATTTATCCGTGTAAATAGGTTACATTATATATGAATTGCACTTTAAGATAGGAAAGGGGACTTCATAGAATACTTGTTATCGCAAGAGACTGTTAGAGCAAGGATTGCGTTGGGTCAGAGTTTCAGGAAGGTAGCTGTTTGAAGTTAGTGAAGAATTTGAGTAAGTGAGAGGTTCTAGAATCAACTGAAAGAACTTGATTCTGGAGGCCTTTGAATCAGGAGCGACTGTGAACAGAGCGGTGGCTATCTGGCTCTGTGCAGCTGGGGTGGATTTGGGTGGCGGGGGGTCGGGGGCTGTTAGGAGGGATCAGACGGAGGCCAGGACAGGATTCATGAAACCAGGTGAAGCACTAAGGGTCTGAAGAGTGAGTGGACAGGACAGAGAGCAAAATAAGTTGAAAGGAATTTGTCAGATTTTTTTTTTTAAATTCTATTTGGGAAAGACAGTGAAATTCTTTGTCTTTATTTTTTGTTTCTCTTCGGCATCCTTTAAAGTACACAGAAGGTTCTCATCACAAGATAAAAATAAAAAGCTTTGTAACTGTGATGGTGATTGTTGTTAACTGTACATATTGTGGTGATCATTTTGCAATGTATAAAAACATGCAGTCATGGTTATATACCTGAAATACAGTTCTATATCAATTATACCTCAATTTAAAAAAGTAAAAATAAGGAAGTCTTCTCTTCAAGTTGTTGTTCAGTTGCCAAGTCGTGTCTGACTCTTCATGGCCCGGTGAGCTCCGTGGTGGCACGGCAGGCCTCCCTGTCCCTCACCATCTCCTGGAGCTTGCCGAAGTTCACGTCCATTGCATTGGTGAGGTCATCCAACCATCTCACCCTCTGTCGCCCTCTCTTCCTTCTTTCCCAGCATCAGGGTCTTTTCCAATGAGTCGGTTCTTCGAATCAGTTTTCGTTTATTCCTTAGTAAAAGAGGAGTTAACCCACAGCTTTAGCTTAGTAAAGAAGAATTTCTCATCCTTGTAGTCAGAGGGTTAGGCTGTGAGGCAGCAGTTTCGTACCAGACTGCTGAATGCTGGCTGTGGACCTCAGCGCGGGTGGTGGTGGTAGGCAGTACCCACCCTGCACACAGCTCTCTGTTCCTTCAGAGTAGGGGTGGCAACTTGCTCTTATTAGCCCTGTAGTCTGTGTTATCCCTTCTGGTTTTCCTACCCTGCCAACTTTTTTTTTTTTAATAGTTCCTTAATTAAACTCTTCTCAAAATACTCAATTTGAATGTTCTCTATTTCCAGTTTGAAACCTGTTGGGTACAATGTGAAATTACATATTGAAAAAAGGTAAAATACACAATAAAAATAATAAGAAAAATCTTTTTATTCTAAATTACAAACACAGTATTACAAATAAAAAAATAAGTCAAATGAAACACATAAGAACCTGATTACAGTGAGATAATTTACCATAGCATTCTTGGTCAGGGGTATCATACTGGCAAAATAAAGGCCTTGAAGATTGAATTGTTATCATATAAAACATTGAATTAATATATATGTGTATAATTCTGAATTTTTATACTTAGGTCCAGTGGATAGGGGGAAGTAGGTAGCATCTTATACTGAACCAAAATTCCAGTGGGCATTTAATTTACTAGTTCACTTCTTTGGTTACGGGTGCTTTCATGATTTCCACTTAGCCTGCTTCTCTGTGGTCCTCTTGGAGATTTATTGAGCTCCAATGACAATGTCACAGGCACATAAGCATTATGGATTTTCATTAATGGTACGCATGAAAATGCTGCTGAAAAGAAAACTTGTTGCTAGATTGATTCTAGTTGCTAGTTTTAGTGTGTATTACCCTTAAAATATTCCTTTTGCCCCAACACGGGGGAATATTTTAAGGATAATACACAGTAAAATATGCATATTTTCAGTTTCTGTTCAAGTCGTTTCGGAACACTTCTGTAAATAAGCCTTTTCTTAGCTTCCTTTCTACTTTATGGATATTCATTATCTTGATAGTTACCACCTCACATCTGCTATGCTTATATCTGAAGGTATATTGAAGACAAAAACTAAAAAAAGGAAAAGTGAATTCTGAAATACTTTTAAAGAGTTGAGAAAGATATAGGGCAGAAGCGAAAGTGCGTAGAGGAAACATCTCTTGGTGTTTCAGGACAATTTAAATTAAGCCCACCCTTTTAATTATACCAGAGTAATGAGCCTTACCCGTGATATGTAAAAATATAATTAAAAAATGTACAGTGGGCCGATAAACCAGGTTGTCAGGTCATTATGTGAGTCATAAAGTTGGAAGGTAATGCCCATTAAAGGTTACTAGTTTGGAAAGGTTAGATTAGAATTTAGTCTTCGCAAATATAAAGTTTCTCAACTTGAATAACGCTATAGAAAACCACTAACATTTAACTCTCTCTTTTTTTTTTTTTAACATTTTATGGAAGTATACTAAGCATACAGAAATGTGCAGATAAGGGCACATCTTGATGAATTTTCACATCCGAATCGAGAAAGTACACACCATTACAACATCCTAGGGGCTACTTTCTTGCTTCTTCCCCTTTCCTGCCCTCCAGGGCAAGCTGCTCTCCTGACATAGATAGGCTTTTCCTGTTTCTGTACTTTATATAAATGAAATCATGCAGTATCCACATTTGAACTAATATAATGGATTATTATTCTAATTGATGCTCCTGATACCAACTCACTGAAAGCAAGGTCTGTTTTCAGTTTTCCTTATTATCATCTAATTTGGTAAACTGGCAGTTTACCAGTGTATCTAGTTGTTTATTATTCCTTTAAGACATTTTCTATGAAAATACAACTATGTATGCGTGTGTATACATGTATCTATGTAAACACAAGTATGTACATACACACATGTATGTGTATATATGTTTTTTAAAATTTTACTCAGATTCAATCATGCATATTATTTACCTCTTTGTGGTATGTCTTAAGGCCCTTTTCGTATCAGCTAACGTAGATTCAGTTCATTTTATTTAGAGGGGGCGGTAATCGCAGCACGGTATTCCACTGAATGGCTGTATTATAATTTAATGAGGCAGTTATCTACTGATGAACAGCTAGGTTGTTACTGATCCTTTGCATTTAAAAAAATATAGTCTATGTAAGTTTATTTGTAAAATAAATTCTTAGGAAAAGAATTGCTGGACAAGAAGGTCCATGCATTTTAAATTTGCTCATGTATTTCTAAAAGGCCCTCTGTAGAGGTTTACCAGTTTTTACTCCCACCAACAGGAACTGAAAATTCCTATTTTCAATGTCCTTGCCTTAGATTATTTGTTATCGAGCCTGTTAATCTTTGCGGTCTGCTATAGGAAAAGTAGTAACTCCTTTACATTTGCATTTCCTTCAGTATTGAGTGAGGTTAGTTATTTATATTTACTGGACATTTGTGTTTCTCTTAAGATTTGTTTCTGGCCTTTTCTCATTTTCCTTCAGGTCTGTTTATATTTTTCTTAATAATTTCAAAGAGTTCTTTCTATATAAAGGAAATTTACCTTTTTATGTCATCTATAGTATGAGCTTTTTTAAAAATTGAGGTATAGTTGATTTACAGTGCTGAGTTTCAGGTATACAGCAAAGTGATTCAGTTATATATATATATATATATATATATATATATATATATGTATGTATATTCTTTCAGATTCTTTTCCATTATAGAGTATTTCAAGATATTGAGTATAGTTCTCTATGCTATATAGTAGTGCTCTTGGTTATCTTTTATACCTAGTACTGTGTGTCTGTTAATCCCAGACTCCTAATTCACATAGTATTGTGTGTCTGTTAATCCCAAACTCACTGACCTTCTCACTTTGGTATCCGTAAATTTGGTTTCCTTGTCAGCGAGTCTGACTCTGTTTGTAAATAAATTCATTTGCAATGATTTTTTCTTCAGGTTTTTTTTTTTTTGTCTTTGTTGTGTGTTTAGCCATTTTTATCCCCTTAAGGTTTTACCCCCAGAAGGTTTAAATTTTTTTGTCGTGAAATTTGCCAGTTTTTCCTTATTGGCTTCTGAATTGTGTGTTCTTAATGAGAAAAATCATTTGGAAACTTGAGAAAGATAACTTAAACCTGGTATGGAAAAAAAAAAATCTCAAGAAATGTTTGTGGTTTCTCAAGAAATAAATGTGATTAAGCAGGAATTCAAATTTTAGTCAAAAGTGGTTTAACCAACTATAAGTAAACCAAATCTGGACATTGTTAAGATTTGTTTAATATTTTTTAACAGCTTTTAGAAGAATTTTCAGTGTTATGTTTTTTCCTTTAGTTCTTTGTTATTTGGGGTTTTAATTTCTCAAATGATCCTTCTTTTCAGATTTCAAACTATAACCTATTTCCTGCACCATTGCTGACGTCCAGAGACCCATGTCAGAAGTACTTCCAGGTCAGATACACTTTCACATGTTTCAATGTATTGTACTAGTTGAGTATTAAAACTTTAGCATATATATACACTAGATAATTGTTTTAATGTTAAACTTATGATTTGCTACAATAGCATGTTTTTTGCTTTTTGTTGTTTTTCACTAATGTACTAGAAAAGTGGATCTTTACAATAAGAAGAATTAATTGAACTAACCTGCATTCATCTTTTATTTGCATGATCCTACTAATACTGTATTGTGAAAATATTTTAATTGACTATAACAGAAAATTAAAACTCTGTCAGATTTTGCCATCTATTGTTGCACATTATAGCCTGTTAACTGTTAAATATGAACAAAGGAGACATTGGTGTTGAGTCTCCATAAATAACCTCTTAGGCATTGTGGGATTTGCCTGTAATAGGCTCCCAGTTCAGTATTCTTCCTGAATCTAATGCTGGTTAATTTCAGGCCTTAAGAATACCAACCTAATTTTATTGTATGCCCCTTTCTTTGTGTCATAATGGATGCTAGTCTACATACAATGTGGTATGAATTTAATTCTTAGCCTCACAGAAATATAATAAAAATAGCAATTGCAGTGACATTTTGAATTAAACATAACATAGAATTGCAAGTGGCAGATCTGGGTAGATTCTTTGTTAGGACACCTACCACTCAGCAGATTGCTTTTAAGTAAGTAAATTCAAACCATGCACAAATAGATGTTAATGTCTCTCAATTCAAAAGTTAAACTCAGCAAGTATGTCCCAGTCCTTTTCTCCTTTACGTAACACTGCATGTTCCATCTTCACAGAGAGCTAAAATAAAACACAATAAAATAAACACTAAGCTCAACAGAGGTAGATGAGGGGCAGGAAATATCCTTTCATTAAAAATGGCTAAAAACAATGTGACAAACCTAAATTCATACAAGAAAATTAGGAACTTAGAGGCAATTTTCAGAGGCCAATTTAGGGACAGAGTTTAGATTTTCTTTGTAAATACATATTTGAATAAGTATGTTAATTTTGCAAAATCAAAACAAATACATATGTCCTTTAGAAAATGCATGTTAAGTATTGAGATTAATTCCTTCTAGGAATTCTTTAGTATTTAAAGTCTCTTATTACACTGTAAGATAGATTCAATATGGAAATGTAAGAATAAAGCTGGCAAATATATAAATGATGTGTTTTCTGACTTCCTCTGAGTAGAGACAAGCTAATCAAATAACCTATAGAAATTTCTTACTGTTGCCATATTTTGTCATACCAATTATGTACATTGCCCATTCTGAGATTGCTTTATTCATTAGTAGTTATATAAGAGAAAATGAAACCATTATCCAGCATGGCTTTTAATAACAGCTACTGCTGTCCTGCATTTGGTGTAGGACATAACACATTTTATAAGGAGAACGAACAGTATTCTTATTTCAGTGGAGTGTCATTCCAGTCATTTTTTTACCTGAAAACACAATAGCAGCTAGTGGAGCGCATGGGATAAGGCTTGGTTTTCAGTCTCGTTCTCCAACTCTGAGGAGCTGTGACTACTGGGAGCCTTTCCAGAATATATACCTTATAAGCCTGGAAAATTCCCGCTGAACCTTCAGCATTCAGCGCAGAAGTCCCTGGTGAGGAGGTTTCAGCCTGTGACACAGTCGGGGAATTACCCTATTCCAAGGATTCCGCCACTGTTTAACGTTTTTTTTTTTTCCTCTTTTGGGATTGACTTGTCAGTTGTTAGAGAAAACCCGTGTCGTTACTTTAGCTTGCCTTTTTTTTTTTTCATCTACACCAGCTTGACCACTGATTATATTCATCAAACTCCACCATATAACTCTAAGCTATATTTTAAAAAATACAGTCATCTTCAGGAAAAAAAACACTATTTAAAATAAGATGAAATGATGGAAAGAGCTTAGAAATCGAGCAAAGCAAACATGTTTGGTACGAGCGTGTAATTTCCCAAGGTGACTGCATCTGCAGGCTTGCTGCTGGGATGCCCGGGTCTCCCCTTCTTGGAGTAAGCCTTTCTTTTCCTTGTGGCTGGTGGAGTCCTGCTTGCGCATCCTTCAAGATCCAGCTCAGCTGTGACTGTCCTGAGAGTCTCCCCTGCACCTCTCTCCGCGTCCCTAATACCTTCTGCTTGTCAGCCCCTCTGCCTGCTCTAACCATTGGGAGGTTGGTTAGTAACTTCCCCTTCCCACTGCCCTGTCCGACCGAGTGTTTTAGGGGAAGGCTTTTGGTACGTCTCTTGACTTTCCTCAGATTCATTGGCGCTGTTGAACGGAGTGAGCCCTCAGGCAGTTCAGCTGAATAGGGCAGGGGAAACCCTAGGTGGATCAGAGCTGCAGTTGAAATCACCCCTTTATCCCAGTGCCTGGGAAAGGTGCCCAATGAACCAGTCGTGTGAGGTTGTCCTCCCAGTTTGAAAACGTCCAAGGTTCTAATCCTGTGACCTCTCTGACCCAGGAACCCTAGTGCTTCCCAATAACCTTTGCCTCCTTTGTTCATAGAGAACTTCTTATCATCTTTGCCACATTGAGAGTTTACTTTCATGAGTAATTTCAGGAACCAGCTTTATTTTGCCTCTCCTTCCTAAAAGAAAAAAAAATCTGAGTTTACTTCATTTCCTTAATACTTTGAGGTCTAGTTCAAAAGGCAACATTCCTCAGGGTAGAAGTTTTACTGTTAACCCCTCAGTGGAAATGAAATTGTATAGCAGAAAACAAAAATGAAGAAGACGCGAAATCCCATTTAGAAATTAGGCAGACATCGGGCTTCCCTGGGCCCGTTTGTCAATCTCCAATTTTGTAAGCATGTGGCAGGAGCAGGGGAAGAGCAGTAGGTTATTGAAGAGACACGTTTCCTGCCATTCCTGACAAGTTTTCTTCGACAGGAGGCTAGAGGTCTCAGCAAAGAGAATCGGGGAGGATGGGTTTATATTAGGATGTCATCTGAGTTACAGGGGTTGCATCTCAGTGCTGGGATCTTTGTGACTCAGGGTTTGAGGAAAGCTTTGTTAGCCATGAAATTAAAGTGACCCTGGCTTACCTAATTTTGGTTAGGCTTCATAAAAAATACTTTGTGCATTATATTAACTTGAGCTGAAAATCTGTTTCTCTTTAGAAAAGAGCACGCTTCTCTTCTGATTATTCCAGAAAAAGTCTTAGGATTGTTGTTCAGTTGCTCAGTCATGTCCATCTCTGCAGCTCCATGGACTGCAGCATGCCAGGCTTCCCTGTCCGTCACTACCTTCCAGAGTTGGCTCAGATTTATGTCCATTGAGCCGATGATGCCATCCAGCCATCTCATCCTCTGTCGCCCCCTTCTCTTGCCTTCAGTCTTTCCTAGCATCCGGGTCTTTTTTAGTGAATCGGCTCTTCGCGTCAGGTGGCCAAAATATTGTAGCTTCAACTACAGCTTCAGTTCCTAATGAACATTCAGCATTGATTTCCTTTAGGATTGACTGGTTTGACCTCCTTGCTGCACAAGGGACTCTCAAGAGTCTTCTCCAGCACTCCAGTTCAAAGGCATGCTTTTCCTTGAATCAGTCACCATAGCCATGGGGATTTGCTACTTTGATTGGCTGGGCTTGGGCCGAGGACCTCATGAATCAAGGGTAGGGTCATCTCTGCCTGAACACGGGGGCTGGATCTCTAGAATGTAAGCTCCATGAGAGCAGATGTTTTTGTCAGTTTTGTTCACTGCTGTCTCTTCAACAGAATGGAGTCTGTGACTAGTGCATGAAAAAATACCTGCCAAATGAATGAATGAACATGGAGGACAGCTGATCTTGAGAAAGACGGTGAAACTTTTACTAGATAAGGAGGAGGTACTTGCCAGGCCGTCGTAGACGTTTGTCCGTCGTGCATGCAGGAGGGGGAGTGGCGGTGGTAGCGAGCCCTCGGCACGCTCTGAGTTCTGAACGTATACCTGTCTCTGCTGTGGGAATCCATCCTCTTGAATTGATGTTGGATCTTTGTGAGTTACACTCAGAACAGCGTGATGAATGGATGTGGAGGTGATGGCTCTATCCTGGGTCCCATCCGCCCTCCAGACTAATTGAATCAGGTTGCTGGAGCGTCTTCGGGGTTGGGGCCTAGGCTTCTTTGCTTTTTTAAAGCTCCCCAAAGTGTGCGTGCAGCTAGGATTGGAGCGGTTCCTTGTTCCCGTCATGCCTATTTCTTGTCTGCCAGGGACCTCTGACCCCTCAGCCTTTTCCCGCAGCTCTTCACCCTCCTCCTGGCCCCATCTCCTGCCCGCCACCCCAGACGAGATCCTGGAGTGCAGGATCTCACTGTTCACATCTGACCCCTTAATCGTGTCTGTCTCTGTGCCTATTTCTTCCCTATTTAAAAATCCCATTCCATAGGTTGCCTTTTCATTTGCTTGATGAGTTTTTGTTTTCCTGAGCAAAAGCTTTTTTCATGTAGTCCCACTTGTTCATTTTTACTTTGGGTGTCAAATGCAAAATACCATTGCCAGGATCTGTGTCAAGGGACTCACCCCGCTATATTTTCTTGGATGACTTTTATGATTCCGGTCCTTAATTTCAAACCTTTAGTCCATTTTGAGTTTGTTTTTGTGTATCATATAAGATAGTGTTCTAGTTTCGTTCTTTGACGTAGCGGTCCAGTTCTCCCCAACACCTTTATTGAAGGGCCTGTCCTTTCCCCACTGTATGTTCTTGGTCCCTTTGTCATAGACTAGTTGACCGTGTATGTGTGGGCTCGTTTCTAGGCTCTCTATTCTGTTCCATTGAGCTATGTGTCTGCTTTTGTGCCACCAGCCTTCTTTATTTATTTTAAAATTGCTTATTCTGTTTTTCTCTGTTGTGACTGTTGCGAAACTTTGTCCCTCTCCTCATGTTCCCCCTAGACTGCTTCCCTCAGGGAAAGACTTTATCTTTACGGAGAAACTGAGGTTCTCAGGTTCGCTTCTCCTTGGATTTGTGTCTCCACAGTGACCTGTGTGCCTGACCCTGCCCTGACTCCCGCCCCCCGCGTCCTGGACAGGGCTGACGTTCCCACATCTGTCCTGCAGGGTCCCCCCAGGGGCCCCCCCAGTGGTCCCCCCAGGGGTCCCTCCCTCTGCTGTGTTTCTGCTCTTCCCCCTGGGCCAGCTTCAGCCTTCCCGGCCTGTAAAAAAATGAAACGTGGCTTGGACTCTCCCTTTAAAACACAGAAGTTCCTTCCCATATGCCCACATCATCCTCCAGCCGTTCTTCTTTCTCCTGCTTGTTTTCTAGTGGAGCTCCTTAAGGTCCCTGCCTGCCCAGCTCTGCCGTCCCCCTGACGCTGATCTAACAGGAGACGCCGCAGTCCTTGTAATCACTCTCTGCACCTGGCTCTTTCCCGTCCTTGTCTCTGAATCCAGGTGCCTCACGGAGCCCTCACTGCACAGCCCGGTCAGGAGCTGAGTGGCCAGGGCTGGCACCGTGGCACTGGGAGTGCCTGCCTGTATCCGGGTCTCTCAGGCCCCCTCGTCCCCTCCGTGTCTTTTTCTCATTTGGGAACAGAGTTGTTCGTAATGTCGTGTTGCTTTCCACTGCACGGCACAGTAACCCGGTCATTCATACACCCGCTCTTGCTTAGCTTTCCTTCCCATTTCAGTCACCTCCCATCAGAGTTGAGTCCCCTGTGCTGCTCAGACTAACCGGCGTCCTCCCTGCCCCCTGACTGGACTGTCCAGCGGCCTTCCAGCAAGTCTCCACGCCAGGGCCCTGTCCCCCCCAGGTCAGTCTCTAACGCCAGATAGAAGGACATGAAGATGGAGTCAGCCTCGCTCTCTAGTTAGGGAGACACCCTCTGTCTACCTTACTCTGCTCTTTCCCTGACAACCACTGATGTTTTAATGCCAGATTTTCATTGCTTCTGTATTGCCTTTTATCAGAGTCATCTCCGTCTTGCAGAATATGTTGGAGGAAAGCAAAGAATACCAGCCTCACACACACACATGTGAGCCTCATTCATTCTTCTTGCAGCTGTTGAAGTGCTTGATCATCTTCTCTGCCTCAGGGTCCAGTCCATCTCCTGGAGCAGGTCTTACAGGACTCTCTGCCCGATCCCTCCCCCTCTCTCTTTACCACCTCTCCTCTCACGTCTTGATTTGCTCAGATTCCCCAGATGGTATCAGATCCTCTATGGTGTGAAGTGGGAGGATCACTTGCCCCTTTGGACCCTGTCTGCTGTCTGTCACTTTGTCTGTGTGTCTGAGGCTGAAAGCACTTAGCAGGCGGGACCTTGTGTATCTTGGTTTCCGAATTCCCAGCCACAGCACCAGGCGGGAATGTCCTCGGGACGTGATGGCTGGAGGTGTGGTGGTCAGAGGCCAAGAGTGTGGTCCAGGACGGAGCTGGGAGAGGATGGTCCTCCCTAATGAGTGTTGGCCTCTTACAGGACACCAGGCATTAGGTTCCGTGCTTGACAACTGTCTCTCTCAGTCCTCAGCAAAGCTCAGCGATGTATAGATACTATTAAGTATTACCCTGGTGAGAAATGAAGAGTTTAAGCAACTCTTTTGTTATATCAAGGAGATTGGACTTAACCTGTAGGCTTTTTTGACCGTAAAGAAAGTAACTAAATTTTAGAAGATTTAAAAAGACATTATACGATTTTCTTTCCTTTAAATAAAGAATCACACGCCTCCTTTCTCTTAAATCTGCGGGCTTTCTTCTGTGGTTAAACTCCTCTGGACTCGGCTTCTTCACCCCTTCTCGTTAGTCCGTGTGCTCCCTGTGTCTCTGCAGCAAGACCATTTTTACAACTCAGATCAAATGCCTGATTAATCTAGGGGCCTGACAGCAGACAGCTTTATGCTCTGTCACTTGGACTAAAAGGCTGAAGGTCACTCAGATTTATTGTTTATGCGCTGTGCTAACCTCCTAGCACCGTTTCACGTTTTAAGCCTTACAACAGCCAAGTGCTATTATCGTCCCCATTTTTCAGACCAGGAGACTGAGAGTTTGTTGTCCTGGATCACTTAACTAGGAATTAGCATGGACCAGGCTTGTACCTCGTGTCTTTGACCTGAGTTCTGTTCAGTCATCCTCATGGGCACTGCCTCCTCCCTTTTGGGAGCCTCCTTTCTGCTGCCTTGGCCTTTCTAGGAAGTTGCTAATCTCTACCTGCTTCAGGACCCTGTGAGCCCAAAGGACTTGCTGGCTGATGTATTAACATCTAGGGACAACTGTGTACTTCGTAGGGTTGACTGACTGCCTTAGTTCTAGACTGAACCTTTTAGTTTGCTTCCAGCTGATACTATCATTTAATATTTAAAACACACTCAAATTGTGTTCAGGCTTTGATCTATAAAAACAGCATCTACAGAACTATTTTTGGTCCTGTTTTTCTAACTTAACCCTCCTAAATTTTGCATTTGTGATTTCTGGCAAGCAGGAGAGTTACAGTGGGCATAGAAGGGGTGGTAGGATCCAAAAGGCTGGTGAAAACATGGCTCAGAGGTTTTATCTGTCACATCCAAGATATAAGAGCCACTTAAGTATTAAATCACCCAAAGATTTTGATGGTATTCTTTGTGAAAGTTTTATGGTTATAAACAAAGTAAATAAAAATTTCTCCCTAATAACATTGCTAGAATATAGTATCTAACATCATAAAACCTCATAGAAATTTTTTTTGTCACACCTTTTTAAAAGCCAGCAGATCGCCAGCTTTCTCATAATAATGTCACTCCAAATACCCGAATCTAAATATAATTTTCTCTCCTGTCCTGTGTTATGGGTATTATGTCTCAGGGAAAACTTTATGTGGCTTCAAGGTGGACCCTTTTCATACCAAATGCTGCTCTGGAGTGAGGTTAAATTATATATTAAAACATGTTTTCTGTAAAATGGTAGTACTAGCCAAAGCAGCATAAATAATTTTTTAAAAATGTAGTTGTCAGTATTGTTTAAAAGATCCTAGACCCTAGAGCCTCAGTGAAGCGCCAGTGCTGGGATAGGTATGGGTAAGCAGGGATCCTTTGGGCTGCAGCCTTAGCTATCCCTGTGGGCCACGTGGTCATTCATTGTAAATATGGACAAGGCTTGGAGGGTACAGATGTTGCCTAGCTTCAGAGAAGCATCCAAGGCTCTAGTTGTGACTCTTTCCTAAAATATCCCATCCTGAGTGTTGGACCGTGGAAAGGGATATTGCTAAGCTCCCAAACTGGAGAACATTCTTACCTTCCTCCCCTGCAGAGGCATCCGGTTTGCTCGATGGAAAGGAGGGGGTTGTCACAGTACAATTTCAGGAATGTTAGGAGCTGTGCTTTGGTTCATCTACTGCTTATATAGAGCCCTTGGAGGTCCCTGGAGGGCAAGGGATCAGATAAGGAAGAAGTCATTCCTCATAGGCTGAGAAATCTGAAACTTCAGGAATTCCCCCTGATGAAGTTTGTTCCTCTCTAGTTTGAGGAATCTTTCTCTCTCCCTAGCAAGAGACACATGGAACAAATCACTGATGGTGTTAACAATATCTGAGATAAATGCAACTGCTAGACAGTTTCCCAGCAGTTCTGCAAGGGCATGTGGTGCCTGCAAACTGCTGAGTCTGTGTTTTAATTCAGTGGAATATATTCAGACTCCTTTGGGGGCTCTAACACGTCTGTAGCCTTGGGCTCAATGCTGCATTATTATAAATTGTTTTATCTGTATGTTCTTGAGTAATTAAGCCGTTTCTCCAAAATTCATGGTTAGTGCCCACAGTAAGCCCAGCTGAGAAATGTTCACAAGACATTATCAAACTCTAATGCAGGCTTGGTTTTTCCTGGCATTCAGAACGTGATTCTAAATATGGTGGAGAAAAATTACCTTGGATGCGTGGTGCCTTACTGAACAGTGACCTTTCAGGTTAATTAAGAATGCTGGAGCCCTAGAGGCTTTCTGAGCAACCTTTTTGTTGCCTGAGGTAACAACAAAATAGAAATGTGGTGTAAATGTTTAGAAAGCAGATGATTTTTCGAGGTTGTAAAAAAAAATGAAGACCAGCTGTGGGAAGAAAGTGCTTTTATATGAATTCAAAAGAGAGATACATTTTAATTCTAAGTAAAATTTGAAACCTCAGACCACCACACTTTTCTATAAATTGGCTTTTGTGTATCCACGTTAAGCCTTTTATTTGCTCCTGGTTAATGTATGAGCACATGGTGAAAAGAAAGAGGAAGATGGGTCAGTTCTAGAAAACTGCAGTGGAAGCATTGACTCTTTCAATTTTCTGTATAGAAATGTTTGCTCAGTCTGTACGCTAAGTCAGTTGATCATGCCAGGCATCTAATGACCAGCTTTCTTCTTTTTTCCCAGCTGACTCAGGTGTAGACACTTTGGCAGTGTTTATGGCCAGCAGCGGAACCACAGACGTCACGAATCGGAACAGCCCAGTCACACCACCAAACACCCTCAATCTCCGGTCCTCCCACAATGAACTGCTGAACGCCGAAATAAAACATGCAGAAACCAAGATTAGCACACCCCCCAAATGCAGGAAAAAATATGCACTGACTAACATCCAGGCGGCCATGGGCCTCTCGGATCCAGCCGCACAGCCCCTGCTGGGAAATGGCTCTGCCAACATCAAGCTGGTGAAAAATGGGGAGAACCAGCTCCGGAAGGCCGCAGAACAAGGGCAGCAGGACCCCAACAGGAACGTCAGCCCCACCGCGGTCATCAGCATCACTTCTGAGAAGTTAGAGGGTAAAGAGCCCCGCCCTCGGGATTCCCCGGACTGTGAGATTTTACCCTCCCAGCCCCGGAGAACCAAGAGCTTCCTGAACTACTATGCAGACCTGGAGACCTCCGCCAGGGAACTGGAGCAGAACGTGGGCAACCAGCCTGGGGCTGTGGGAGAGAAGGCCCAGCCTGGCCAGGCCTCCCCCACCGTCGGGAACGGCGGCGTGCTGCTGCAGAAACCAAACAAGCCCCAGCCCAGCCCCGAGGAGGGCCACACAGCCACAGTATCATCCAGCCCAGAGACCAAGAAGGATCATCCTAAAACGGGGGCCAAAACCGACTGTGCACTCCACCGGATCCAGAACCTGGCGCCAAGCGATGAGGAGTCCAGCTGGACCACTCTGTCCCAAGACAGCGCCTCCCCCAGCTCCCCGGATGAGACAGGTACCCGGGAGAGGTGTAGCCTGCAGTGGCGCTTTCCCTTCTTGATGGAATTAATCTCTGCAGTGACCCCCCCTCCCCCCAAATTTTCATTTGCAGGTGGAGAAGAACTTGAGCCTCTTAGGGAAAAATTGGGCAATTTATGTGAAAAGTACCCAGCATTTTCATTTTGATTCATACCTAAGTTGTTTGTCCTGGGAAGCATTTTTATAAAAGAAATAAGTCCCTGGTATTAAATACAATAAAACATCACTTATTTGGAAATTATACTGCTAGTGGTTAGGTGAACCGTTTCTACATACTGTCTCGAAACAATGGGTTTTGTAAGGAAAATAATAAGACAGTTGCCAGGGGCGGATGCAACCTGAGAAAGAGAACAACTATTTTTAAAGTTCTCAGGAAAACGTGTATATGCTCAAGCTAATGAAAAGTTTAAAGTTTAAGAAGTTGAAAGTCTATTCATTAAAGACATTTCCTTTTTGACCTTTACTGGGAAATATATTATTAACCTTGTGCAAGTGATATTTGAAAGTGAGAAAGTGGTGTTTCTTTTAATATATTTTCAGAAGTTTTGGATTTTAACTAGTCTAGTTCAGACCAGTCTTTCTTGACTTTTGTCTATATTTGTAACATCTTTGGATTTTTCACAGAACTGAAAATTGTCACAGAAATGAGCAGGGCCCTAAAACTGAGCCACTTTTTGTCTTATCTTCTCATAGTCCCCTTTTTACTGATCATAAGGTTAAAAGATTGGAGAACTGAATTGTATCTGAGTTCACTGTAAACAAGCACACACAAAGGCTTCTTTCTTTCCCCAACCCTGCATCTCGTGGTTCCCAGGACTGTGTTAATGTGATACAGATGCTACAGATAGAACCACCAGGGAAGGAAATGACATTTTCCCAACCTATAAGGCAGAGAAATTACAAGGACTACAGATAGGAAAAGAGAAAGGAGAAAATAAGACATTACCTTGTTTAAAAAAAGGAAAAAAAAAAGGTTTTTTGAAGTGCCCTTTAAAATCACAGTGCTTTACATGATAGATTTCATCAGCTTCCTGTTGCTGGGTATATGGCAGTAGGGAGGTTGAGATGAGCCCATTTCATCTCATAAATGTCTGGGCCTGCATGTTATTGGAATTATAATTATGTTTAGTAATGTCACTGAGTTCACAACTCTCTATTACTTTTTACATTTAGAGAATTCATATCCTGTAGCCAATGGAAACTGTCGCCTGCTAGCCTCTGAATCTATGTAAACGACTCCTTGAGTATCTCAGTTCAGACTTGACCTCGTGTGTCCAGCGTCCTCCGCTGAGGCCACACTGCCTTCCTCAGGTCATGGCAGCCTTTCTGCTGCTCTTCTGAGCCCAGCGCTCCCTGTTGTAGTTATACTTCAAATCTTACTGAAATGTTTTAGGTAAAGTCTCCCTGTTCCTCACTCTGTTGGCCTTTTTCCAATGAAAACCACTACTTTTTTTTTTTTTAAAGCATTTTTGTTTTCAGGAGCCATTTTAGGCATACACCCAGATTTATAATAAACTTTAAAATTTCCCCCCTATTTCATAATATTTTTAAAGAGTCTTTACCTTATCGAGATACATACTAGAATATTGTAGAATAATATATAGTGTAATATATTCTTATTGAAATAATACGTGTATGACATATTGTCCATAAGCTAATCCTTGCTAAAGGTGGGTACACAGGGCTTTATTATTATGTTCTCTCTACTTTTGTGTGCCTAAAATTTTCCATGGTAAAAAGTTTAAAAAATGACTGACATTATTTTATGAATGTTTTGCTTTTTCTGCCGAAGTATGTATTTGCAGATCAGTCCGTGTCAGGACAGAGCAGTGTTCTATCTCAGGCTGAGTTAAGTGTTAAGCATGCTGTTCCACCCTCTTCAGGCTCCGTGGTTTACCAGTTGCCCTGATGCTCAGTGTTTAGGGTAGCTCTGTCGCAGCCCCTTTGCTTGCTGAGTGCCGGTGTCAGTAAGGGCCGGCGGAGAGCACGGAGTTTAAGCTGACCGCGTGCACTGGCCCAGCCCCCTGCTCTTCTCTCCAGGGATCCTTGCCAGGTCTCCCCGGCTCACTGCTCATGTGCTCAGTGTGCGGTGTTACTTGCTGAGTGTCTCTACAGAACCCACTAGAGCGCTTGGCGTGTGATGTGATGTGCACTGTGTTAGAGTTTTCTAACTTGTTGAGGGTCAGGTTCATTTTCATTCTTCACGTCACCTTTGGCGACCTTGCGTTTGAGAGTAAGGATGACGGTGTGGTGATGGTGCGTGATGGGGCGCTAAGGATAGACGCTTTGATTTGATGTGCTTGAAAAATGTGTTACTGTGGCTCGACTCTGAGCTGTGAGACTGGGGGGTTTTTTAAAACAAATATTAGAAGCCATCCCTTCAGAGGGAGTTCTTTTGGAATTTCTTCAGAGCCCCTTGTGAACCCCCATTGAGAAAATACCTCTTGGGACTTCCCAGGTGGCCCAATGATTGGGACCCCACACACTCACTGCTGTGGGCCTGGGTTCAGTCCCTGGTCTGGGAACTAAGAGCCGACAGACCACGCAGTGTGGCCATAAAAAAAAAGAAGAAACTTGATGACATTTCATAGGGGCTTAATAGAGTATGAGACTGACTGGGTCCTATGGAATGGCCATTTTCAAAATTTGGTTCATTCCTAATGTGTACAAACGCAGGATATACACAGAGAAAACCAAATCAGATGGTATGACAGTGGGCCTAATGCTTCACTAGCTTAGCATTAAGGGGACGGGCTCTTGAGTCAACTGCCTGAGTTCAGATCTCCCCTGGATTCTACGTAGGCAGTTGGCATAGCCTCTCAACTGTAAAGTAGGGGTGCTAGTAATGTTTTAGCATAGATCTGGTGTGAACATTAAATGAAGACATCTTTGAAGCACCCTTAGAACAGTGTCTGGCATATACTAAGAACTTAATAAATATTACTGCTTGTTTTTATTTGCGATAATCATTATCAGTGCAGCAGTGGGATATAAAAGTTTACTTGTGTCTTAATTGTGAATTACTTATATTTTGGTCTCTGATTTTAGTTAGGACTTTCTGTACCCTAAGAGAAAGGATTGGTCATTTATTTGTCTTCATCTTTGTATTGTCATGACATGCCTGAAATATAGCAGGTGAACTTAGTAAGTAAATACTGATTAATTGAATAAAAACTGGGGTCATCTACATATCCCCAAATGGCCCTGATGTAGTGAGTAAATCATTTGATGTTATATTTTAATCAATGTCTGATTTTGATATCAGGTACTTACTTTATTTGATTTGATATTGATATATTACTGAGCATGGCCCTGCCCATCAGAACAAGACCCAGTTTCCCCCTCAGTCAGTCTCTCCCATCAGGAAACTTCCATAAGCCTCTTATCCTTCTCCATCAGAGGGCAGACAGACTAAAAACCACAGTCACAGAAAACTATCCAATCTGATTACATAGACCACAGCCTTGTCTTAACTCATTGAAACTATCAGCCATGCCATATAGGGCCACCCAAGACAGATGGGTCATGGTGGAGAGTTCTGAAAAAACTGGAGAAGGGAATGGCAAACCACTTCAGTATTCTTGCCTTGAGAACACCATGAACAGTATGGAAAGGCAAAAAGATAGGACACTGAAAGATGAACTCCCCAGGTCGGTAGGTGCCCTTTATGCTACAGGAGATCAGTGGAGAAATAACTCCAGAAAGAATGAAGAGACAGAGCCAAAGCAAAAACAATACCCAGTTGTGGATGTGACTGGTGATGGAAGTAAAGTCCAATGCTGTAAAGAGCAATATTGCATAGGAACCTGGAATGTTAGGTCCATGAATTAAGGCAAATTGAAAGTGGTCAAACAGGAGATGGCAAGAGTGAACATCAACATTTTAGGAATCAGTGAACTAAAATGGACTGGAATAGGTGAATTTAACTCAAATTATATTACATTATATATTATATTATATCTACTACTGTGGGCAAAAATCCCTTAGAAGAAATGGAGTAGCCTTCATAGTCAACAAAAGAGTCTGAAATGCAGTACTTGGATGCAATCTCATAAATGACAGAATGATCTATCTCTGTTTGTTTCCAATCAAACCATTCAGTATCACAGTAATCCAGGTCTCTGCCTCGGCCAATAATGCTGAAGAAGCTGAAGTTGAACAGTTCTATGAAGACCTACAAGAAAAAAAAAAAGAGAGTTCCAGAAAAACATCTACTTCTGCTTTACTGACTATGCCAAAGCCTTTGACCATGTGGGTCACAGCAAACTGCAGAAAATTCTTCAAGAGATGGGCATACTAGACCACCTGACCTGCCTCCTCAGAAATCTGTATGCAGGTCAAGATGCAACAGTTAGAACCAGACATCTAACAACAGACTGGTTCCAAATCGGGAAAGGAGTATGTCAATGCTGTATATTGTTACCCTGCATATTTAACTTCTATGCAGAGGACATCATGAGAAACGCTGGGCTGGAGGAAGCACAAGCTGCAATCAAGATTGCCGGGAGAAATACCAATAACCTCAGATATGCAGATGACACCACCCTTATGGCAGAAAGTGAAGAGGAACTAAAGAGCCTCTTGATGAAAGTGAAAGAGGAGAGTGAAGAGTTGGCTTAAAGCTCAGCATTCATAAAACTAAGATAATGGCATCTGGTCCCATCACTTCATGGCAAATAGAAGGGGAAACAATAGAAACAGTGACAGACTTTATTTGGGGGGGGGACTCCAAAGTCCCTGCAGATGGTGATTGCAGCAATAAAATTAAAAGACGCTTGTTCCTTGGAAGAAAAGTTATTACTATCCTAAACAGCATATTAAAAAGCAGAGATGTTCCTTTGCCAACAAAGGTCCATCTAGTCAAGGCTATGGTTTTTCCAGTAGTTATGTATGGATGTGAGAGTTGGATTATAAAGAAAGCTGAGCACCAAAGAATTGATGCTTTTGAACTGTGGTGTTGGAGAAGACTCTTGAGAGTCCCTTGGACGGCAAGGAGATCCAACCAGTCCATCCTAAAGGAAGTCAGTCCTGAATATTCATTGGAAGGACTGATGCTGAAGCTGAAACTCCAATATTTTGGCCATCTGATGCGAAGAACTGACTCACTGGAAAAGACCCTCTTGCTGGGAAAGATTGAAGGTGGGAGGAGAAGGGAACGAGAGAGGATTAGGTGGTTGGATGGCATCACCGACTCAATGGACATGAGTCTGAGTAAACTCCGGGAGTTGGTGATGGACAGGTAGGCCTGGCGTGCTGCAGTTCACGGGGTTGCAAAGAATCAGACATGACTGAGTGACTAAACTGAACTGAGCCTATTTTATAACTTAGCTGAAAATGTTGCTTCATAATGGGGAAATACTGATTAATCAGTTATTGTGGAAGGCACAGTGAAATTCTGGGTTCCAGATCTTGTTTGGGGACTTTCTCGTACTCAGGCGACCATGCTGGGATGTGAACCAAGGTCTCTAGACATAGCATCCGACATTCCCCACTGGATCATAGTTGTGAGACCTTGGCTTGTGGCACCAGTGGCTGAATACATCAGACTTTATACACTTCAACCAGAGTGTCTTTATAATCTAGAAGATGAAAAATTATATTTTAGAGAATCTTTTCATTCTTATAAGCAGTTGAGTTTCAGCTCAACTCTTAGTTCCTCTGTGAAATCTTTCCAGGCCCTCTGAGCTGTTGAAAGTCCTTTTTCTGTACCTCAAGGCAATATTTCCAAGTCTCGGGTTATCACATTCCTCTCAGCAGTTTGTAACCTTACTGAAAGGTTTTTGTTTGGACTTGGAGCTCTGTGAAAGCAGAGGCAAAGTCTTTATCATGTGTGGATACGAATCTTTTCTCACAGTAGGTAACACATAGTGACAAGCTCCATCAACCTTATCCGTTTGCTGGTTGGGTAGATGGAGCTGGACCACAAACATGCATACTCTCTGAGGTTTGCTGCATCAGTCTAGCTATAAAAACAGAAAAAGTAAGGGGCTTTCCTGGCGGTCCAGCGTTGAAGACTCTGTACTTCCACTGGAGTAGGAAATGGAAACCCATTCCAGTATTCTTGCCTGGGAGATCCCATGGACAGATGAGCCTGGCGGGCTGTATATAGTCCATGGGGTTGCAAAGTCGGACATGACTGAGCATGCGTACACTTGAGCGCCACAGACACACACGTGCTTCCACTCCAGAAGGCATGGGTTTAATCTCTGGCCATGCTGCATGGTGAAGCCAAAAAAAAAAAAGAAAAAGTAAGCACAACTTATATAAAAGAGTTGTTCAGAACACCTGTTTAGGGTGTTTCTTATTTTATTCTAGGCTCCAGGGAGAGGTGAAGAGTTGGGGCCAGCATTTCAGTCCATCACAAACACACTTTGTATTAGATGTCTCTGCTGCGCTCACTCAGTCGTGTCCAACTCTTTGCGACGCCATGAACTGTAGCTCGTCAGGCTCCCAGTTTTCTAGGTGAGAATCCTGGAGTGGGTTGCTGTGCCCTTCTCCGGGAATCTTCCCATCCAGGGATCGAACCCAAGTCTCCCGCATTGTGGGCAGATTTTTTTTTTTTTTTACTGTCTGAGCTACCAGTAAAGCCCGTGAATACTGGAGTGGGTAGCCTATCCCATCTCCAGGGGATCTTCCCCAGCCAGGAATTGAACAGGGATCGCCTGCATTGCAGGTGAATTCTTTACACAGCTGAGCTACCATAAGTCTACAATTCAGAGCAGCCAGAGAAATGAACCATTGTGTTTTCACTTGCCTGCATACTTTGTGAGTTGATTTCACTGCGAGTTGGTGTGTATTGCTTAAGAGTTTAAACCCTTTGATGTCTTAAATTGATTGGTTTCCAGTCTTAAGGCAAGCAAAGTGGAACTCTTGGAAGTTGCAAAGCTGCTGAGGGCAAAAGCCAAGGCACGAACCTAATTATGTCAACACAGTTGGCTGCACTAATTATATCTGGCCTTTGCTAGCTTAAGAGTATTAGAGCTTCGGATGAGTCGATATTATTAACACTTTTTAGAAATTTTTAAATTTTCTGTCAATAGATTTTGGCAATTTCAAACATAAAGTATTTTTAAATTGCTTTTTGAAAGCTCTCATCCCTTAAAGGAAAAAAAAAAAAATAACAACCATCCAGAATATAGAAAAGGCCCAGTGTTCAGTTGGTTTGTCCTGCTGCATTCATTTTAATCTTTTAAACACCCTGTAGTGATTCACCCGCCTTTCTTTCTTGTCATCTCAATTGAGAGTTCCCAGATGTGACAGGAGGAATTGAAGAAGACACATGTGAAATGTCTCCAAAGTAGCTCGGACAGATTGTGTTCCAGGTGGATGGTGTGATTTCCAAATTAGATTTTAGTACCTCAGGGCTCAGATGAATAAAAAGACTTTTTTATCTCACCCGGTGAACTTAAGGCAGAAAATTATTTTGCTCAATTAATTATTTTTGGAAAGTTCCAGAAAAAAATATATATTCAGTTGAATGATAAGATAGATTTGGTTGCTTTCCATTATGAAGAATTATATGAGGTACTTTAGGGCACATGCTAAAAATAGATACAATGAAATGAATGGCCCCAAAAGTTCTAACAGTCTAGTCATGCACACAGGACTGTTGGTATATTCAAGATGGAACCAGGAAGGAGCTATGAAATGCTGGCATGCTGTGGGATAGGGGGAGCTTAGAGGAGAAAGAAACTTTAATTGTTTGGGATATGGAAGTTCGGGCATTAAGTTGTCTGTGCTGAAGACCGAATAGGTTTTTGACAGACGAAGACCTGCAGGAGGCCATTGCTCTTCAGAGCTGATAGAACATAAGGAATCCTTTTCTTTTTTTAGATTAATCACTGTGTGTGTGTGCTTACTCGGTCAGTCATGTCCAGCTTTTGTGACCCCCATGCACTATATAGCCCACCAGATTCCTCGGTCCATGGGTCTCTCCAGGCAGAAATACTAGGGTGAGTTGCTCTTTCCTCCTCCAGGGGATCTTCCTGACCCAGGGATCAAATCTGCATCTCCTGCATTGGCAGGCAGATTCTTAACCTCTGAGCCACCTGGGAAGCCCATTGAAGAAGTGTAATTCATGATTTTTTCCCCCTCTCTCAGTCTGCATTAATGGCATGTTGAAAATAAAAATTTTAGAACCCAGTTTCACAAGTTGCTTAGCATCTGGGGAGAGGATGTGGGCAGAGACACAGAGTGGCTGCTTAGGAAACGACTGGATGGAGTCCTTTAGTAGTCCTGTGTGAGGAGCTCCCAGAAGTGCCAGGTGATGCCTCCTTGGAGAAGGGCACGTAGCCTCTAAGATTGTGATTTAGTGGATTATAGAGACAAAAATACTACTGGCCACTTTCAGAAGCTTTCTGGTCAAATTTCATTATGAACATTCTCTCCTAACCTATTGTTCTCACAAAAGAACCTAAAGTTAATAAACTCATAGAGAGATTGATGGTGAGTTTGTTCACCATTGCTTTGTTTTAATCAATTCATTCATTTTTTCATTAATTCTTATATACAAACACAGAACAGTTACTTTTTAAAAGTTTACTCTGTGGACTGTGCTAGGTCCCCGAGACATAGAATTAAATTAGAACCAGCCTGTAACCTCAGATAGCTCACACACAGCTTCTTGTCTCCCTGGAGGAAGCACCCCCTCTCACACACACACACTTACATGTAGTTGCCTTCTGGGATGTGTCCCTGGGTTCTTCGTCACACTTTACACGTCAGACCTCAGGAAGTATGCAAAGGTAAAGCCCATTCTCAGATCCTGGGCAATGTAAGCTTTCAGGCAAAGAAGGGGAGAAGTTTAGGTGTTTTATCAGTTTCTCAGGGCTCCTGCAACAAATTGCCTTACACGTGACTGCTTAAACAAAGATATTTATTCTCTCACAGTTCTGGATGCTCGAAGTTTGAAATCAAAGTGTCCGTCGAGTTGTGCTCTTCTGAGGGCTCTTGCTGGCCCTTCCGGGCTTCCGGTGGGTCCTGGCAGTGCTTGGTGCGTCTTGACTTGTTGCATCACTGCGGTGTCTGCCTGTGTCTTCCCACAGCCTTCTTACAAGGACAGCAGTCATTGGATTTAGGGCCTACCCTAGTCCGATATGGACTCACTTTTAACTGATTATATCTGCAAAGACCATATTTCCAAATAAGATCACATCCTGAGATTCTGCATGGATATGAATTTTAGGGGAGTTCTGTTCAACCCAGTACAGATACCCTTGTCGGTAATTTCTTAACCTCTGCAGCCCAGAGGAGCCGTGAAAGGGTCTTTGCAGGAATTGCTGTATTCAAGATTTTCAGGAAGGAAAACCAATACTTGCAGGTGTTGTCAGAACGGGCAAGTGAGTCGAGTGTGCTGCAGAGGACTTCAGGATAATCTGGGACAGCTTTCGTCCAAATTCTCCCGAGAAGAACCTTAAGTGTGGACCTAATACTGGTGAATCTGAAACCACAAACCCAACCAAGATTGGTGGGTGGCTGTGGAAAGGGCAGGAAAAACCCGATGAAGGCATAGTAAAGCTTTACATTCAGCAGTGTTGCTTGGTTCTGAACAGGATAGTTCAGGGAATGTGGCGATATGGAGATGGTGTTATTCCTTTGGGTCCAAACTTAAAATCAGAGACACAGGGATGTCAGTAACAGCCATGCTTTTCTTTCTTTTTTTTTTAAATTGGGGTACAGTTGTAGCCATGCTTTTCTTACCTCTGTTTAAGAGACACTGCTTACCAAACATACAGTATGTTCTTAGGAGCTGAGCAGAGTATAAAAGAAAACCTGTGACCCTAACTTTGAGACAATGCAAAGGCAATATGATGCCATGAAAGTTCCAGAGGTCACAAACGGGTCGTGCTAGGGAGTGCACAGGAAACCCATAGACAGGTTTTGTCTGCCAGATGATGTTTTGACTTAGATGCCAGTGCTTAGAAATTAGTAGCTTTTACATAAAGATAGGAATTTCCCATTTCTTAATCCAGATGTCTCACAATGCTGGACTCAAATGCCATGGAGTCCTAGTCAGCAGCAGCCTTCAGAGGGGTCCTGTCTTCTGGGGCTTAAGACATTAGGCCTGTGGACCCCTGCGCTGAGTGTGGTGGACTCAGCCACAACATTCACATGAAACTATTATCGTAGAAAGAACTTGGCTGCAGTTGGTCTTGCCTGTTACAGCTGCATGCATCTAATGCGGTCGTAGCAGCATGCCTGCACCTACAGACTTCTTTTAATCATAGTCATCCTAGTCGCAGTCCCGTGCCTTCTGGTGGAATTATAAAGTGTGACATGAACTGTTAAGCAAAACATGCTTAAAATTTCCAAAGACATCTTCAGATGACTTCTCAGAGCTCTCCATCTGTTAATCTGGTTAGAGGAGGGGAAACATTAGCTTTTCAAGAGCTAGGATGTGGGTGGTTCATAAATTTTTTGTGCTTCAAGTCTGCCTCAGTTAAACACCCAGTTTGCTTTCATAAATGTGAGTGTAGTTACCAGCTACTCTTAATTTTTATGTTGTGTTTCCCTCTGAGATTCCTTGGGTTCAAAGCAGTTAAATAAAAGCTTCCTATCCAAACAGATTCGACTGGAAGATTGAATCATTTAACTACTAGAAAATCATATGTAGTCTGCATTCCATGTGTAAGGGTCAGAAAGTGAGAGAATGGGACTCTAAAACATTATTGTCAGTATCTAAGAAGGGACGTGATATTTATTAGTACATGAGTTTTCCCCCTTTTTTTTTTTCCATTTTGTTTTGCCATCTGTAGATTTCTTTTCCGCTTGAGCCACCAGGAAGCCCCTTCATACTAGCAGTGCAACAAATTAAAGATACACTAGTTTACATCTAATAAGGTCACAGTAAAAAATCCTCTGCTTCTTAAAGTTAAGGTACAGGAAAATCTCCTAGGGATTGTGTTGAAATGCAGATTGTGATTCAGTCGGTTTGGGCTAAGGCCTGAGATTATGCATTAAAAATTTAAAAACATTTTTTTTTCCCCAATGTTGGAAATTCTGTCTTTTTAGTAAGCTCTCTCATAACTCTGGTTGACCACTCTGAATGGTAACATCACTGGACTGTAAGCTGCAGGAGGAAGAGATCCAGTCTGTTTTATTCACTGCTATATCCTGAGCATACAGGATAAACAATCCCTGGGATATGCTTGTGTTAAACAAAAACAAACAAACAAAAAAATGACATGGAAAAAATACACTGACCTCAAAACTTATGTTGTGGATACCAGGTAGGTTTTTGCCAAGCATGTAGAGCGGATCAGGGTCATGAAGTTCCAGATGAGGTACTTCTTGGCCTGAAGGGCTCCTGTGACACAAGAAGGGGACAGAAGTGAAAGGTGGGAGCTTAGACAAGTAAAGAAGTGGTGGACGCGGAAAACACTGGGAGAAATCAAAAGAAATGCTGGTTCTAAGGTGCTGTTCTCCCAGTTTTGGTCTTGAGGACCTCATTACACTTTGAAAAAATTATAAGAACGCCAAAGGTCTTTTGTTTATGTGGATTATATCTGTCAATATTTGTTATATTAGAAACTAAAGCTGAGCTGTGATGAAAAGTTACTCATTTTAAAAAAGAATTAAGAAACCCTTTAATATTAACAAAATAGGATGTTTTATGAAGCACAACCATTTTCCCCAAAAATCAACAATTCATGAGAGTAGTGGTATTGCTTTATTTATTTGAAAATCTCTTTAATGTGTGGCTTAACTAAAGGCATAGGCATCTGGGTTCTCTTACCTGCTTCTATCTTTTAGTGTTATCTTAGTAAATTGTTTTGGTTGAAGGGGATAAACAAAATCCTGCTGGCCTACTACAGATATATAGGTAGAAATAACCTTTTCAGGCAATTATGGATTTTTTTTTTTGCTATTACATCAAAGCTTGATAATTGGTAATTTCAATGTAGAATCTGAAACCATAATAATAAACTTTTTGTACTCTGTTTTATTAAAATCCATTGGTCTGTCATACATAATTTTGTAACCATGTACTGGTGGCTTAGAAACTATTGATTCCAGTTATGAAGATCTTCCAAATGTTGACACATTTCTTTATACAATGTAAACCCTTACATTTGTTAATCTCACCACCTATCTCATCAGAAGAGTCTTTAATTATTGAGAAGCTGTCAAGCTTTCAGTGGTGCTTACGAGTTTTTCCAAAATTCTGATTTTTGCTTGAAAGCTCATGTGTTATCATTGGCAACAAATACTGTCAGTTGTTTTCCTTGCAGTTACAGGCTCACCTCATTTGTTTTGAGAAAATGTCTGCCCAGTACTCAAGTTCAAATAACCATAGCTTGTCTGTCAGTGGTTCTGTTAATTTAAAGTGTGTTCCATGTGCTTTTTCCTGAAACAACAGTCACACTTCTTTGTGCAGCAGGAGCACTTTATGAATAATTACATTTAAGAAATGTATAGAGGGGGTTGAGATTTAATAAAATTAATTACCCCTACTCCTTCAAGGACATTCCTAGGTGAAGCCGGCATTGTTTTCAGTAGGAGTATGTATAATATTATTGGAAATATGGTGATTTCTAGTACAGTCTGTGCCATTTTCTTGCTTCATGCTGAGATGCCAGCAATTTCATCCATATTTTTTGCACTCTCTCAGTTACATGTCAACATAGTGAAAAAGACTATAAATAACCTCAATATTATGAAAATAATTTTGACCTCAGAAGTCCCCTGGAATCCCTTTTGGGAACTTTTGCTGTCCATGTGAGGGTTAGTGCTTGCAGCAAATTTGTTGGAGAGGAGAGTCTCTGAAGGATTAATTGTGAGAGAGGTCAGATGGGTAGGTGGTGGCCATATTGGAGGATGCTAATACTTAGTTCTGAACTTGCTTTTTGTTAGTGAAAAGTAATTAATAGTTATTTGAAGAGGAGTGTCATTTGCAAGGTGGGGTTTGAAGAAAGCACATCAGACATTGGTGCTTAGAATATATCAGAGGGCAAAGGGGGTGGGCAGTTGTGAGAGTTTCACAGTCATCCACTAGAGACCATAAGGAATGGACACTAGTAGCTTTAAAAACAGAACGGAGCTGGAAGAAAGGAGTCTCTGGGCTTCAGTGATTCCATGGATATGGGTGATGAAGGAGAGAGCCGCGTCAAAGTCAGATCTTCAGTTTGAAGACTAAGAAGATGCTGGTTTTCAGAAGTAGTAAGGCTGGGTGGAGGAAGTTTTTGGAGAAAGATGCTGTTTTTGATTTTATGTGTGTGAGTTTGTGACATTGTAGCCGTAGTCAAAAGGTAATGTCCTGAAGTTAGAGTTTTGACTCTACTTGGACACAGTTCTTCCACTAGGTCTTGGACTTTTACACGTTCTTTTGCTGTGTTGTTTTAACCATACTTAGATTTAGAAGAGTTAGAAAATAAAGATGGAGTGGGCACATGGTGTCTTAACCAGGTTGAGTGGTGTTAGAGGACTGCCCTCAAAAACACAACAGTGAAATAGTTATGATGCTTTGAACCAGTCTGGTCTTTTTCCTGTTTTAGATATTAAACCTGATTTTGCCACATTTCTGGAATAGTGGTTAGATATCACATTTGCTGACCATTGAGCTATTAAACACAGGGATGATCCATTCCATTTCTTATTTTTACTTCTCTACACTAAAGTGAAGGGGCCACATGTACAAAGACAAGCATTCTTTTCCACTGACAAGTTAACGTTGAGAGTCTGTGCCAGGTAAGACACCCAACAGTCCTTAGTTGAGTTCGGTTCAGTCACTCAGTCGTGTCCGACTCTTTGCGACCCCATGGACTGCAGCACACCAGGCCTCCCTGTCCGTTACCAACTCCCGGAGTTTACACAAACTCATGTCAATTGAATTGGTGGTACCATCCAACCATCTCATCCTCTGTCCTCCCCTTCTCTTCCTTCCTTCGATCTTTCCCAGCATCAGGGTCTTTTCAAATGAGTCAGTTCTTCACATCAGGTGGCCAAAGTATTGGAATTTCAGCTTCAACATTAGTCCTTCCAATGAACATTCAGGACTGACTTCCTTTAGGATGGACTGGTTGGATCTCCTTGCAGTCCAAGGGACTCTCAATCAAGAGTCTTCTCCAACACCACGGTTCAAAAGCATCAGTTCTTCACTGTTCATCAAACAGTCCTTAACCAAGGAGCATTTTTTGACCTTTCTAGCTGATAGGCTGTAAAAGCAGATCTGTCTCTTAGGGATGGAGTTTATGAGACTGAAATACTCCAGCAAAAATATCAATTTACTAATTTCTGATAAGAATGGTTATTTTTCCGTGAACTGAATTTCTTGACTTTATACAATCAGTGCACACTCTTAGTGCCAGTGTTTTATTTCCTAATTAGAAATAATAATTACATGATCTGATTTGCCCTAAACCACACAGCTCGGCACCACCATCTCAATAGATGTGAGTTTGAGCAAACTCCAGGAGATAGTGAAGGACAGGGCATCCTGGTGTGCTGTAGTCCATGGGGTCGCAGAGGGTCAGACATGACTTAGCCAATGAACAACAGGACTAAGCATTCTTTCCCTCTTGGCAAGCTTTCAGGAAAACCAGGCAGAAGTGGAAGGTTGCCTGGGGAGCATGTCTTAGGTGAAGCAGAATCAGATTAATGTTATGTTTAAATGGTATCAAACTAGAATAGTCTGCTATGTCCTGCTTTTCTCCTTGGGTTGATGCTTCAAGGTACCTAGAATCCTTGAAATGCCTAAGATTCTCCTTTGAAATTTGAGTCCATGCTTTTTGGAAGCTACCTGGGTTTCTGACACAGAGTCTGCTTTAGTCTGAGTTTGCACTTGTGTTTAAAATGCCATGTTCCTCTTAGAGTCAGTGCTGGTCTGCCAAAATTTAACAAGATTTATAATTCTAATGAAAAGCATGTGTAAAAATATATTCCCTTTTAAAAACAGTGCTTTGTTTTGTTTTTGGTAGACGCAAGAGGCGTTCTTAATTAGTGTGGGCTCCAGAAATTAAGCCACTGGAAGTCTTTTCTCTGGTTCTTGACCCTGAAATGGGTCTGTGACACAAACTTTGATGCTGCATACAGGTTGAATATTTAAAATCCCAACTCTGCCCTTATTTAGTGGATGATTCTGCTGAGTCACTTTGCATCGTGCATTTCCGCTCCTGTAAAGTGGGGTTCACGGCGGCGCCTGCCTCATTGGCGGCTGGGAGGATTAAACGGACTCAGGCGTGGGGAGCACGTAGCACAGCTCTGGGTGTGCAGTAAGAGGGGCCAGGATTGTACACACAGCACAAACTAAATGCGTGGACAAGAACACAGCTTTAGTAAAGTCCTGGCAAACTGAAGGCTGGCCGGCTTTCCCCCAAGGCCCTGTGGAGTTTGGTTTGTAGGTCTTTGCCCGTGAGAACCAACCTTGATTGGAAAGATGGGACAGAGGCGTGCCTCCTGGGGGTGGTGAGGTCACCTGGGTCTGGGCATCAGGAGGCATGGGTTCTGCCCTTGTCCCTCCCCGCTGCACTCCAGGGTTACTTGCCTGGAGTTCCGGTGTTTTTACCCAGCCGTCAAACCATGCTCCTCATTGAAGCAACTTCCCAAGTGTCAGTTTGCTCTTACTCTCACTGTGCTGTGTGCTTAGGCACTCAGTCGTGTCTGACTCTTGTTACCCCATGGACGGTAGCCCGCCAGGCTCCTCTGTCCATGGGGATTCTCCAGGCAAGCGTACTGGAGTGGGTTGCCATGCCCTCCTCCAAGGGATCTTCCCAACCCAGGGATCGATCCTGGATCTTCCACATTGCAGGCAGATTCTTTACCATCTGAGCCACAGGCAAGCCCAAGACTACTGGAGTGGGTAGCCTTTCCCTTCTCCAGGGTATCTTCCCGACCTAGGAATCGAACTGGGATCTCCTGCATTGCAGGTGGATTCTTTACCAGCTGAGCTACTAGGGAAGCCCCTTATTATTCTCACTATATATTGATATTTACGAGTCATCCAAGAGTACTATACAGGAGATATTGAAGATGTTGTTGAATTATATCAGGAGTCTGTAACTGCTAAAATGAACTAAAAATCTGTGTTGATAACCAATCAGATGAAGTACCATACTTTTCCTTTCCAAAAAGGTGTTCTGAATATTAGCTAGGTTAGCAAAGGTGTTCTGAATATTAGCTAGGTTAGCAAAGGTGCTTTATTTTTTATTTTATTTTTTTACCTTAATTGACAGTTTTCACATTACTTTGAGTATGAATGTATGGTATATGCTTGTGTCAGAGAGAGACAGAAGTAGAGAGAGTCGGTATTAAAACAAATTTCTCCTGGTTGTAGAGTGCTGTCATCTGGTAGGATTTATAACTTTCTAATTCAGACCATCCTGAACATTCTCAAAGAAGATTCTTAAAAGAAGCCTCAGTTCACCTTATAAGAAGGTGAAATGAGTAGAATCCTCAGCTGAAAAATACTTCCTGTTGTTCTGAAGATTCTAAAAGAAACCTGGAAAACCAAGGGATAAGCTGTAATTCAGGAAAGAGAATTTTCAAAGCTGTAAATTAAAAACTGCGTCTATCTTGGAAAGAAGTTAAAAAGCCTAGAGCTTTTCTGCATTTTGCTTTTTTCTCCCCTCATTTACCAAAAATGAACAAACAAAATCATATCACTTCAGACTCAGTACCAAGAAGCAGGAGAAAATTACTATAGTTAGAACTCCATGTGTTTTTTTTTCCTGTGTTCTTGGCATATGTTTTTAAAAAACTAATCAGGATCATTCATTATAAGTTACTCTGGCCTACTATAATTTCATTTAAAGTGTTTTGTAGGTTGTATTCTTACACTTAGGAAAGAACAGGTTAATGTCAATAGGGGTATGAACATTTCAGAGTGCAAGACATTCTCCAGAGGACTCTCAATATCAGGTAGCTAAATAAATCTAAAAATCAGAACCTGATTTAAAATTACCAGAAATCTGTTTATAGTCAGCCAGCTAAACCCTCCAACCCTCCCCTTACTATTCAGAATTTCTTCTTGCTTATTTTTTCCTCCACCTGTCTTCATAGAGCATATAAACCCTACTTAAAGCTTTATGAGCTGAATCTCAGAGTCTTTGCTTTCCTTGGCAGAAGTGGAAAAGAAGATGCCATATACAGTTTGGAGTAATATGGTTAAACATAGTTTTAAAATGATGGATGTAGTTTGGGCTACAATAAATCACTGTTTAACCTGCCTTACTTTGCCCACATGGATGCCTTTGGACCCACCATGCATTTCCTGCGTGATGGCATGTTTGGTCTGGATTCTGTCTAGCCAGACTTATTTCCTCCAAGAGTCTGCATAGTTCTGTCAAGAGCCTTTTGGGAGTCTGGAAGGTGAGCAGTCTGAAATGGTGAGCAAATGAAATGCTGGGCTGTTTGCTAAGTTCTTTTTTTTTTTTTTCCTTTTTGGTATAAAATGGTATGGCACAAGCTTGCATGTGTAATGGATGAATTTCACTACTCATCCTTGGCACTTTTTGTAAGATGAACACTTGTCTCAGGTTAGATACCTAATACAGCTAGAATGTTTTTGTGATGCTCAGTAACAATCTAGTCAAAGTCTATCATTTTGGGTTAAGTATTATTTTGTGAGACAGTTTTTACAGTTAGATAAATGCATGTATGGCTACTGGATTATGATAAGAAAATGCATTTCTTACTCTCACCACATTCTGATCATGTAGTGGGAATAAAAGTGGTATTTAGAGTCAAATACGGGCTTCCCAGGTGGTGCCCATAAAGAACCCCACCTTCCAATGCAGGAGACATACGAGAAGTGGGTTTGATCCCTGGCTCAGGAAGACCCCTGAGGAGGGCATGGCAGCCCACTCCAGTGTTCTTGCCTGGAGAATCCCATGGACAGGGGAGCCCGGTGACTATAGTCCATGGGGCCACAAAGAGTCAGACACAATTGAAGCAACTTAGCATGCACACACGCAAGACTTTAGTTCCTTCATTTATAAAGTGAGTTCATGTTACCTTCCTCATAAAATTCCTGTGATGATTGAGCTAATAATATGTGGAAAGTGTATGTGCTAAAATACGTGCAAATTGTGTATCTATTCCTGGCACATGGTAGGAATCAATAAATACCTAGTTTCCTAAAAAATTCAGTAATGCTTATTGGTGATTCCTTTGACTTGGTATTAGCATTGGTCTAAGTTATTATTTTATAACCAGCAGAATGGAACTTACACTGAAACAGATTTTACAGATCGGAAACCCAGTGTTTGCTCTGTCAGATGAGCGTCTTATGTTGCTCAGGTTGCTTTTGTGCTGTGAGACCTTCCTCCTCCCACACCTGCCCTCCTCTAGCCTGTAAACTTTACTGTTTCAGGCCCGCCTTCTAAGGTGGCATTGGGATTCACATTTCTTCCTAGGGAATCAGGTATTTTCCATACTTTTTTCATTGTCCTCTCTGATAGTTAAATATACATTGTGATCATATGTGTGTGTGTTTGTAAACCCCACAGATTTACAACATACTAATATGCTTTATGCATAGATTCAACGTGACCCTGAGGGATGGGATGGAGAGGGAGGTTGGAGGGAGGGTCAGGATGGGGAACACATGTACACCCATGGCTGATTCATGTGACTGTATGGCAAAGACCACCACAATATTGTAAAGTAATTAGCCTCCAATTAAAAAAAATACAGTACAATTAAGTATAAATAGAAGATATATTTTTCTTTATAATCCCAGTGGACTATCTTACACAATCCCCACTTTAAAAAAAAATACACATAACACAAAGTATGCTATCTTAATCATTTTTAAATTTATAAGTCTGTTATATTAAATACACTCTTATTTTTGTGACTGTCACTGCCACCCATCCCTGGAACTCTTGTAAAAGTGAAACTCTGCGTTCATTGAACAGTAGCTCGCTTACCTTCTTCCCCCAGCCCCTGAGGACCGCCATTCTGCTTTCTGTCTCTATGATTTTGACTTCCCTGGTTGCCTCATACAACTTGCAACACACCACATCTGTATTTTGTGACTAGCTTGTTTCACTTGGCATAGTGTCCTCAGGGTTCAGTCATGTCTAGCAAGTGTCAGAATGTCCTTACTTTTTAAGGCTGGGTCATATTCCATCTCATGTGTATTCCCCATATTGTTTATCCAGTCATCTGTTGATGGATATTGGGTTGCTTCCATATTGTACCACTCCCACACTTGAGACTGTTGGTGTATCAGGTGTAGCAAAGACATATGATAGATAAGCATAGGATGAGTAATAAGAAAAGATGTCCTTGCTAAGGAATCAACTCTGTGATTCTCACTCTGGCCTACAATATAACCTCTTAGCTTTAAGAATTATTTATGCTGGGGCATTCCCACCATGGACTCTGATTTCATTGGTCTGTGAACAGTATTTATTTAAAGCACGGTTATCAATATTTTTTAAGCCTCTCCAGATAATTCCATCATGCAGACAAGGTTGAGAACAATTGATTACCTTTTAGGAAGTTACTCTCTTCATTTAAGAAACACCATTGACAATCCTCACTTTATGGGAGTGTTCAGTTCAGTTCAGTCGATCAGTTGTGTCTGACTTTTTGCGACCCCATGAACTGCAGCATGCAAGGCCTCCCTGTCCATCACTAACTCCTGGAGACCACCCAAACTCATGTCCATTGAATCAGTGATGCCATCCAACCATCTCATCCTCTGTCGTCCCCTTCTCCTCCTGCCCTCAATCTTTCCCAGCATCAGGGTCTTTTCAAATGAGTCAGCTCTTCACATCAGGTCGCCAAAGAATTGAAGTTTCAGCTTCAACATCAGTCCTTCCAATGAACACCAGGACTGATCTCCTTTAGGATGGACTGGTTGGATCTCCTTGCAGTCCAAGGGACTCTCAAGAGTCTTCTCCAACACCACAGTTCAAAAGCATCAATTCTTCTGTGCTTAGCTTTCTTTATAGTCCAACTCTCACATCCATACATGACCACTGGGAAAACCATAGCCTTGACTAGCTGGACCTTTGTTGACAAACTAATGTCTCTGCTTTTTAATATGCTGTCTAGGTTGGTCATAACTTTCCTTCCAAGGAGTAAGCATCTTTTAGTTTCATGGCTGCAATCACCATCTGCAGTGATTTTGGAGCCCAAAAAAATAAAGTCAGCCACTGTTTCCACTGTTTCCCCACCTATTTGCCATGAAGTGATGGGACCGGATGCCATGGTCTTAGTTTTCTGAATGTTGAGCTTTAAGTCAACTTTTCCACTCTCCTCTTTCACTTTCATCAAGAGGCTTTTTAGTTCCTCTTCACTTTCTGCCATAAGGGTGATGTCTTCTGCATATCTGAGGTTATTGATATTTATTTCTCCCAGCAATCTTGATTCCAGCCTTGTGCCTCTTCCAGCCCAGTGTTTCTCATGGTGTACTCTGCATATAAGTTAAATAAGCAGGGTAACAATATACAGCCTTGACATACTCCTTTCCTTGTTTGAAACCAGTCTGTTGTTCTGTGTCCAGTTCTAACTGTTGCTTCCTGACCTGCATACAAGTTTCTCAAGAGGCAGGTCAGGTGGTCTGGTATTCCCATCTCTTTCAGAATTTTCCACAGTTTATTGTGATCCACACAGTCAAAGGCTTTGGCATAGTCAATAAAACAGAAATAGATGTTTTTTTGGAGTGTTAATTGCCACCGTTTCTCGAATACCTACTGTGTGTTAGTCTCTATCCAAGCTTGAGGGAATTTAATTTTCATCATAATCCTACAGGGAAGATCTCCCTCCCTCCCTCCCTTCCTTCCAGTGAAGCTCAGAAAGCTTTATGAATTACGACTAAAATTACATAGTTGGGCAACTGGAATGATGAGGATTCATACCAGATCTGTCTTTTTGAAGTGCATGATCCCTTTTGTTTCCCTTTTGCTGAAAATGTGGTTGAAAGTCAGATGTTTGAGCAGGGAACACTAAGGGGGATGGGGTCTGTTTCTGGAGCACTAATTTCTCAGGTCAATCTTTTGGACCTTTTCTTTGATAATTGACATCGTTTTAGCATGTTGTGTGTATAAACTACTGCACAGTTGCACTCACCTCCCGCTAGCAAAGTAATGCTCAAAATTCTCCAAGCCAGACTTAAACAGTATGTGAACCATGAACTTCCAGATGTTCAAGCTGGATTTAGAAAAGGCAGAGGAACCAGTGATCAAATTGCCAAGATCCATTGGATTATTGAAAAAGCAGGAGAGTTCCAGAAAAACATCTACTTCTGCTTTATTGACTATGCCAAAGCCTTTGTGTGGATCACAGCAAATTGGAAAATTCTTCAAGAGATGGGAATACCAGACCACCTGACCTGCCTCTTCAGAAATGTGTATGCAGGCCAAGAAGCAACAGTTAGAACTGGACATGGAACAACAGACTGGTTCCACATAGGAAAAGGAGTACGTCAAGGCTGTATGTTGTCACTCTGCTTATTTAACTTAAATGCAGAGTACATCATGAGAAACACTGGGCTGGAAGAGGCACAAGCTGGAATCAAGATTGCCGGGAGAAATATCAATAACCTCAGATATGCAGATAATATCACCCTCATGGCAGAAAGCAAAGAACTAAAGATTCTCATGATGAAAGTGAAAGAGGAGAGTGAAGAGTTGGCTTAAAATTCAGCATTCGGAAAACTTTGATCATGGCATCTGGTCCCATTGCTCCATGGCAAATAGATGGGGAAACAGAAACTTTATTTTTCTGGGCTCCAAAATCACTGCAGATGGTGATTGCAGCCATGAAGTTAAAAGACACTTGTTCTTTGGAAGAAAACCTATTACCAACCTAGAGAGCATATTAAAAAGTAAAGACTTACTTTACCAACAAAGGTCCCTCTAGTCAAAAGTATGGTTTTTCCAGTAGTAATGTATGGATGTGAGAGTTGGACTATAAAGAAAGCTGAGTGTCGAAGAATTTATGCTTTTGAACTGTGGTGTTGAGGTCCGTTGGACTGCAAGTAGATCCAACCAGTTCATCCTGAAGGAAATAAGTCCTGAATATTCACTGAAAGGACTGATGCAGCAGCTGAAGCTCTAATCCTTTGGCCACCTGATGTGAAGAACTGACTCGTTGGGAAAGACCCTGATACTGGAAAAGATTGAAGGCAGGAGGAGGTTGGGACGACAGAGGATGAGATGGTTGGATGGTATCACCTACTGGATGGACATGACTTTGAGTAAGCTCTGGGAGTTAGTGATGGACAGGGAAGCCTGGCGTGCTGCAGTCCATGGGATCGCAAAGAGTCAGACAAGACTGAGTCACTGAACTGAACTGAATGTGTTCTTTCATTATCTTCTTTTCTTTTCTACTTGAGCAGACAATCCACTGAAGATCTCTTTGAGGCCAGGATTTGCTCTTCCTGAATATCCAGTGATTGTTAGCTTTGTTGCTGTTGGATTAGAAAGTGCGATGGCATGCTATTTCATCTGTGGATGTGGCTTCTGTGACAGCACCCCCAACCCCCACCCTGAGAGCAGACACATCCCCCTTCAGATGAAGCCTTGTGACACAGTGATCACTACCGCTCAGCATAGCAGAGACCAGGATTCAGTGGGAGGTTTCATCATGTCTGTGATGCAGGCACTTCTGTGAGTCACTCTAAATCATTTACTAGAGTAATGAGAGGATAAATCAACAAACAGGCATATTAGCAAACAAAGTAAACATGTAGCTAGTTTGAAAATCCAACACACTTGGGATGGCTTTGGGGAAAAATTGTACTTTTCTAATCAACTCAAGGGAAATTAAAAACTTTCATTTTATTGATTTCCATTAAGCTCATCTGCACATTTTTTTTTAATAAAAGCTAAATAATGAAAGGAAAGCCATAATTTTTAGAAGCATAGATTTTAGATGCAGAGATTTTGGTTTTGCTTTCTGGAAATGAACCCTTTCTGCAGAGAAAAACCCACCTCTGAAGGCATCTTTCATATGCATTCTGGTGTGCTTCTGTGAAGAGGTGAGGAGAGGAAGCATCTTGTCTGAGCTGAGTATGACTTTCCTTCTGGGAAATGCAGGGAAAGGCAAGGCATCATGGGTTAGCTGCCACCTTTGAAAATCCGAGCAGGTAATGATGGTCACATGACTCTTAATCCTGAGCAGTGGTCAATGGGGTGGAAAAGGTGGCTTCATCATCAACCTCCTCTCTCTTTTCTGTATTACTGAAAAATCCATTTGTTTCTCATCCGCTCTAGAAACATTGACAAACCTAGGAAAAGATTTTGGACAGGAGAAGAAAACTTCATTTATTTAGCATTCTTTACAATAATGTTAATTGTATGTGTACCATGTCTGGCATTTACAAGCCAAAAACATGGATTGTTGGGAGGAATTAAGCTGTAATCATTTGTGTTCGAATATAGCGGGTATGGAAATAGGAGGACTTTCAGACTTCCCCGGTAGCCCAGTGGTTACGACTCTGTGCTTCTGCTGCAGGGGGCACAGATTCAGTCACTGCTTGGGGAACTGAATTCCCACGGGGGGAAGGAACAGAAATAAGGGTTTTCAGCACAAATGCAACGGGAATCTCACCTTTGGGCCCGGTCTGGTTCTGCAACTGTTAGATTGTGTGTGTAGCTGTAACATGGCTTTGAAATTCTTGTCAGAATTGGCTTTGAATCATCCTGGGGGCACGCTCACTCAGTCATGCTGACCATTTGTTGCTCGCCCACTGTATGAACAGTGTGTTCCCATCCAGCATCTCATTCAGTTCGCAGGACATTCCTGGAGATATTTGTTGCCATTTTTTTCAGACGTGGAAACTGAAGTTTGGAGAGAGTCATTTTGTGTGATGAATGCTAATGTCTGAATGTAAAGTCTCATTTTACTGTAGTGAAAGACTGTAGAACTTGGAATTTGAAGGGACTTTAGATTTTATCCACTCTAATTCCATTCTGTTCCATCCATTCATCTCCATCCAGAGAGATGGTCATTAAGCACATGCTTAGGATGAATCCACTAGGTTCTCGGAGAAATGCTGTATGGCTCACAGGATCATTCGTTTTTCTTCTGTTTTTCCTTAAATTGAAGTATGGTTGATTTACAGTGTTATGTTGGTTTCTGGTGTACCGCAAAGTGGATCTGTTTTGTATTTTGTGTGTGTGTGTGTGTGTATCTTTTATCAGATTCTTTCTGGTTACAGGTTATTACAAGATATTGAATATAATTCCCCCATGCTATACAAGAGATCCTTGTTTATCTGGTTTTGATAAACTAAGGTGTTACACATTAGTCCCAAAGTATCAGTTCATCCCCTGCTTCCCGTTTGATCACCATCAGTTTGTTTTCTGTGTCTGTTGGTTTTGTAAATATATTTGCGCTGGAATCATTTTTTAGATTGCACATGTAGGTGGCACCTTATGACATTTGTCTTTCTCTGTCTGATTTGCTTGTAATCTCTAGGGCTACCCGTGCTGCTGCAGTCAGCATCGCTTCATTCTTTTTAATGGCCAAGTGATATCCCCTTGTATATATTGATATAGATAGGTAGACACACACACACCCTCCATTCCTCTGTTGATAAACGTATAGGTTGTTTCCATGTCTTGGCTTTTGTAAATAATGTTGCTATGAACATTGGGGTACATGCGTCTTTTTGAAATGGAGTTTTCATTTTTTCCAGATATATGCCTAAGAGTAGGATTACTGTATCATAGGGTAACTGTATTTTTAGGTTTTTAGAGAGCCTCCATATTGTTTTTCCTTGCGGCTGCGCCCATTTACATTCCCACCAACAGTGTGAGTGGGTTCCTTTTTCTCCACACCCTCTCCAACCTTTATTATTTGTAGACTTTTGAACTGATGGTCATTCTGACAGGTGTGAGATGATGTCTCATTGTAGTTTTAATTCGTATGTCTCTAATAATTAGGTTACCTTTTAATTTTGTTTATGGTTTCCTTTGCTGTGCAAAAGCTTATAAGTTCAGTTAGGTCCCATTTGCTTGTTTTTGCTTTTATTTCATCTTGGGAGGCTCACAGAATCATTTTTAATAAAGAGTTCTAGAACCAGGGGCAGTCACAAACGTGCTGTTACATATCTACTTGCCAAAGTTCAGCTTTTTCCATTTTGTGATCACCAGCCAGAAACACCGTGAGAATTCTCATTCCCTAGTTACAAATTGTATGCAGAGAACTATGTTCAATCCTTCATTTTGAGAAGTGATGACTATCTTAATTTTAAAGACGTCTCAAAGAATTAGTCATTAGAATGGAATGTCGGATCTAAAAAAAAAAAAGGGCCTGTGAAATATTAAATAGACCTTCTTATCCCTCAGGGTACAAATCATTACCTAAAGAGAACAAGGAACAGTAAAATAAGGAACTGGCTCAGGGTAATTTGTAATCAAACCATCAGAGCTTCCTGCTGATTGTTTTATAACTTTAAGAAATTTGCTGAACGGAGGAAGGAAACAAGTTTTCATCATTACATGGCCAGGTTCTGAAGCCTGTTTTCTGCCATCAAATTCCAAATCAACGTTTTAAACTTTGACAGTAAATCAAATGTCCAAGTAATAAAAAAGATAAATTTATTGTTCTTTTGATCCGTATGCTTGGTATCTTATTATTTAGCACCTGATACATATACTTGATATCTTATTATTTAACACTAAACTTTTCCAGTTAGTATATTGGCATATTGTGAAAAAGAGTTAATATTTTTACCTAATAATTCTCTTAAGAGTGGTCATTTTTTAATGGACACTAATTTAATTTTACTCCTACGTTGTGCAAAAAAAAGTTTTCTTGGTCATTTTGGCTGACATGATTTTGGCTTTGCTTTAAATTACTGATTATGGTTAAAAAGGGGAGGGACTTTCTGATGATAACACCACTCTCTTTAATAGCCTTTCACAAACATCAGTTTCTCCCATTCCTCTTTTGCTCCTGTGAAGTACTGAAGTTTAAGGACCCTGGGAAGAATTGTGTCTCCTAAATTTGTCTTTATTATTTTTCATTATTTCTTCCCTTTTTCTCCTCCATGTTTAGCCAGACGATTTGCAGTGAAGATCTTCTTTTTGAATGGCTTCTTTTGCTCTAAGAGGAATGTATGTGTGAGCAGTTTTTGCTGTTTGGGTGGCTACTTGGTATCAATCATGTGTGATGGATTAATATAATAGATTCATGAACCAAATGCCCTGGTTCTTGATCTTGTCTCTTAAAGGAATAAGTCAGGTCATGCATCAGTGTCTTTCAAGGTGGAAGCTGCTCCGTGGTGAATGCGTTTTTCTTAGCTGCTGTGTTCCCAGCCCATCCAGACAGGCAGGCATTGATGCCATTTCATGTTGGAGCTTCAGCAGTGTGATGTCCAGGCCCAGGTGCATGGGAGAGGTGATTTCATTCTTCCCTACAGAATGGATTCTGCTTGAGCTAATTAACACAAAACGGTGTGCCTCACTTAATGAGGAGCTGATCTGGAGGCATGGGAAGGGTAGAAAGCTGCTGAGAAATGTAGCTCAAAGCCTGAAGGATGCTGGCTACAGGTCAGCTGAGAGCGGACTGCATCGTCCCAGCGGGAGGTTGTAAGTGCTCTTTTATTAGCTACGGTATGTTGTTGGTTAAAGCTTGCTTCTGGATTGTTTTGGAACTCTGTTTTTTACCTTATTATTTTGTTGGGCTGGCAATGAGGGAATCACAAAAAAAAGGAAATGAGCAATTTTGAATCGATGGAGTAGCTTTAAGAGTGGTCTCAAAATAAAGTTCTTAGCTTTCCTGTGGTCTCAGTGGTGAGGCTTGGAAATTGTGATCCATGGAGCCTGAAGGTTTTCAAACAGAACTAGAGTCTTTTAGAAAACGTCTTTTTTCCCCTTCATGTGTCACTAATTTCTTCTCTGGGACAGCCTATTAAATTATCCAAGTAGAAAAAGTCTGTACTCAAGATAATATGAATCAGCAAGTTCATTCCAGCCAGACCCACTAGTGCAGGACAAAGTAACTTTTTGCCGTTAATGGAATATCAACTGGATCTGAAGATCATCATTACCCTTGACCCATCTCTCAGTTTGACGTGTATCTATAAATGCTACTTTGCTCAACTTTCCAGAGTATATTAATGTTCATCATTTTAGCCAGCTTCACTCTATCTCAAATTAATTAATCTTATATTTTTATTGTTTTAATACTTGGAGATATAACATGGTTAAATTGTAGCAGGATGAAAAAAATATTACTGTAATTTCAATATATCTGGTAAGAAATCTGCCTTTAATAGTAACAGAAATTGCCATGATTTTTATCTTTTCTTTTATTGTGGTTTGTAGAGTAGTCAATATGTTGAACATGAAATTGACTATAACTAAAGTGGGTTTTACAAGATAATGAAGTCAGTACTAACCTGAAAAGACCTGTCCCGATCTTAGTTATCTCACCATGGACACTGTGCTGACTGTGAGGTATATATTTGAGTTCTGCAGTCCTTTATGTACCCTCATGAAGAGTTTTGCTCATCTCCTAAGATAAATCTTGCTGATATGGATCCTAGTTAATTAAACATAACGTACCACCTGTGGGTTGTTTAATTATTTAAAAAAAATAATAAAGCAGATAGTTTGAAATTTTAAAAATTTATTAACTGCATAAGTGTTCATTACAGACAGGGTTAGATAAGGAGACACAAGGTAGACATAAATGTACAATTTAAAATCTTTTCCAACTCTGCTACCCAGAGGTAAGGACTATTATGTATTTTATGACTGTCCTTTCAGACTTTGTTCTGTGGCACTATCTTTTCATATGTTTACGTATCTGTTTTTTCCCTTCTTAATAAGGATGAAATTGCTGAACAATTGCTTGGTAGCCTGCCCCTTACAATTATTATTACATTAAGTATTAGATATATTGATAAATTTTCATGTCAGCAAATACACTTCCACTACATTATTTTTAAAGGCTGCCTAGTAACTTGGGTTGTGTAATGCCATCACCTATTTAATCGCTTTCATCATTGGATATTTAGGTTGGATTTTTTCTGCCACTCGTTCGCTTGACGACTGTTAATTGATTTCCTAGCAATGGTCTGCGGTGAAACAGAGCCAAAGCACTCATGGTTCCTGTCTTGTGGAACTGAGATCGTCACAGAGGCGCGTAGGTCCTGCTAACTGTGGAAAGTGCGGTGGGGAGAAAGCTCTCGTGGCACCGAATGTAGAGCCGAGGGAGAGGATGGCCTTGGGCTCCCGGGAGGGCCCTGCTGGGGAGATGCCTAAGGGTGGCCTGAAGATGGGAAGGGGTTAGCTGTGTTACCAGGTGGGGGCAGCGGATAGGGATGAGTGGGCAGAGAAGCAGGTCTCTGGGGCAGGCGGAGGGTGGCAAACTTGAACGGCCTCAAGGCAGCTAGTGTGGCTGCAGCCTCAGCGGCAAGGGGCTGATGCCAGGTGAGGTCAGAGAGGTTGGAGGGGCCAGCTTGTTGAGTAGTTTCTATTAGCAAGGGAGGGGAAACCAGGCGATGATGGCACTGACAACGTGAAGGTGATACAAGGTTTGTGTTTTGAGAGAATAACTTTGACCATGGTGTGAAATTAGCTATCGGGAGTTCTTGACTTTTATTGTGCTATTGATAGCTTAGGCTGTTTGGTGATGCTCAAGGAAAACTCTAAGAATAATGTTTTAAAACCTATAACATAAAACACAAAGGGTTACAAAAGGAGACCAACTGTATTGAAATATAATTGTCAAAAAATTAAAGACACATGTGATGTCATGGCGTGTGTGCTTCTTAATGCATTACATAGTCAGATTTAGTGGGGAGTCTGATAGCTACCGCAGTTTCAAAGTAATAATGACAGTGAACAATATATCTAACAATTGTCATGTTATACAAAAATACCTGATTTCTTTTGTTGGCAAAATCACAGCAGTATTTGGAATATTGGTGTTCTCCCAATACTATTTAATATCAGCATTCTGCTAATATTAATACTAGCATGGTTTGTTGCTAATGTTCATGACTCATGGAAATGCTAAATTTCAGTCTGATATTAATGAAAATAAAAATGTGATAGTGCTGGAGTCCCTGGACCCTGCTTAAGAACCTCTGGGAGGAAAGGTAAAATCTGGAATCCAGTTCGGAGGCAGTCACAGAGTCCCAGGTGAGAGATTGTTTTGGCCTGAAGAAGGTAGCGACTGAGAGTGGAGGGAGGGGGGGAGATGGATGAAAGGGGGATAGAGGAACCCACTGTGAAGAAGAGGGATTTGTCAGGAGGGGCCCTGAGTACGTGGCTTCCGTAACTGGAGGGACGAGGTCGGGAAGGATGGAAGCTGGAGGATTGGGCCTCAGCACGATCTCGTTCAAAATATCCAGACGGCGATGCCCAGTGGGCAGTTTCTGTCATCGGGTGCTCAGGAAGGATCCAAGTGCGAGAGGAGTGTCCCCAGGAATGGTCACAGGAGCCCTGGGCACTGAGGAGGCCACCTGCAGAGTCCAGAGGAAGCGCCCAAGGCCGCCGTGGAGGGCAGGAGAAGGCCGGGGGGGACCCGGGACCTGGGAGCGGAGCAGAAGAGCCAGGTGTGGCAAACAGCAAGGCGTGGCTTCCTGGAACCTGCTCTTAAAAGAGTGTTGAAAAGCATAAAGAAGTGGAATAAAATGAGAATTGGAACAATACATTTTTGTTTTACCAGTAAGAGGTTATTAAGGACTAGAGGAGAGTGATTTTGGAGATGTGATATGAGCGGGATGCAGTTTGATGTAGCATTAGGAGTGAGTAGGAGGCAAAAACTTGGAGAAAGCCAGTGTAGATGATTCAGGTTCCAAAAGATTAGACAGTTCTGAATGCTAGACTTGTCAGTCAGAATTTCCTCTTATACCCGTTCCTGTTTCCCCATCTCTCTTCTGTCTGTAAGTGTGTGTTTTGCGGTGGGAGGAGAGCAGGGGGAAATAGGAGAGCTGTGTTGGGGCTTATTGGTTTTATTTTGTATAAATGGGATAATCTATAAGTGTTTTTCTCCCCCACATTCCCCTTGAACACACAATATGTATTGGGGCATAGTGCTACTAAAAGCTAACACTTAAATGACCCTTACTCTATGTCAGGCAGTGTTATAAGCACTTTACTTATAAACCTCCCATGAGCCCTATAAGTAGACCACTGTTACTATTTGCATTTTATAGTATGAGGAAATTGAGTCCTAGAGACGTTACAGAATTTTCCTAAGGTCATGTAGCTGGTCTCTTAAGCAGGGAAACAGCGATTCATGGACCACTGCTTGTTACAGCCTCATTCACAGCCATACACCTTGTAAGAGGCATCTGTGGAGCTGGGATTAGAATACAGGAAGTCTAGTCCAAGGCTCCACGTTCAGTACAAAGACCTCCTCATGTGCTGCATCATAATCTCAAATTTAGGTCCATTACGTTTATTTTATTGTTCCTTGTTGCAAGGCCTTAGGTTTGTTCTTGTTTTCCTCATAACAAACTAGTCTTCTATGAATACTCTTACACATCTCATGAATATGTGCAAGTATTTTTCTAGAGGAGTTATTCAGATAAAGAATTTTTGACAGATCCCACTGCCAAGAAAGTTTGCTGTTGTAAACAAAGCTGTGACAAATGGTGGGTTCCCGAGTCTGTTTCCTCGTGTGTGAGTCTCAGCAAGAATGTTAAATATGGCATTCATCACCATGGTAGTGTCTTTTTTAAAAATCTATTAAAATGTATTTTTAATTTCTTGTATCCCCTGTAATATGAATACTGCAGCATATTAACATGTCTGCTAGAAACTATTCCTTCTACCAAAAAAAAAAAGAAGGAAGAAGCAGCAACACTCAATTCCCAACTTCCTCTGGGCAGATTTTCTCTGCATCTTTGCTTCTTGTTAGCTGTCATTTCACCTCTTCAGGCTCCAGGAGACTGGACAGTGTGGAACCATCACTGACTCTGCAGTGACCCACATGGACATCTAGCCTGCAGTGTTAGAACAGAACAAGATGCCCTTGAGTAGGGATGTCAGGGAACACCACCTCCGTGACCCCCACCTGTTGCTCAGCCCTCGACTTCCTTGGTGGAGCAGTTCATTTGACCAGTGACCATATACCCTCTTCCAAAACCCTTAATTCCATGCTTAGTTTTACCTAATCTATTTTGCCCTCCATTGTCTCATCTTAAAGTAGGCCTCTAAGATCCCTGAAAGGAAAAGACAGCTCTGAACTCATCCAAAGATACCTGATTCTAGGTTCAGTGACTTGAACTTTTACTTTTTTAAATTTTATTTTTGGCCACACCACGCAGCATATGGGATCTTAGTTCCCCAACCAGGGATCGAGCCTAGGCCCTTGGCAGTGGAAGCGCCAAGTACTAACCACTGTACCACCAGGGAATTCCCCGAACTTTTATTTTTGTTGTTGCTTGTCGCTCAGTTCAGTCTGACTGTTTGCAACCCCACGGACTGCAGCATGCCAGGCATTCCTGTCCTTCACCATCTCCTAGAGCTTGCTTAAACTCATGTCCATTGAGTCAGTGATGCCATCAAACCGTCTCATCCTCTGTGGTCCCCTTCTCTTCCTGCTTCAGTCTTTCCCAGCATCAGGGTCTTTCCTAATGAATCGGCTCTGCGCATCAGGTGGCCAGAGTTCTGGGGCTTCAGCACCAGTCTTTCCAATGAATATTCAGGATTGCTTTCCTTTAGGATGGACTGGTTGGATCTCCTTGCAGTCCAAGGGACTCTCAAGAGTCTTCTCCAACACTGCAGTTCAAAAGCATCAATTCTTTGGTTCTCAGCCTTCTTCATGCCCCAACTCTGACCATCTTGAGATGGGCAGGCTCCCCAGATGGCTGGCCACCCTGCGGGTTTCATGCTTGATCACTGTCCTGGCACGGCTGGGAAAGACCTCCTGGCTGTGTGATTTATGGAGACTGACGAGCCATCAGTTTCCCAGCCTCACCCGGTGATCCCTTGCACTGGTCGTTCTGCACTGCTGCCTTCTTTTGCCTCCAAGGATCAACACCAAGTTATGAATCTGTGGACTGGTCCACCCCAGCATATTAACCAGATGCTTGTCGAGCCAGGGCTTTCTTTGGATCATTTCATTAACCAGTGAATTCACCAGCGGTGTTGCAAAATAAGAATGCCTTTTTTTCCTTTTCTTACAAGAGACCTCATGATTCAGGGATCACAGCATCAACAGTGTACAGGACTCTGGATTTGGACTCTGACTTAGTGATATGGTACTAAGTCAGCTCTAGCTGCTCTGTTTATTACTGCGACAAATAATATTTACCTACCTCCTAGAATAGGAAGAGAGTATTTGTGAAATGTTTATTAGTTCCTGATATGTAAGATTTGCAGAAATGTGTGTTTTATTCTTTTTTTGGCTTAAACAACAGAAGTGAATTTTCTGACGGTTCTGCGGGCTGAGAGTCCAAGGTCAAGGTGGCGGGAGAGTTGGGCTCCTCTGAGGTCTGTCTCCTTCACTGTAAATAGCCACCTTTTCTTGCTTCCTTCTCATAAAGTCTTTCCTCTGTACATGCACCCCTGGTATCCTTCTTCTTATCAGGACACCAGTCCTGTTGGGTTAGGGCTCACCCTAACACCCTCATATAACCTTAAGTACTTCTTTGAAGACTCCATCTCTATATCCAGTCACATTCTAAGGAACTGGGTGGGTAAGATTTTAACGTAATGTTGAAGTGCTATCCTAATGAAGGAATACATATAAATCCACAGCAACAGCTTGTGATTAGCTGGTGATTGAGTGAGCTTGGGGATTATCCTCAGGCAGACTCTACTTTTCTGCATGCTCTGCACCTAAGGAAGGGTGGTCCCAAGCCCAAAGGTGACTGCTGCAATGGAAGTGCTATGGGGACTGCACCTGGAGAGGGCAGGGACAGCCTGCACACATCACTGTGACAGCCTTGTTGTCTGCAGAGAGCAGACACCATGCCTAAAACCAGAATGGACACTCATTGTTTGGAGCTAATGGGTGGTTGGAAGATAAGGTTCAATGAGGAACCTTCATCCCAAACCATTCCAGTGATAACTCAGTGTACTGTCAAATTTTGCACCACCCATACCATGCTAACTAATCACAGATCTTGGTGAAATGGAATTTTTCCCCTAATGTGTTTACATATTTCTGTCATTAGAGTCATTTTATCTTCAGTGCTTAATTATCTCTACTAATTGGGGAGAATATTAATGTGGAAAACACAGGGACACTGATTCATTTCCAGCTTCCTAGTCTGTGTTAGTAGATTTTACATTCCTGATTTTAATTTTAGCTCTCCTTGCTCGCCATGTCTCTGTAAACAAGTTGCTTAGGCTTGTGTTCCTCATCTATAAATGGATGGAATTAGCCAAGTTAGATTGCTGGCTTGCAGAATGACTGCAAGACTCAGCATGTTGAAGTATATGTTCCCTGGGTCCTTCCCCACAGAGATTCCAGTTCTTGGCTCTTTGGGGCCCAGGAGTCTCCATATTGGCAGGTATCCTTGAGGGAATCTGACACAGGTAGTTCTCCCATCCCACTTCAGGAACCTGAGATTTCTCCTAGTCAAGAAAAAAAGACTAGAAGCTGGAATAGACTTGAGAAAAAGTCTGAGTTTAAGAAATAGTAAATTTTGGATACGTCTTGCTGCCTTTTTGGTCCTTATCCCAAATCTGCACAGTTTAAAGCTTTATTTTGTGCCCATATGCAGCTCTCAAGCTATGAGACTGTAAATACTATCTACTAGATGGCACAAAATGGAGAAGGGATCTAACTTTAGGCCTATAATTTCTACAGTTTTTGAAACTGTACCAAACCTTCCCCTCTACAGTGTCACATATCTTTGAACTCAACGGTCATACTTTATTGGACACTCACTGGCTCTGCTGTATCCCTTTGTGGACCACATGTGGACCTTCTTCCTTTTATCTCATGCCCACAGTGGAATGGCTACTGGTCTTTCAGGCCAAGGTTATACAAGACTCAATGAATCCAAAATGAATTCAGAAGAAAGAAGTCTTGAGTAAGCTGACAGTGCTTTCCAGGAAAATGTGGGCTGGAAAACCCTGGAAAAGGTCTACTTGGTGGTAAAATGGAGAAACACCCCCTGGTTTTGTTCCCCAAAGTCTAGTGAAAGTCACTCAATCGTGTCTGACGCTTTGCAACCCCGTGGACTGTAGTCCATGGAATTCTCCAGGCCAGAACACTGGAGTGGGTAGCCTCTCCCTTCTCCAGGGGATCTTCCCAACCCAGGGGTCAAACCCAGGTCTCCCACATTGCAGGTGGATTCTTTGCCAGCTGAGCCACAAGGGAAGCCCAAGAATACTGGAGTGGGTAGCCTCTCCCTTCTCCAGTGGATCTTCCTGACCCAGGAATTGAACCAGGGTCTCCTGCGTTGCAGGCGGCTTCTTTACCAACTGAGCTACCAGGGAAGCCATCCCTAAAGTCCGAGTGTCCTGTGTTAGTTTTCTGTCGCTAACTAACAGATGCTCACAAGCATCTGTAGGTCCTGTGGGTCTGGATTATGAGTATGGGTTAGCTGTCTTCCGCTAAGAGCCTGTAGGCTGTAGGCTGAAGCCAAGGTGTCAGCCAGGGCTGCAGTCTCGTCTGAGGCTCAGGGTCCTTTTCCCAGCTCACTGGTTGCTGGCAGAGTTCACTCCCTTGTAGTTGTATGACCAGCACCTTTGTTTCCTTGGCAGCTCTCGGCCAAGACCACTCTCCACTCTGGAGACTGGACTGAGGTCCTTGCCGTGTGGTCCCCTCCTTTTGCACATGGCAGCTGGCTTTTTCAAGGCCGGTCTGCGCTGCTTGTCTCATTTAAGGGCTCTCCTGATTAGGTGAGACCCATCCAGGATAATCTCCCTTTCAAAGAGTGAAAAGGCTGTCTTGAAACTCAACGTGAAAAAAACTAAGATCATGTCATCTAGTCCCATCACTTCATGGCACATAGAAGGGGGGGAAGTGGAAGCAGTGACAGATTTTATTTCCTTGGGCGCCAAAATCACTGTGGATAGTGACTGTAGCCATGAGATTAAAAACCTCTTTCTCCTTAGAAGGAAAGCTATGACAAACCTAGACAGCGTGTTAGAAAGCAGAGGCATCACTGTGCCGGCAGAGGCCCATGTTGTCAGAGCCACGGCTTTTCCAGTAGTCATATACAGGTGTGAGAGTTGGACCGCAAAGAAGGCTGAGCACTGAAGAACTGATGCTTTCCAACTGGGGTGCTGGAGAAGACTTGGGAGTCCTTGGACAGCAGGAAGAGCAAACCAGTCAGTCCTAAAGGAGATCAACCCCGAATAGTCATTGGAAGGACTGATGCTGAAGCTCCAGTACTTTGGCCACCTGATGCAAAGAAGAGCCAGCTCATTGGAAGAAACTCCGATGCAGGGAAAGATTGAAGGCAAAAAGAGAAGGGGGCAGCAGAGGATGAGATGGTTAGATAGCATCACTGAGACGATGGTCATGACTTTGAGCAAATTACAGGAGATAGTGGAGGACAGAGGACCCTGGCGTGCTGCGGTCCATGGGGCTGCAAAGTGTCAGACAGGACTGAGCAACTGAAAGACAACCAAGTTAACTGGTGAGGGATCTTGGTTAAATCTACAGAATCCTTCACCTTCCAGTGTGTCCTAATCACCGAAGTGATAACCCCTCATCTTTCTCAGTCTTGCCCATTCTGAGGGGAGGGAACTGTCCAAAGCATGTGTCACAGGAGGCAGGAATCTTGGAACCATCCTAGAAATCTGCCTGCCACATCTCCAAAGATTGTTTATTGTATGTTGGGCACCAAATCTTAACTGTTAATTGGCTAGAAACTCTGTAACAGTATTAATTTCTAGAAATCTCTGACTAGGTATAGATTCTGATGTACAACTTTTGGGGAAATGTTAAGCAGAATAAAATATCTAGCCTTTCTTTTCCAAATTTAAAATCACAGAGTGTTAGAAAACTGGAGCTCACTCATCCAGTTATCTGAACTCCTTGTACAGATGAGAAAACAGTCTCCGTGGAGACAGCTTGCCAAGGTCATGGAGTAGAGGAAAGAGGGGTGTCTGCTGGCCCTTTTTGTCTTGTCTTTTCATGTGTGTGTCTGAATTTTTCTAAAGGATAAGCTTCAAGTACTCTTATTAGTCAGGGATGCATTGACTTTAATAAACAGTTTTCCTTGTTTGCCATTATTATCTTGAATTTGAACATTTTTCTTCTAATGTGTTTATGAGTTAGTTACTAAATGAAATAGAATCTTGGATAAAATGAACTTTTGATTGGTTGTTATTTGTCATCTTCGTAATTTTCATGATGACTCATACATTCAAGGAGTTGTAGAGCTGAGGCTGGGGAGAGGAACCAGAGAAAGCTTTTATGAGTCAACTGCCTCACCAAAAAACCCTTTAACTGTGATGGACAGTTGGATCAATATACATTAAGTAATTTTCCATGCTTTTTCCCCATATTTAGTGATACTAGTTTAAAAAAATTTAAGTATAAAGATCTTTGAATGTTTTCTCCATTTCTTCTTCTGTAGTAGAATCTTACCACTGACAAGGCAGTGTTTCTGTGTAGCGGTTTGTATTCAAGCTTCCTTTTCAGACTGCCCACTGCTAAGTAACCTCACAGGAGGATAGGCTCACCCTTAGCTTGAAAATTGACTGTTACCAAATCAACTGGTTTTTGTCCCAGCCTGGAGATGGTGGGTGTGTTGACGAGAAGCAGAGCGGCCTTCCCTAGCGGATGAGGCTTAGCCCAGCCTCAGAGCTGCCTGACTTGGGGTGAAGCACTGGACTAGTTGCCAGTTTGGGTCGGAGCACACATCTTTGGCGGTTGTCAAGGGATATTGGTGGGCAAAATCTGCCAAACAGAGGAAACGGGGCAACCACAGGCTATTTCTGAGTCCCGTCTCTTGCATCTTCATGTGTATCCGCCCTTGGTTATGGGCACGCACAAGGACATCTGTAACCTTCACACAAGAATGGCCAAATCGTTCTGTCCGAGCGTCTCTGAAGCCTCTTATCGTTGGCCATGCCCTGCTGGGCCTGGGTTTGTTTTTCACTTTCCACCTTATCTGAAACCTTACTTTTGAGGTTTGGTAAATCTCCACTGGAAAGCAGGTTCCTTGAGGGCTGGGACGGTCCAGTGTCTTCCTGGCGGTCATCTTTCTGTCAGACTGTAGTAATTCCTAGGCTGCGGGCCTCAGACCTCTGAGAACAAGGAGACATTTCAGACACTCCGTTTCCATGTGTCCCGAGTATATATTTATATGTGTGGGACTCATTTTCAAATGTATTTAAATGCTCTTGAGACAAATAAAGCACACATTTCATTAAAGGTACACTGGCTCCATTATAATTTGGGTCTTTTCCCCGACGAGTGCTTAGTAAGAATACAAGACACCCTCCTGCTGGCATGTTAAGAGCCGCTGCCTTTCAGCATCTAGCAAGGTGCTTTGCATTTGGAGATACTTGAGATATTTTCCTATGGTAAGGCTTCTGGCATATTTCATCTGTGAGGTGTGTAAAGAAAACTTACAGAGGTTCTCCTTTGTAGCACAAATAAAATGTTCAGTTCTTTAATTCTTTGAATGAACATCTGATTAATATTAACCCCCACCCTTAGACTTGAAAGCCTGTGATGCCCAGACCCACTGCCTAGCAGAATGGCCCTCACACTGTAGGTTCAATACATATATGTTCACGGTCAAAGGCTTTGTGACCACAACTGCTAAGTGGTCTTAGGACCACTCTTTAATATGGGGACACTTTGGGAATTCCTGTAGTAAGTAATGTGGTCCTCAAAGGTATGCAATCTCTGAATCAAAGGATTTAGAGAAGTACCTATGAAAATAGCTAATTTTAATGTTAAAATGTCTGCCACCTGGTGTCAGATAAAGAATTAACATCTTGGTTAATTCTCATACCTAGTGAGTCCCATTAATGTTATCATTTTGTTATTACAGTAAATTATACATTTCATATAAAAATGCAATAAGCACCATTCTGAAATTCTGTCTAATTTGCTACTATGAAGCTGGAATTTTTGGATTTGAGTTCAAAGTTTTTGGATTTTTTTCAGATGTAAAAAATAATTTGGAATTAAAGTCTAAATGTAGTGAATTTTCTGTATATTGTTAACTCTATAGCACGGAATTTTATAGAAGAGAGAAAAGAGCAACATTTATGTGAAGCAAAAATAGCCTAAACGTTGTTAATATCTCACGAGTTTGCATAGAGACCTTATTGCTGCTGTGAGTTTTCCTAGTTTGTTCAGAAGAAGGTATAAAAATTCATAAAAAATAAAGACCCCCAAAATTAAAATCTTGGAGTAACTTAAATTTACTGTATGTGATTAGTCGCTCAGTCCTGTCTGACTCTCTGCGACCCCATGGACTGTAGCCCATCAGGCACCTCTGTCCGTGGGATTCTCCAGGCAAGAATACTGGAGTGGGTTGCCATGCCCTCCTCCAGGGGATCTTCCCAACCCAGGGGTCGAACCCATGTCTCCCACTTTGCAGGCGGATTCTTTACCGTCTGAGCCACCAAGGAAGCCCAGACAGGAGAGAGTCCACCTGCGACTTAAATTTACTGATTTGGATTAAACAGGAAAGCAGATACTTATCAGATTCCCTTGAATAAGTAAAGAATGTCTGTCTGTTTTGTAAAGAATGAGGTTTATATAGGGGAAAGTATGTTTTTTTTCTTTTCTTACTGCACTCAATCTCTTATTTACCTGAAAGTTGTTTCTGTGCACTATACAAGATACCTCCGGCATAATGCCCTTCCTTCTAGGCCAGCCATAAGATTATATGAGATAAAGTGTATGGTACCTGGAGCAACTGTACTTGTTGTTTAGTCGCTAAGTCATGTCCGACTCTCTTGAGACCTTATAGACGTAGTCTGCCAGGCTTCTTTTTTCCATGGGGCTTTCCCAGCAAGAATACTGAAGTGGGTCGCCATTTCCTTCTCCAGGGGATCTTCCTGTCCTAGAGATCTAATTCATGTCTCCTGCTTGGCTGGTGGATTTTTTACCACTGAGCCACCAGGGAAGCCTGGAGTAGCAAGAAGTCATAAATGTTAGGCGATGAATATGCTTATTAACAGTGTGTAGTGTATACCAAATATTGTACATGATGCTAAAGATATGCCATTAGATCCATCTACCCCATTTATAGCCTCAAGGAGCTGAAATTCCATTGCAGGAATCAGACAATAATAAAACCATGTAATTAGATAGAATTAGTTGTGATTACTGCTCCTTGTAGAAAACCACCCTAGTGGAGAGGTGTAGGGGGCAGGACTACATCAATGATGAGAAGCTGAAACAAGGGCAGAGCCTGTTGAGAAGTCACAAATAGAGGCTCCATCGTCTCTCTACCGAACTGCTTTCATTTCACTTACTAAGAATATCCAGGTGCTTGCTCCAAGCCTATTTACTCTAATTTACACATTTCTAATGTGGCTTTGTAGTAGACAAGGGGTTAGATTTAATGGGTTAGAAGGGAACTGGGAGGTGGAAAGAAGGATCAAGGGGAAAAAGAAGCTGATAGAGCCACGCCTTCCAATATTAGCAAGGTGATAGCTCAGGACTGGGGCTGGGTGGGGAGGAGGGAACCCAGAACAAATCTTCAGTGCTCAAGAGAGCATGTTGAATAGCAGGGATACAGGTAAAACGTTTAGTGCCTCTCATTGTGGTAGGTGACATTTGGAGTAATGGCCTTGAGTCACCAAAAAAGAGGTATAAGTCTGCTTGGGTACAAGAAGAAAGCAGAGAAATGCTCAGTGAGCAGGACAGCCTCAGCACTGGTGTATGAGGCTGTTCTGGCTTCACCGGAATGTAAGCTCCTTGAAGGCAGTGACCATGGCTCATTTATATCTGTTTTGTCAGAATTTTATCTTAGGGTCCAGCCCAAAAGCGTGAGTTGTTCAATAGATGTTCCCTGATTGTATTAAAGAGGGTTACTTCTCTAGACAGATCTTCATGGAGATGTTAGAATTAGGTATGTCTAAAACTAGATGTTGTAATCCATACAAAGACTTTAGCGTAGTCAAGAAGCAGATTTTTTTTTTTTAATTCTCTTGCTTTTTCTATGATCCAGTGGATGTTGGCAATTTGATCTCTGATTCCTCTGCCTTGTCTAAATCTAGCTTGAACATCTGGGAGTTCTTGGTTCACATACTGTTGAAGCCTGGCTTGGGGAATTTTGAGCATTACTTTGCTAGCATATGAAATGAATGCAATTGTGTGGTAGTTCAAGCATTCTTTGGCACTGCCTTTCTTTGGGATTGGAATGAAAACTGACCTTTCAGACCACCTTACCTGCCTCCTGCAAAACCTGTATGCAGGTGAAGAAGCAACAGTTAGAACCGGACGTGGAACAGTGGAGTGGTTCAAAATTGGGAAAGGAGTATATCAAGGCTGTATATTGTCACCCTGCTTATTTACTTTATATGCAGAGTACATCATGCGAAATGCTGGGCTGGATGAAGCACAAGCTGGAGTCAGGATTGCCAGAAGAAGTATCAATAACCTCAGATATGCAGATGACAACACCCTTATGGCAGAAAGCAAAGCAGAACTAAAGAGCCTCTTGTTGAAGGTGAAAGAGAAGAGTGAGAAAGATGGCTTAAAACTCAACATTCAGAAAACTAAGATCATGGCATCCAGTCCCATCACTTCATGGCAAATAGATGGGGAAACAATGGAAACAGTGACAGACTTTAGTTTTTTGGGCTCCAAAATCACTGCAGATGGTAACTGCAGCCATGAAATTAAAAGATGCTTGCTTCTTGGAAGAAAAACAATGACCAACCTGGACATCATATTAAAAAGCAGAGATATCACTTTACCAACAAAGTCCATCTAGTCAAAGCTATGGTTTTTCCACTAGTCATGTTTGGATGTGATAATTGGAGTATAAAGAAGGCTGAGCACTAAAGAATTGATGCTTTTGAGCTGTGGTGTTGGAGAAGACTCTTGAGAATCCCTTGGACTGCAAGGAGATCAAATCAGTCAATCCTAAAGGAAATCAGTCCTGAATCTTCATTAGAAGGGCTGATGCTGGAGCGCCAATACTTTGACCACCTGATGCGAAGAGCTGACTCATTGGAAAAGACACTTGTTTCTTGGAAAGATTAAAGTCAGGAGGAGAAGGGGACGACAGAGGATGAGATAGTTGGATGGCATCACTGACTCAATGGACATGAATTTGAGCAAGTTCCAGGAGATGGTGAAGGACAGGGAAGCCTGGCGTGCTGCAGTTCATGGGGTCTCAAAAGAGTCAGACATCACTGAGCGACTGAACAACAACAGCAAAGCTAGATGTATAGGCAAACTGTAAGCTCAGCACCCCTCCTTAAAATGCTCTGATGCAGAGGAAGTAGTCACACAACTCTTAGGCTCTATTAACATGATGTTTTTAGCTATTATAAAACCACAGTTCTGTTTTTAAGTAGCTCTTACATGCTGTTCATTTACCAGTTTACTATTTTGTTGGGTCTGTGAAAGCACACAGAGATTGCACCTTCTGTGGGCACAGCCCTGGGCTAGGTCCTATGGAACAGATTGATGAGGATTTCTTCCTGCCCTCCAACAACTCTGGGTATGGAAGATACCGCTAATACATTATATATTGTTGTGGGCTGAATTGTGTCCTCCAAAAAGATATGTTGAAATCCTAACCCTTTGTGCATTTGACTGTGATTCTGTTTGGGAATAGGGTTCTTGCAGAGGTCATCAAATCCGCCCTTCTAGGAAGAGGGGAATTTGGACACACACCCAGGGAGAAGACCGCATGAAGACGCATACACATAGACACAGAAAGAAGGTGGCCTTATGAGGATGGAGGCAGAGATCGGATTGATGCTTCTACAAACCAAGGAACATCGGGCTAGTAGAAGGTGGATGAAGTTGGTCAAGATTTTCCCCTAGAGGCTTGGGAGCATGACTCCCTCAATACCTTGATTTTTGAATTTCGAGACTCCAGGACTGTAAAACAAGTTTCTGTTGTCATAAGTCATTCACCTTACAGTACTTTGTTATAGCACCCCTAGGAAATGAATACAATTTTAATACATTTCTCTGTGAACCAGGGTTCTAGATGGAAACAGGTGATCTCTTCAGTGGAGTAACTGAGGAGAGTTTAAAAGGAGGCACTGTTTACAGAGGTTTGGGCAAGATTAAGAATTTCCAAGGTTTGGGGAAGCCTTCTGAAGTCGGCGGCAGCCAGGTTCTTATCAGCATATCCAGGTTGAAAAGGCCAAGAGGAAGGAAGGTTCTTGAAATCCAGGCAGAGCTACATTTGCAGCTCTGAGCATAGGAGAGCGGTGGTGGTAAAACTGCATAACTCGGATGGACTTGAAGCCACAGGCCAGGACTCAGACCTGGCCAAAACCCAGACTGGGGACTTGAACCTAGTCTTTCAATTGAGGTGATACACCTGGTCTCAGGACTTAATGAAGCTCAGGTTTTTATGTCTTGTCACAGAGAGAATTTAATGAGAGATAAAAATGATGGGTAAGAAGTGTACCTCTCTATTTATTTAGAGAGGTACACATTCCATGGCCAAATGCGGTCTAGAAGGTGAGAGGGGCCCCGGGCTATGGGGCCCTCTCAGAAAGTGAGGATGGCTGTAGGAGGAATTGTTTTTTATCGTATCCTTGATGGCTGTGTCATTCTCTTAAAGTCTGTGCCCTGCCCTCTTCCTCCGGTTTTGGCCCGACTGCTGTTGCAGAGGGAGCTGGGGGAATTCATACTCAAACCTCTTTGTTCTCCCACTCCTCTCCCCTGCTAGGCCTTTCATTGCCAACTCTGCAGAGGCTCTATCTAACTCTTAGTGCCCCGAGCAGGGTAGAAAGAGTAGTAGGTCTAGCAGGGGGACTAGAGACTATGACACACATTTGGGATAAGGGGTGTGTGTCATTCAAAGGCATCTGTTCTCTGCGAGAAAGAATTTAATGTCTAAGACTGTATGTGCATCCCACTGGTTCTCAACAAACACTGTGATTCCCAGTATAGGCTACCTAGAATTGTTTATTTTGGTGTATAAGGTTCAAGGTGGTGGAATTCATTCAACAGATTCTTATCAAGCACCCAGTATAGTGTGGGACACTAGATAGCTCTGGAGATAAGCAGGGAGCAAGTTAGACTCTGTCCTTACCCTTAAGGGTCTCGTAGGCCAACTATATTAATAAGGGTTATAACTCCCATACACCTCTACTTTCCTTATAATACTCAGTGTAATTTGAAAGTACAAACTAGATGCCACTCTTTCCCTGTGGACTGCAAGCTCCGTGAGGCCAGTCATGAGTGTTTACTGCTAGGTCCCAGCACCTAGCCCATAGCCTGGCTCCGAGCAGGGGTTCACTGAATGAACTGGTGAGTGAATGACACAGTGCCCTGTATTTGCCACAGTGGAAAAAAAACTTTTCCTCTACCCTCTTAGAGTCAGTGATCGGAGCCTGCGAATTAAACTGACCTCAGACAGATTAGCAAGAGAAAAAAGATATAATTACCTACTTACTTAGGAGAGTTCACAAAGAAATGTGACTCAAAGAGGGTGTTAGAATTCGGGGCTTATATACAGTCTTAGTAGAGGATGGAAGGAGCAGAGGATACTTCTGGAAGAAGAAATGACTTTAGAAGAAGGGAGAAAGGGAACTCTGGAAAAACAAATAATTTTTGAAAGATAAGTTGGTTCTTAGGAGAATAGACAGATAGGATAGTCTGATGACAGTTGGTTTGGGTGTGGATTTCTCATCTCCCAGAAGAGATTAAAATTGCTCCCAGGAAAGGGATTTATGTCTACTGAGTTCTTTTGGGAGGCTCTGCTTTTAGGCAGATAAAGGATTTCAAAAACTAAAATGCCTTCAGCTCAAAATTATTTCTATGCCACTTCAGCTTATTCTAGACCCTTTCATTTCACCATTTAGGAGTTTTTGGAAACTAGTGGGTGGCTTAAAATATACAAAATTAGGCAAAATAATTTCATTAGGGAATATTTGAAAGGATTATTTGAATGGATCATTTACAAAGCAAACGTGCTGAAAGAAAGCAGTCTACAATTTAATAGCTCTAGTTTTTGAAAGTTTTATTTTTTGTTGAGAATGCTTTTGTTCATTTTTAGAGATTGAAATCAAGTGTTTTCTTTTTATTTTCTTTGGTCACTGTTCTCATAAACTGATTGGTCCACAAGAATGTAGTTGTTGTTTAATCATGTTGCTAAGTCATGTCTGACTCAATGGTGACTCCAGGGAGTGTAGCCCACCAGGCTCCTCTGTCCATGGCATGTCCCTGGCAAGAATACTGAAGTGGGTTGCCATTTATTTCTCCAGGGGATCTTCCTGACCTGGGGATCAAACCTGCGTCTCCTGCATTGCAGCCGGATTCTTTAGCACTGAACCACCAGGGAAGCCCGATAAGAATATTAAATGAAATTCAGGGGAACCTCAGGACTTCCCTCGTGGTACAGTGGATAGGAATCTGCCTGCCAGCTCAGGGCACACGAGTTTGATCACCAGTCCAGGAAGATCCCACATGCTGTGGAGCAGCTCAGCCCACGCGCCACAACCGAGCCCGCGCTCCGGAGCCCACGTGCGCGCTGTGACACTGGAGCCCGTGCGCCCACGGGGTGCTAGAGGCTGTGCTCCCCAAGACGAGGAGCCAGCGCGGGAAGCCCTGCCCACTGCCGCGGCGAGAGCTGGGGCGCAGCGGCGAAGAACCCGTGCGGCCAACAGTGAATGAATAAATGAAAGCCTGAATGGGAACATGAAAAGATCTGCTGTGCAGTGTTGTCTTTTCACATCTGCGTCGAGGGCATGGCAACTCACTCCAGTATTCTTGCCTGGAGAATCCCCGTGGACCAAAGCCTGGCAGCTACAGTCCATGGGGTCACAGAGTCAGACACGACTGAGTGACTCAACGTAGCTAAACATGTCGATGGTTTAAATCTAGACCAAGAATTTGGAGGAATGTTACCCCCCAAAAAAAAAAAAAATGAGTTTGCCTATTGATTGGTATCAAGCCAAAAGACACACAGCCAAGCCACAGTCAAGAGAAGGAAGGATTTATTACTTGCAGCAAGTAAGAAGAACACTGGGGATCTTTCCCAAAGCCACATCTCCCCAACAGCAAAACCAGGGAAGTTTTAAGCTAAGGGCACATGCATATTCCTGAAGGGGCTTAAGCAGAGAAGAATTCAGCATAGACGTGGAGCAAAGATTAACAGAGTCCAGGCTCTACTTGATTGAAGTCATGACAGTCAGAAAAAGTCAGCACCCCTAAATGGGAAGGAAATCTAAAAAAAGAGTGGATGTATGCATACACATAACTGATTAATTCACTTTGTTGTTTAGCAGAAACGAATACAAGATTGTAAAGCCACTATACTCCAATAAAAACTTTTTTTAAAAAGAAAGGATACACAAGCACCATTGCATCCTCCACCTGGATAGGACTGTTGGTTCCTGCAGAACTCAAAGATAGGAGTCAGATTGTTTTGTATTTCCCTTGAGGAGGAACTAGGACTTCGGTTTATGCTGAATTGTCGTGTCTTGCTTGGTTTCCGTTTGTTCCTGCATTCCCTCATTTTCCTCGAGATCACTGATTTCTGAGACCTGTTCAAGGGCAGGTGTTGTGGCCAGGCTTAGAGCCCAAGATGGCTTAGGCCAATAATGACTTCTCTCGTGTCAAGAGAGCCATGCCTGGCTCTGCTTCTTTGGGACCCCCTACCCTATCTGCTTACACAAATACCTGTACTAATTTTAATGCAAAATATCTGCCACCTGGTGTGAGATTAGAGCACCAAAAGGTGTCAAGGGGAGCAGTTATGTGACAAACTTTCTTTTCCTGCTACTGAAACATTTTCGGCATGAAATTAGGGGTATTAACTCCTTTGGGCCTTCAGAGGAACATCACTAAACAGAAAGCAGCACTCCTTTGATTACCATATAAGGAAAACACTTCTAGGAAAAATACTGTAGAATCCTTGAGCAGCTATGGTATCTAATAGCCTCAGGATGAAGAAATTTAAAGAGAATGAAAAGTGGCTGACTTAACCATTTTCCCACAGCGAGTGTCTGCTATTTCTGCATAAAGATGTATAATGTTATCCCTAGAGAGTCTCACTCCATTACTGAGTCCTTTATTCGAATGAGTAAGTACAGAAGTTCCTGTAGTTGTCAGTGGCATAAAAGGTTCTCTATTTAAGAGTGATCGAGGAAATTACTTGTAAAAAAAAAATTAATGAAGGAAGCCAGAGATGATAAGAGGCAGGTTCAAAAAGCCACTGGTCTGTTTCTCAATGTGTAGTCTGAGTTTTAGGTTTAAAATGTTTCCTTCCTCCTGAGTTTGAGTCTCCTAAGGAAGATTTGTGCTCCCTTTGTTAGGTTTCGCTGGAGTTTCTCAGTCAATAGAAATACGCCAAGCGATAAAAGGACATTTCATAGCCTTGGCATAGGAATTATTCTCAGAAATGCTGGCCTGAAGGTTCACCCTTGTGAGGGACTAGCGAGCTGCAGAACCACAGGGAATTCTTGGAGGACAGGGAGGTCAGTGTGTCCTCACTGTCCTTGAGAGAGGAAGCTCTCCAGTGTTCAGCAGGCACAGTCCTTTATTTGTGCTGGATTTAAGGCGATGGTTTGCTTGGGACTGGGCAGGTTCCCAGCATTCAGGACTTCTGGTAGGAAAGCCGCGGCAGTTGGTCACCCTTGCTGGACCGACCGCCTCATTGCAGGACATTCAGCGTCCCTGACCCCCACCCCCTGTGAGAACTCCAGACGCTCCTGTGTATTTCCAAGTGTCCCCTGGGGATGAGAGACCACGCTGAGTCTAACCCATGGTGCTCACACACGCTGGTGCTCTTGGCAAGAGCATTGCTGAAGCGAGGTGGATGCCAGAGACCACACTCGGACTTCAGACCGGCAAGGATCCAAACGCCTGTGACTCGAGACAGGATTGTGGGAGGTGGCAGGTGGGAGGTGGCAATGTTTTGGTTTGTTTTTAATTTCAAGATTCTATTTATTCAAAAATCAACAGATTTTCTAATAGACGATGTGAATCCAAAATCCAGTCCGTGTTAAAAATTAAGACAGTCGATTCTGTTTATAAACTTTTAGTCAGGGTTTTGTCATTTGTGGTTCTTATTCACAAATACTGGTTCACACAGAAGTTTCAAATTAATTTATGTGGTTGTGCAAGGTGTCCGACATTTAGATAGTTTGGAAGCATAGAAGAGATAGTGGACCACCACCAACCCCGATCCTGTCTCCTTGGAATCAGAGTCAGCTTCTAATGAGAGTACATCCTTCAAAAGAGATGAGACAGAAGAAAGGTGACATCTGACTTGGAATGAGGTAGGATGACATCAATGAATGTAAGGACAGAATATGTTTTGAAAAATTCCTCACTAATTACAGGGCTAGTGTGTGGAATTTAAGTGCATGTTGTTATTATATGTAAAGAATGTAGGTGCTAAAGCATGGTTTTATTGATTCAAAACTCCCAGCCTGGTTCTTTTATTAATGGGATTTAAAGAGATACTATTATATTGGGTAACCCTGGTTGAAACATCTCAAAGTTGGTCAGTTTATTCTTTATTTAACCTGATTGATCCTCATCCTCTCCCTTTAAACATAAGCTTCTTCACAGAGATACAGCAGGCAATCATGTTGTCATGACAACACTTACACGCTGGGAAGACAGACTCTTTCAGATGGCCAGTGGCTGCTTTTTTAATCACTGATTTATACTGATAGCAAAATTAAATAGGGATGGAGAACTGGTAATTATATGTTCTTTTGGCTCAATATTTTCACTTCTGTTACTGACGTGTAATTTTTGAACATGTGTTATAATACATAAATTTTATAACAATACATATAATGCTATATCTCATCTATTTTCTATCTTGTCAATAACAATATTCTCGAAATATATGGAGTCTCCTGCTCAAAATTTTTGATAGCACTTTGTTGCCTATATAATAAATTCTGAACTTAAGAATGTGGTTGTACAGGGGACCCTGTGAAATAATTTCTGCCTCACATTCAGCATTCTCTCTCAACTGTAGCCATTGTAGGTCCCACGCATGTATGACCCTTGACTCCAGTCTTCAGGAGCTGGGGAGAAGACCAGGGTGTCACAGTGGAAACTATAATATTCACATCGAATGAAAGAAAACCCACAGCGGCAGAGCTGTGAGCTGAATTTTATCCGGGGTCTTACCGAAGAATATCCAGGAGACAGCCTCTCAGATAGCTCTGAGAAGAGCGGGGCGGAGGGTGACCAGTGTGGACACAGGTTGGGTCAGGGGATCTGTGCAGTGGGAGCTGTGGGGATCGGAAAGCTCAGTTCTTGCTTTTGGTGCTTTTCTGTGTATGGGAAGATGCGGGAATCTGGGTTCATGAAAAGAATTATTTGGGGCGAACTTGCGTGGTGGTCCAGTGGTTAGGACCCAGGGCTTTCCCTGCCATTGCCCCAGTTTCAATTCCTGGTTGGGGAACTAAGATCTTGCAAGTCTCACGGTGTGGCCGTTTCTTTGTTGTTGTTTTTTTCCCCCCTGAGATATCTCCAGCCATCTTAGGGGCCTGTTTTTCCAAAGTACAAAGTGCCTTATCCTGTTTTTTCTGTCTTGAATTCTTTCCAGGGTGTACTGTTTCAGGCAGCAACTGTAGTGCTCAATGGCTTGATCCTTGGAGAACTGGATGGTGGGCAATGTTCTTTGTTTTACACTAAGTAGAAAATTGCCCTAAATGATTTTGTCACCAAAGGGAGGTAATAGTACAGGGCGGAACTGGTTAATTTTTTTTTTTAATGGATGATTAGGAAAATTTCCATGGAGGAAAGATGACCAGGTTTTAGTTTGGAGGCTGCAGAGAAGAAGGAGATTCCCCTCCAGGGGAACAGCACACACACAGGCCCAGGGGTGCAGAAATGCACGGCATGTCGAGAGACCGCTGAGTGTGCAGCTGGCCTGGACTGGAAGAGGCAGCAGGGAACGGGAGGACAGAGGGCATCGCAGAGTGTGCTCAGAGAGGTCAACTTCTTTTGTGCAGGAAGAGGAGCAGAGAGAGGTTGAAGTGGGTGTTCTCTGGGAAATCGCCAGCTGGGGTATGATCAGCAGCAGCGTAGCCACAGAAGTTGATCATGAACCGTTTTTCAAATCCCGGTGAGACTCTTGAGAGCTTGGATGGATGCAGTGCTGTGGGGTTGGAATGCAAGCTGTGAGAATAAGAGCCCTGCATTCCTCCCAACACATTTCCTGAAATAGATAATTTTGTGTATTGGCTAACAGGTGCCTGGCAGCGTGGGTTCAGGTGTGGGACTGCCTGCCTTGAATCCCAGCTCTGCCGTTACTAGTTCTGGGACCAAGGGTCAGTCAATTACTGTGTGTGTGTGTGTGTGTGTGTGCGCGCGCGCGCACGCGCGCACTCGACTGCTGAGTTATGGGGTATGTGGGTGTGTGTGCGCAATGGGTTGCTCAGTTGTGTCCGACCCCATGAACTATAGCCCACCAGGCTCCTCTGTCCATGAGATACTGGGGATCTGTCTAACCCAGGGATTGAACCCGTGTCTCTCGCATCTCCTGCATTGGCAGGTGGATTCTTTATCACTGACACCACCCAGTAAGCCCAATTGCCCTCTGTGAGCATCCCCTATAAAAGGGGATAACCCAGCCTTGAAAGGTTCCAGTAAGGAGTCAATGAACAGGTCACTGTAGAGTGCTTCGAGCAGGGCCTGGCACACGGTCAGCACTTCAGTAAACATTAATGTGAATGCTGGTGTTAATGAGGAATCATTGCTCAGTGTTTGTTACTATTTTATAATTTTATTGAGCAAAATAAGTTATCTATTTCTCTCTCAGCATCTCAGTCTTCCCGTCTCGAAACTTTCCCGTTAGTTTGGTGGGTAGTTACTGACCCTCCATTATGTGCTGAGCATTGTGCTCAGTGCCAGGGATACAAGGGTACAAATGCCAGGGTCTTGTGAAGGAGCCTGGAGGCCTTTAACAGGTGGCCAATGCCCCATACAAAAGAGTGCGGGGGAAATATTAATAGTCCATATGCAACATGTGAGCACACATGTCAGAGAGAGAACATGGGAGAGAGGGGGATTACTGAATATGTTCTCTCTAAATTGTTACTAGTTCATTTTCATTTTATTTTTAAGTAATTTGTGGGGGGCGGCGGGGAGCTGTACCTGAGGCTTTCAGGTTTAGTTCCCTGATGAGGGATCAAACCCCAGCTCCCTGCAGTGGACATCCAGAGTCCAAACCACTGGACCACCAGGGAAGTCCCTCATTTTGATTTTTGAAAAGCACCTCAGGGCTTCCGCGGTGGCTCAGTGGTTAAGAATCTACCTGCCAGTGGAGGAGACATGAGTTTGATCCCTGATCTTGGAGGATACCATATGCCACAGAACAGCTAAGCCCGTGCTCTCCACAGCTAGAGAAAACCCTGTGCAGCAACAAAGACCCAGCACAGCCAAAAATAAGATAAATAAATAAAAATAAAATTATTATTTTAAAAAAAGCACCTCCCAGGAGTGGATGGTTAAATCATTTGTGCAACTGTATTGATAAATTATATCATGCTTTTACAACTGTATTTTATTATTCTAGGTCATAGCTTTGGGATAAGTTCTATAGTCTAGTTTCAAGGACTGGGTGTGAAATTCTGAAGAGCCGCATTAATCCTAAAAAAGTTTTAAAATGAGAGCAATGGAAGGTTGTGAGTGGCTCAAAAATGTTGGCAGTTCCAGACTTAGGATTTTAATATTTAATCTTGAACTGCTTTTATATCCTTCTAGTTTCGTAGACAGAATACCTTAAGAACTATGGTCAGAGATTTGTAACACTGTACAGGAAACAGTGATCAAAACCATCCCAAAGAGGGGAAAAAATGGAGGAAGGCAAAGTGGTTGTCTGAGGAGGCTTTACAAATAGCTGAGAAAGAAAGAGAAGTGGAAGGCAAGGGAGAAAGGGCAATATATACTGAGAATAGCAAGGAGAGATGAGAAAGCCTTCTTTAGTGAACAATGCAGAGAGGAAACAATAGAATGGGGAATTAGAGATCTCTTCTAAAAAATTGGAGATATCAAGGGAACATTTCTTGGGCATGGATAGCATGATAAGGAAAGAAATAGTAAGGCCCTAATAGAAGCAGAAGAGATTAAGAAGAGGTGACAAGAATGCACAGAACTGTACAAAAATGGTCTTAATGACCCAGATAACCATGATGGTGTGATCACTCACCTAGAACCAGACATCCTAGAGTGTGAAGTCAAGTGGGCCTTAGGAAGCAGTACTGTGAACAGAGCTAGTGGGGGTGATGGAATTCCAGGTGAACTATTGCAAATCCTAAAAGATGATGCTGTTAAAGTGCTGCACTCAGTATGTGAGGAAATTTGAAAGACTCAGCAGTGGCCACAGGACTGGAAGAGGTCAGTTTTCATTCCAGCCCCAAAGAAGGGCAATAACAAAGAATGTTCAGACTACTGTACAATTTTTCTCATTTCACATACTAGCAAGGTAATGCTCAAAATCTTTCAAGCTAGGCTTCAGCAATATGTGAACCAAGAACTGCCAGATTTACAAGCTGGGTTAGAAAAGGCAGGGGAACCAGAGATCAAATTACCAACACTTGTTGGATTATAGAGAAAACAAGGGAATTCCTAAAAAACATTTACTTCTGCTTAATTGACTACACTAAAGCCTTTGACTGTGTGGATCACAACAAACCGTGGGAAATTCTTAAAGAGACGGGAATATTAGACCACCTTGCCTGTCTCCTGGGAAAGCTGTATGTAGGTCAAGAAGCATTAGTTAGAACTGGACATGGAACAATGTACTGGTTCAAAATTGAGAAAGGAGTATATCAAGGCTGTATATTGTCACCCTGCTTAGTTAACTTATATTCCTAGTACATCATGTGAAATGCCAGCTGGATAAATCACAGGCTGAAATCAAGACTGCCAGGAGAAATATCAGTAACCTCAGATATGCAGATGATACCACTCAAATGGCAGAAAGCAAAGAGGAACTGAAGAGCCTCTTGATGAAGGTCAAAGAGGAGAGTGGAAAAGCTGGCTTGAAACTCAACATTCAAAAAACTAAGATCATGGCATCTGGTCCCATCACTTCATGGCAAATAGATGAGGAAAAAGTGGAAGCAATGATAGATTTATTTTCTTGGGCTCCAGAGTCACTGTGGATGTTGACTGCAGCCATGAAATTAAAAGACACTTGTTCCTTGAAAGGAAGGCTATGACCAGCCTAAACAGCATATTAAAAAGCAGAGACATCACTTAGCCAACAAAGGTCTGTACAGTCAAAGCTCTGGTTTTTCCAGTAGTCATGTAAGGATGTGAGAGTTAGACCTTAAAGCTGGGCCCCCTCAAAATTGATGGTTTCGAATTATGGTGCTGGAGAAGACTCTTGAGAGTCCCTTGGACTGTAAGGAGATCAAACCAGTCAATCCTAAAGGAGATCAATCCTGAATATTCAGTGGAGGGACTGATGCTGAAGCTCCAATCTTTGGCCACCTGATGCTGAGAGTTGACTCATTGAAAAAGACCCTGATGCAGAGAAAGATTGAGGGCAGGAGAAGGGGATGACAGAGGATGCGATGTTTGGATGGCATCATTGACTCAATGGACATGAGTTTGAGCAAGCTCCAGAAGATGGTGAAGGACAGGGAATCCTAGTGTGCTCCAGTCCATGGAGTTTCAAAGAGTCAGACACAACTTAGCAACTCAACAAGTCATTTCATCAGTACCTTCTAACCTGAGACTCCAGAGAATTTTTATGGATAGAAGCCCTCTTGTACCTCTGGCTTACTGGAAGCCTCTGACCATTGCCATCCACTAGAAATACAATGTGAGCCACGTATATAATATAAAATATTTTGAATAGCCACATTACAAGAAGTTTTTTAAAAGGTAAAATGTGTTGCTGTTTTAGTATGTGTGCGTGTGTTCTTAATTTATTTACAGTAGTTTTTTTCCCCATGTGCTATGTTTTAAAGATCTATGCATTGGGCTGGCGGACATTTAATGCATTGTTTCTAGCTGCTGACTGCGTGGCAGTCTGGGGTCCGCCTCTCCCCTGGTAGAATGATGGACTTCCGGGACGCTGCTCTTCCCAGCCCTGCACATAATCTCACATGGAGCCCCTCCTCCAGTGTAAGGATGTGAGGATGTGTATGAGCTCTGTACGTAGTATTGCTGGCTCGTAGGATACATATCATTTACTTGTTTTAAAAAAAAAAGATATCTTATTGATGAATATACTTTAATTTTGTTTGGTGAAAATAGAGCATTACAATTGTTTGTTGAGTCAGATCCTTTTGACTGGTGTGTGTGTGTCACTCAGTCATGTCCCACTCTCTGCTGACCCCATGGACTATAGCCCGCCAGGCTCCTCTGTCCACAGAATTCTCCAGGCAAGCATACTGGAATGGGTTGCCATTTTCTACTCCAAATTATGGCTTTTTTTTCTTCTTCTAAGTTGTTGCTAACCAATTCAGTTCTTGTAAATGTGTTTCTCAAACAGACCCAATGGCCATGAAAAGAGGTCAGCTTTCCCAGGGTGACCAGTTAGAATTTAGGCCAAGTGCAAGTAGCCTTTATTTGCAATAAGAAAATTAAAAATTCTTGCTTTATCAGAGTAGGATATATTTTTAAAAATGAGTCAATCATCAAAGCAGCAAGTGGAAGAAAAATATTGTTACCCTTAAGGGAAAAAAACCCATGGAAAATTTACGCTGCAAATGTACTCTTGCTTTCAAAAGTAATTAATACTCTTTGTTTCTCCAAAGAGAACTAAACAAAACCAAACAAAAATACAGTGTGTTCTTTTACTCAGCTTCTTTCTGTTCCTGGCCTCAAGGTTTGGTACTTTCCACTATAATATTTTCTTAAGGGAGGAGTAGACATTCTTAGTTCATTCGTCAGAGCGCATCTGTGACCCGGAAAGACACACACGGTTTGTTTCCACAAGGGAGGGAGCACAGCAGCTGTTTAGGGCGAAGTTCTCCACATGGTCATCCTCTTGCCCCTGCTAATCTCTGCCTGTCTGCCTGCAACAAGGAAGACTTTGACACAGCATCCAGTTCATTTGCTTCCAAAGAATGTTCCTCTGTACCCACTTCTGAGATCTAAGGATCACTTGCGTGTGATGAGCAGAGTCTTCTCTCCAACGACCCAAAGGGTATAGTGATTTCTTTCAGAGAGGAAGTAATGGGACAGAGTTGAGGAGGAAGATACTTGTTAGAGCACACGAGGATTCAAGAGCAGATAGACCGTCCTTTACACTCGGACACTAAACTACCAGTAGATCTAGAAAGAAGGAAATGGAGCTAACCCAGAACAGAAACTTTGTATGAACCAGAATTTTCACAAGTGAGCGGCTTAGATTTTGAGACTAGGAAAAAGAACCCTACTTCTGTAGCATAATAAATTTGGACTCCTTCCCAGACACCCTGCAAGTGAGAAACCTCTAATGCTTTGGGAGCATTTTGCTAGTAAGAAGATAATTTTAGCATATTGTCTGGGATTTGAGACCTTGTGGGTTAACCAGTACATTTGTGGGTGAATAAAAGCTAGCAAACTGTAATTCTACATTCTTTTTGAATGTCAGTGTAAAGTAGGACTCAACTTAGGAGGCTGGCAGCTTAGTGGTACAGGCCACACCCTCACGTTCCCTCCCTCCCTTTCTTTCGTCCTCCTTTCTCTCTGTCTTCTGCTTTCCTATAGTTCTTATACGTATAATTGTTATCTCAGCAGCCTCTGGGGTTTCAGAAGATAAATCCCTGTTGCTCTGTTGTGTCCAACTTTTTTCGACCCTGTGGACTGAAGCCCGCCAGGCTACTCTGTCCATGGGGCTTCCCAGGCAAGAATACTGGAGTGGGTTGCCATTTCTTTCTCCAAGGGATCTTTCCAACCCAGGGATCAATCCTGTGTCTCCTGCATTGCAGGCAGATTCTTTACCCATTGAGTTATCAGGAAAGTCCTTCAGAGGATAAGATATGGAAAAAGGGAGCCACTCTCAGCTACATCCACTTACCTTCAGAAAACTTACATTGCACACCTACTGTGTGTATGACATGTTTGCCGTACATTGGTTGATTAAAAAAAAGAGAGAGAGCACGCTTGATCTTGACTTTAAGGAACTTTGATCTGGTTAATTTGTGATAAACAGCATCTCTAGACACAACTTTTTACTACTGAGGACCCACAACTTAAACACCAAACAGTTCCACATCCTAATCTCTAAAGAAGTCCTTCTAAACTGTGAGCACTAATTTATTGTTTGAGGTTTCTGAGAATAATTTTTCTGTTTGCTTGTCCTTTCCTGGAATTTTGGCCCAAATATCTAATATTGTCTTATGCTACAGTCTATTTTGAGAAGAGTAAAAAAAAAAAAAATGACACTCTGTACATGTGCATCTCTGGCAGATGGGATCCACAAATACCCCTGCCTCTTTTCTGCCAGTAGCCTCAGCGTCTCTGAGAAACTCGGGGCTCTGTGTGCCATGCTTTCATTTGTTGGAAAAGAAAAACCAAGCCGTTGCACAGGTGTGCATCAACTAATTGGTTTTGTCATTTTGTTTTTCCCTGGAGAATCTTTGCTTTTCTCTCCTGACCTAGAATTGAAAGAAGTAGGGGAGGAGGATGGTACAAGTCAGAGAATCAGAAGCCTTGAATCAGATGTATGGCTGAATGTTGCTTGTGGTTGGTTGAATCCTGATAGACACTTGTTTTGAGGTTTATGATAAATTAGACTCAACACAGAGTCTGCATTTGGTATTTTTACAGGAGTTGAAGATGTGGTTAAGATGCTTGCTTACACTGGTGGTGGTGAAGATGAATGAATGATAACCAGTGAAGTTATATTCCAGCAGTACATGGTTTGGGGAAATGTTGAAGAAGTTGGGACTCAGGAGCCTGGGTTTCTGAACTCAACTTTATAATTTATATGCCTGTAAGTTTGGTATTGAATATGGGGTTGCAAAGCTAATCCTTGGTACTAGTTTCTTTCCTAGGTACCAGGTCTGGAATTCACTTTCCTGCCATTAGATGGATGAATTAGGATCAACTTCAGCTGTCAGTAATGTAAAACTCTAGAATATCAGTGCCTTGTTTACAATAGAAATGTATTTCCCCTTCACATAGAAGCCTGGTAGTAGCAGTTCACTGATGCAGTGGCTCTGTTCCACACAAAGACCTCAGGAGCCCAAGTTCCTTGGCCTTACCATTCCAGCATCCCTAGGGGGTAACCAGTGTACTGATGGTCCAAGAAGGCTTGTCTGTTCCAGACAGCAAGAAAAAATGTGCCTGCAAGCTATTTTATGAAGAAGGTTCTTAAAAGCTGCTATACAGTCCTTGAACTTACCTCCCAGTATTAGAATGTAACCTGCATAGCCATACCTAGCTATGTGGGAGGCTGGGAAATGTATTCTGGATGGCCAAGTGTCCAATAAGAAGGAAGACACTCAGAAGTGATGAACAGTTTGCAGTGTCTGCTACCTTATTTGGGAGACCCAGACACCAGGCTTCTCATGGACAAAAGGAAGATACAAAAGAGTTTGCCCACTTTATTATTTTTAAAAGTTTACATGTAATTACCTATTATATACTGTGATTATAATTTATAACAAGATTAGAAAATAAAACCACCTAGATGCAATGTGAAGCCATGTCATTTACTGCTTTTCTGCTTCCAGTGCTGTTTACCATATGCTAAGTTCCTTTTAGACTTGATGCTTAAGGAAAAGTTTCCTTTTTGGTAAACTTCTTCTATTAGATAACTAAAACTATAGATTTTAGGGGCAAGAAATTAAATTTCCTCTCAACTTCATGGCTCTTATTTTCTCATGTTATTTTACTGTTTCAAGTATATTTATATCTTTTATATAAGCTGCTTCAAATTCTCTTTTAACTTAGATGGAGAACAAATACCTCAGAGGAGTAATAAAAGAATAGCTTTTACCCTGATCCTTTACGATGTGTATTTTAGAAGTTAATCTCTAAAAAATTTTCCCTCTTAACTCCCCCACCCAATCCATAGCCTAAAAATCATGTTTTACATTTTACATTAAATATTAAAGCTTGTCCACTAACCACTCAGGCATACTGAACAAATTACTTCAGTTATGCTAATTTTTTTAAGGACACAACCTTTAAAAATACACATAACAAATAGAATGGTTCGCAAACAAAAAAATGCACTGAGATTTCTCCACTGTCAATGACAACGAGTTTCTCAGCCTCTGCTAAAATCTGTTTTTTCACCTGTAAAATGGGAATAGTGTGTCTCCTGTCTCCTTCTCAGATTGTGTGGGATCAAATGAGATTGGATTAGTTACAGGACTTTGAAAATTCTGTAGGGTTCTAGACGTGCTTGCTTTTGTTTTTATATCAGAAATAAAATATACACATTTTAATCTATGGGCGTATAGTTCTGTGTGCTTCCACACATAGATTTTGATTTTAGAAAAGATGGCAACCACTTCAGCATGCTTTACCAAAAAAAACAAATTAATTGAGGCTGTGCTGGGTCACTTCATTGCCGCACGCGGGCTTTGTCTAGTTGTGGTGAGCAGGGCCTGCTCTCAATTTGCAGCGTGGTGACGTCTCATCGCAGCGGCTTCTGTTGCAGAGCACAGGCTCTTGGGTGCATGGGCTTCAGTAGTTGTGGAACAAGGCTCAGGTGCTCCATGGCTTGTGGGATCTTCCCAGACCAGAGATCAAACCCATGTACCCTGTACTGGCAGGGAGATTCTTTTTTAATTAATTGATTGATTTTAATTGGAAGCTAATCACTTTATACTCTGGTGGTGGCTTTTGCCATGCATTGACCTGAATCAGCCACGGGTGTACATGGGTCCCCCATCCCGAGCCCATCCCATCACTCTGGGCTTTGAGTGCATCCCATCCCAATGCGCCGGCTTTGAGTGCCCTGTTTGATGCCTCGAACTTGGACTGGTCGTCTGTCTCACATATGGTCATATAAATGTTTCAGTGCCATTCTCTCAGATCATCCCGCCCTCGCCTTCTCCCGCAGAGTCCAAAAGTCTCTTCTCTACATCTGTGTCTGTCTTGCTTGGCAGGCAGATTCTTAACCACTGACCACTAGGGAGGGCCTCAGTTTGCCTTTTTAATCTGCTGGCAAAAGACCAGATGACAGTTTGTTGTCCAGTATAGTTTGTTGTCAATTTCATAGCTTCTCCCTAATCATCCTTTGTCCTAATACTTTATGTAGATGAGGAGTCAAGTCCTTGCATGCCACCATTTAGAATAACGGTGACCTTGAAGTTGGTCTTGGCAGCTCTGGAATAGCTTCCACCTTGTCATCAGTGCTCTTGTCATCAGCCTCAAGAGGACCACAGCTCTAAGGGAAGAGTGTATTGAAGACCCTGCCAGAACAGTGGAGGGCTGGAAAATGGGCTTTATTTAATACACTTCCAGACCTGTCTGCCTTGAAAGAGCGTGGTGCTGGTAGTCATTGCGTCTGACTGACTGAATGGAAGCCAAAGAAAGATTGCTTGCTGCCCGAGGTAGATGTTTGTCTTCTCCTCTCCAACTGCTCACTGTGAAATAATAATCAAATGAGGAAGGTATGTGGTTGGATTGACTGCTGGCATGGCAGCTGGACACGTTCTCTGAATATTGTTGCTTAATCATTTGATCATAGATATCCCTATTACACTGTATTCAGGCACTAAATGCCCAAACTTGAAAGCAAAGAATATTAGGGCTGACTTGTTGATCAGCCTGCCAAACCTGAATAATCCCACCTGCTATTGAGCAGGAGGCACTGCTGCCCTTCAGCGTACAAGTGGTCAGACAGCTGGAGGGAAAAGTAATAAACCTGCCTAGCAATTTTCTGTATGCTGCAACCTTTACTTTTAAAATCACTCAACAAGTGGCTGATTCAAGAGCATGCCCACCTGTATACATTCTTCATTTTGTGTTGTGATTAAACTTTTGAATTTTGGAGGTTGCGTTGGTTTCATCACAGGTGTTTCCCAGTGCTTCTTAGAAAAACAAAATTGAGGTTATCACAATGGTCTGTAGCTTTCTTAAAATATAACTCTGCATTCAGGTTTTAATGTTTTATTTTTAATTTTTTGGAGAGGGCTGGGGAGTTTAAGCCTGTGGCTGCTCAGTAGTTATTGTAAATTATGCTACTTTGCACTTTGTGCACACTGTTAAAGGAAGTATTATTCTTCAGTTATATTTCATATCTTAAAATTTTGATATCCCTTTTTATAATTTGTAAAAAAAATGCACATTTTATTGTGTAAGTGTGTCGAATGAGATCTTATGATATATTAAATATTCTGTAGCCAGGTCACGTGATTAACTTCAATCATATGTATTGTATAGGTGTGAATGGATGAATTCATATTTACAAATACCTATTTTCCCTCTGGATAATTTTTAGTGGTTTACATCTCATGCCCTTCAGTCTTTAAATTTGTCTTTGCAGAGTCCCCTTGACTCTTTTGATTTTGGTTAACAGTCAGTGAACAGCAGGGAGGCATAATTTCCCTTTTATTTTCCACCATCATCAGATCAGTTCCTTTTGCATACTTTCTTGAGGACCTGAGGCAGAGCAGTCTCTAAAGAAGGGTGCCTGAAATAATACTTAGACTTCATAAGCTATTTTGTCCTCATTTCATCTCTACTTCTTTAATGGCCTAGCTGCGTGACATAAAGCAGCCACATGCTGTTTAAAGAGATGCCACAAACTCAAACCAGGATGTCCTCATGTGATGCTTTGTTTCTGAATGGACATGTGGGTGGCCAATGTCCTCATCTGCTTTTCTCGATCTAAATAAAAACTACCTTTTTAGTAAAAAAACACAACTTGGTGGATGCAGACTCTTGGGAATCTTAGTTTTTCAGGGAAATGCACTGTGGTTGATGCCATTTTGAAATGTGTTTTTTCCAGAGTCTTTTCCCCCAAAGTGAAGTAACTAGTAACCGAGATTTCCTGCGTGGTTATTACGTGCTTGGCTTTGTGCTGAGCGCTGTGTTCTGCATCAGCTGCATGTGCAGAAGCTGTCATCAGTTCTGTCATAGTAAGCAGACAAGCCATTAGAAATTAAGCCATTTGTCTGAGCTGACATGGCTAGCCAGCGTTGGAGCTGAGATTCAAGGCTACTGACTGACTCCAGAGCTCTTGTCTGTAATAGTCATATAGCCTTGAAACAAATTTAGTTGAGTAAGCCTAGCAAAGACTTATGTCCCTAGTGAGTTTAAATTAAGAAATATTGTGTTGACCTTATGCCAAAATACTTGGTAAAAATACACAAAGTATGTAGTATTACAAGGCCCAAATTTAAGAACCGTTTAAATTGTGAGTTCTTGGAACATTTACCCAAGAATCTTTAACAGGAAAATCCTCAGTTACAAAGAACTCCCTATTTCAAAAACATTAAAAATCTTAACTTTTTTAAAAGAAAATATAGGAGAAAGTTAGAAAATCAACACTCTCAAAACTGTTAGTTTTATTAGAGCTGTCAGAAGACTGCAGCCACGGGAAAGCTCAATGGAGTAAAATGCATAATTTTTCTGAGGCTGTTATAGACACGTCAGAGTCCTAGATGGGCCTTGCAAATAAATATAAGAAAGAGCAGAGGCACTTAAACTATTTAGGGCAAGCTTTCCTCCCCTCTGTCCAGCAGGCCAGAAGGTCAGAATTAAATTCACGGGTTTGGGGCATTTGGGGCTCATCCCCTTGTCTCCATAGTCATCATTTTTGCCAGTTCCTTTGATTTAGGACAGTTTCACACCACATTCTAAGCAGCCTCTGGGTGCTGCCTGGAACCCTCAGCAAACCTATAATAAATGATCCTGACCTGGAGTCCTGGCTCTGTGCTCTTGTCGCCAGAAGTCAGTGATGAAACTGTAGGGGATGAAGGGCCTTCTTGCTGTTTCCTGACAACAAAGTTCTAGGTCCAGAGAAAATAAAGGAGCTAAGTAGAGAGTTAGAGAAGGAGAGAGAGACAGGAAGCAGAGCACTGGTGAGCAGAGAAACGGTTTTAACGCTAAATTTACATACAGCAGTTTGGACCTAGGCGCCTGGCTCCTTTGGGAATAACATTGCTCAGAAAGAGTAGCCAGCCGCAGCTGCAGCTGAGACTTCGGAAGAGAGAGGTTTTTCTTCTCCAAGAATGGGAGCATTGTGCAGATTGCTCCTCTGATTTCGAAAACATAAACAACAAAGAACTTCACGAGTTTTCCTTTGCATAGAGGTCGAATTCTTAGCTCTTACGGAGTTAAGTCATATCCTGGACCACTCATCTCTCACTCACGTGACCTTCTGTTGTAATGACATGACAGCCTCTTTCCTGCCATGGGGACTTTGCACTTGAGGTTCCCTCTTCCAGGAATGCTGTTCCCTAGTCTCTTCCCAAGGCCAACCCCTTCTGTTTGGGGGTGACATTGTTCTTTCTTCAGACTATCCTACCAAATAGCCCATCACCAGACACAACTGACTCCATTATCCCTAAATTGCCTCTTTTATTCATTGCCGTATTCTCAGCTTCTAGAATAGTGCTTGGTATGTAGTAGAGTCCCTCTGTGCAAGAGAATGCATGAATAAGTGGGTGAATGAATGAATGATGAAGTACAATTCACATTTTCTGTTTTCTGAAGCCAACGGTCAGATGGGATTTGGTAGATAAGAATGACTACCTTTTGTTTTCCCAGACCAGTTGTTCTTAAAAAGTCTGGTTCCCAAAGCCAACAGCGTAAAATCGGTAGCACCTGGGAACTATTGGAGATGCAGATTCCCAGGCCCCACCTCAGAGCGACTGAGTCAGAAGCTTGGGGTGGGGGTGGAGGGTGGGAGGATGGCACCCAGCGATCTGTGTTCTAGCAGGTTCTCCGGGTGACTGATGCTTTGAGAACCCGGGTCTCGGATGCAGGGTCTGGCTAGGTCTATCTGATGACCTCTGTGCCCCCAGCCCTGGAGCAATGCCTGGCGCAGAGTAAGCAGGAAATGTTTGTGGAAGGCGTTCATCTGTCTCCTCTTTGTTCACAAGGTCCTCACCCCCTGCCTCGCACATGGAGGCGCTGGGCACACAGCAGCTGTCGAGGAAGGGGGTGAGGGCCGTTCAGAGGACCAGAGGGAGGCTTTTGTGCTCTGCGCTGCAGACGTTACCAAATTTAGAATCCCAGCTCACCCATGCCTCTTTCCTGTGGCCTCCGGAGCAGAGAAGGAAATTTCCAGCTGCTGTTAGATGCTCATTTGTTTCCATCTGACCCTTCGGTTCCTGCCAGTGAGCCCAAGGGAGAGGGTGAGGAGAGGCTGCCTTGCCTCACTCACAGACCCAACTGCGGAGGAGAGCCCAGTCACAGGGGTGGAGCCAGCCCAGCGCGCTGGCGCCCAAAGGCGGCCGGAGGGGCGGCTCCTTGCTGCTCACAGACAGGCCCCTTGTTCCCATGCCAAGTATGGCTCTTGGCCCAAGAGATTGCCAGCACAAGAGGGAGTTTCTTGGGGCTCTCAGCCTTGCTATTTTTACACTCTGACTTGCGGGCCCTGCTTCTGGGACAGACCTGCACACAGCGAAGTGGGCCACTTGGAAAGGATGCCGGTACCTTTCCACTCCTACCACTGAACCTCTTCTCCTTGAAGGCACCTTCAGTAAGAGGCAGGGATGCAGTGATGACAGGACAGAAGACCATAAAGCTTCTTAGGTGTGAGATCCTATAGGGAAGGGCGGAGGGGGAACGAGTGGGATCTCAGCCTCCGCTGTGTGTCTGGGGGTGGAATTTGAAGCTCAGACTTCTAACGGGAGAGGCTGCAGATCCACAGACCAGCTGAGGTGGCCTCAGTTTACTGGATGCAGATTCAGTGAGGGAGGCCCCTATGCACAGCCTGCAGTGGACGTATCCTGGCACTGATGTACCCAGGCTCCAGGCTGGACCTTGGTGTGGTCAGTTACCAGCTCTGTAACCCTGGTCAGGTCAGCAAGCCTCAGACTCAGAGCCATTGTGTTGTTTCTTTTGTCCCCGTCCCCATACACTCATGTTCTAAATTCCCCCACGCTGACTATAACTGATCTTACTCGGGTCTCTGAAAAAACAGCATACATTTCTACATTGGGACCTAGTTTACCCCCTTGGATTTAAACCATACTGCTGTCCTCTCTGGCCTTAGATACAGGATAACAGTAGTGTATCCTTCATAAGGCCGCAGTGGACACTCCATGCCCTCCTGCAGTGAAGGAGCTGGGTAAGTCAGCCGCGGTCTATGTCAGCATGCCTGTGACTTTTTACTCTTGTTAACAGAGCTGTCATTACCAGCCCCTGAGAACTTCATGGCAGCATTAAGAGAACTTGGGTTTAAACCGCAAAGCCTGACTTCCTATCTTGGCTGCACTGTCCTTGCCTTCTGGCGGGGTTGATGTGAGCATTAACTGATCCCTTTTTTTTCAAGGAAAATCATACATACAAGACCATTATTTAAAACAGTTAGAAATGGTGCTGCTGTGGTCAAAAGGGGCTTCCTAGGAGGCACTAGCGGTAAAGAACCTGCCTGCCGATGCAGGGGACATAAGAGACGCAGGTTCAGTCCTTGGGTCGGGAAGATCCCCTGGAGAAGGGAATGGCAACCCACTCCAGTATTCTTGCCTGGAGAATCCCATGGACAGAAGAGCCTGGTGGGCTACAGTCTGTGGGGTCACAGAGAGTCAGACACGACTGAAACGACTTAGTGTGCACGGTCAGAAGACTCTGGACAGGCCTGGAGTTCCACCTGCCAGCAACCCTGTCCTTCCTCCTAATCTAATAACATTTGGAAACCACTGACCTATTGAATAAGGTCCAGGGTACTTATTTAAATGTGCATATAGTTCTATATCGGAGAACTAAGCAAATCGGGGCTTTGAAGATTAAACAAAATGAAGGGTAGTGGCACTGACGTGCCTCAGAAGGCACATTTCTTACGATTCCTTTGGAACCTATCAATGAAAAAAGAAACACAATCTCAACTCCAGACGAAAACTCTTCCCAGTTTATCACATCTTATTTCTTTTTGTCCACAAGAGCATTCACATACAAAGGAAGTAGACGTCGTTCTTAGTGAGAAGCTCATCTTCTAGACTGTTCTGTGAAGTCGCTCATCTTCTAGACTGTTCTGTGAAGTCGCTCATCTTCTAGACTGTTCTGTGAAGTCGCTCGTCTTCTAGACTGTTCTGTGAGG
>CM035287.1:49032422-49048113 GCA_020226075.1 Hydropotes inermis | reverse complement strand
CTAGACTGCTCTGTGAGGTCGCCCGTCTTCTAGACTGCTCTGTGAGGTCGCTCGTCTTCTAGACTGTTCTGTGAAGTCGCTCAGGTTTTTGAGATTGCACAGAACTGATTTCTTCAGGATTCCTGTCTTGGCAAGTGCCGAGTTCAATTCCCATCATTTGGGACTTCATTCATTTATTTCTCCCTCCTGCTCTCTTCATTATTCTTTCCTATCTTCCTTTCTTCTGTCTACCCCATCTGTCTGTCCGTCCATCTGCCATCTCTCCACCACTCATGTGGCTCGTTGTTATTGAACACCTGCTATGCTAGGTGTTTTGAATAGGATGGTGAACATGACAGGGGTGCTGTCTGCCTGCCTTCGTGGGACTTACATTCCTTACAACCAGTATAGGGTGATGTGGAAGGGATTCTCTAAATGGTTCTGAGCTGCTAATTGCTAATTGTATTGTAAATGTTCCCACCTCACTTCCTCCACCATCATCTCATCATCAATTTTTAGCAATGAAATAACCCCCTTTTAATTTTTATTCACCTGATGCAAAGAGCTGACTCATTTGAAAAGACCCTGATGCTGGGAAAGATTGAGGGCAGGAGGAGAAGGGGACGACAGAGGATGAGATGGCTGGATGGCATCAGCAACTCAATGGACCTGGGTTTGGGTGGACTCCAGGAGTTGGTGATGGACAGGGAGTCCTGGCGTGCTGCGGTTCATGGGGCCGCAAAGAGTCGGACACGACTGACCAACTGAACTGAATTTTTATTCCAATAAAATGTCAGCAGAAACTCAGCATTTAAACCAAATATGAGTGACTGGATCTGATTGAAGATCGAACAACCCAATTCCTGCCCCGTAGCCCCAGGCCCCTTTCCATCACCTCAGACTCGAAGGCTGCAGACCTTGGTGTCTCCCGCTGGTCTGACATGGAATCATGCTCTCATAGCTCATGGTGGCATGTAGATGCTGGTCTCCCAGCTGCACAGACAACTAGGACACGTGTAACTCAGGCCCTCGGCCCCGAACAACCACAGAAATGCTCTCTAGCGTCCTCCTTTTGTCCTTCTGTTAGTTTCCATCTTGAGCCTGTTGTCTGTGAGCCGCTGGAATTCGAGATGGGACACCCTCGGTAGGGTTTTCTCCGACTGACTCCCAAGACCTGTGTGTTTTTCCCCATCCGAGTTGAAATACTGACGATAAAACACAGCAGAAACAACCCTCACACCCCCTGATAGGGAGACAAGACAGAGGAGTGTATGCACATATTTGTTTCAAGTTGTTTGTGAAAGATGTGGGTAACTTGAAATTATTTAATCATGCTTAATTTCCTGTAGGGGGAGGAGAAGTTTCCATCATAATTTGAGACAAGCGGCAGTCTTGCCTCTGACAGATTTAAATGAGAAAAGCAAATGCTGGGTTGCCAAACGCCCTCGTGAATGCACATCCGTGTCGTCATCTTAATCAGCTTCTTTGTCTGGCTTCTTTTTCTCATCTCGCGACGGTAGCAGTCTCAGTGACCCGATGTGGCGACATTCGCACAGGGCAAGGCCAGCCTACTTTCTTGGAGTTCGTGTACTGGCTCCAGCCTCTTATGAATGACACATCGGGAAGGGCCTCTCCTTAGAATAAAGTGATCCCCAAATGTAGAGTGCAAATGTTTTCCTACCTATGCATATTCATCCACCTGCTTGCAATTTCTCCATCATGCCTCTATGGATTTCTTACAGTGCTTCCTGTTCTCTCCTCTCTTCACTAGTACTTTAGCTCATTTTATGAGAAAGCCCAAAATGAGATATTTAAAAGCAAATAATTATCCAGTAAACTAATAAAATATTGATATGGTCCAGAGATGGCAGAAATTGCCCAGTAAATGTATTTTATTTGTCCCACCCTGCCCCCCCCCACCCCGCACACACACACAGTGCCTAAAGAATTATTTTTTTAATTTAAAGGCCTTTGGACTTGTACATGCTTACTGGTTTGCCACATAGCTCAGTTGGTAAAGAATCCTCCTGCAATGTAGGAGACCCCAGTTCGATTCCTGGGTTGGGAAGATCCACTGGACAAGGAATAGGCTACCCACTCCAATATTCTTGGGCTTTTCTTATGGCTCAGCTGGTAAAGAATCCGCCTGCAATGTGGGAGACCTGGGTTCAATCCCTGAGTTGGGAAGATCACCTGGAGAAGGGAAAGGCTATCCATTCCAGTATTCTGGCCTGGAGAATTCCATGGGCTGTATAGTGCGTGGGGTTGCAAAGAGTTGGACACAAATGAGCAACTTTCACCAGTTTGCCACAGTCCCCACCATTCTCTATTGTGTTCCACACTACGCTCCTTCCTATATTTACATTACTGGTCTGTTTTTTACAGTTCCTTTTTGAATTCTGAGGCTGTTTCAGTCTGTCTTCTTTGGGAATCTTCTGTGTACAGTTTGGAATTCCAGAGTGTTACAAAGACATGGCTGCTTTTAGATGTTTACCATCAAATGGGAGCTGTTGTTAAAGCAGAGATTACAAGTGCAGTACTCTTAAATCCAGTGACTCATCCAGAAAGCAAAGAAAACTAGAATTGTACTCGTTGCTGGGGGTGTGATCCCAGACAGTAAGTCCTACTGATTTACAAAGGAGTTCAGTAGATTGTGTGTATAATCTTGCAAATTTTGTATGAGTAGTTGATTCTGACTAATGTAGCTTTAGCCTGTTCACAGGGTCCTTGGAACTATAAAATGATGATAATGGGTCCTTTAATATCCATGTTATCAAGTATCAACCTTCCAGTTCTCTCTTCCTTTCTGTATTCTCCTTCTTACCACCCTTGGTGTTTGCAGGATGGCTTTAGTTCTCATTTGGGCCATGGAACACATCTGCCTGCGGAATTCTCCTCACTATTGGAACTGAGACCAGGAGACTGTAGTTGTTTCTTCTTTTAATAAAACCCTCTCTCTCTCTCTCTCTGTCTCTCTGTTCTCTTCCATTCTCTAGCAGACATATGGAGTGACCACTCCTTTCAGACTGATCCAGATTTGCCACCTGGCTGGAAGAGAGTCAGCGACACCGCTGGGACCTATTACTGGCACATACCGACAGGGACGACCCAGTGGGAGCGCCCCGTCCCCGTCCCAGCAGAGCTTCAGGGTTCAAGGAAAGGGTCTCTCAGTTCTGTAACGTCATCTCCCACCCCAGAGAACGAGGTAAAATGGAGTGTCTTTTTTTAACGGTTTAGTAGAGTGGATGTATCTTGTGATTTCTCTTTAGACTCATTGCTTCTGCCCCAACAGGTCACCAAGGTAAGCATTCCGATTTTTATGCATGTTGCATTTGAAACCTCTGAAATGCTTCCTCTTCGTGAATAGTGTTAATATCATCTTTCAGGGATCTTTTTATTTTTTAATGGCTTTTGGTCTCTTTAAATACCATTCCAGGTACAGAAAGTAAGAGAGGCTGATTAATGAGAAGTGGTTAAGATTCCCTGGGGCGCACTGAGGCAGTACTTGACTCTGTAGGTACCACTTCACACTAGTGGTTCCATAAAATATTTACAGAAGGAAGAGCGTCTCTTGGCCTGACATGTTATAATTACCACACATCTTATTAATATCCATGGGTTCATTTGACTGCAGGAGAGAATATCTGCAGGAATAACCCTTGAGAACCCTTAAATGCTTAATTCCTAATGAAAAATAAAAAAAGAGAATTCTGTTTATTTAGCGGAAGTGACATTGTTTTAGACATAATTAGCAGCAGAAATTTGTTCTGTCCCTAAGGAAGAAATCTGATGTTTAAACAAAGAATTGAGGCATTAAAAAAAATTCCGTCATGATAGTTGTTAATACGGAAACTCCTGCAGTGAACCTTTGTGAATCCTGATAACAAAATATTCAAGAGAATTACAGTGGGAAAAGGTCACAGTTAAGTAATGGCTTTTTTTTTTTTTTTTTTTTTTTTTTGAGAAAAGAGGTTTGATTCCTGGCACACAGGCACTTCTGCCTTTTCCCTGACCACAGTCTTTTGTTCTTTAAACAACTTATTTTCTTTTACTTTGAGGACATGGAAGGAATTTGTACTGCATCTCTTACCCGAAAGCCTCTCTACATATTTGCTGCTATTTTTACCCTTCCTGTCTTTAAAAGTAAACAGCATCTTCCATTGTTTACTTGCTCTTCTCTGGGAGGCCGGAGGACCTACATTCCAACCACATTCCTGCTGTTACTGGGCTTCAGCATCTCACTCACTCCACCTGGGCCTCAAACTCTGCATCTTTCAAGTGCCGGTTAGGGCGAGCTATAACCCCCTGTTGATAGACTGGGGCTTCGGTTTGTTGGTACGGGGCCCTGATGGTCAGACACCCGCTTCAGTTCCACTGAACCACTTAAGATTTCATTGCTTATCACTGGGTAATTTTGATCATTTTTTTTATTAGCATAATATTCCTCCTCCCAGAGCAAATCCCATTCAGTCTTTTATTCACCTTGTGTGAGGTGTGCTGGGAGGTGGAGATGAACCAACTTCAGCCTACCAGGAAGTAGAGTCCTCCTCCATGCCAGCCCAAGTGCCTCTTGGCATTTCTCTCTGGACCTCAGAGCGGCTCCCAGGAGCCGAGTAGACCTGGACACCCCTGGGCCGTCAGTGAGACGCAGAGGTCCTCCCTCATCTTCCCCTGTACTGCTTGGCATCTCTGTTAGAGACTCTTCTGTTGCATCCCTTTACCATCCTCACCTCCAGGGAGAGCCCTGCAAGCTGAAAATGCCAGGGTGGGAAGGGGGCGTCCGGCACCAGTGTCCATCCATCACAGACAGGGAAGCCGAGGCAGAGAGAGGCCAGTGACCAGCAGCCACACTGGGTCCAGAACTCAGGGTTCCCAAATCCTCCTGAATTCCAGGCCAGAGCTCTCCTCACGGGGCTTCCCTGGCTGTGAGATTTCAGCCCACCTGCTTTCTCTTTGTCCAGAGGTGAGATGATCAGACTGACTTTGAGAGACTGTGTCTGTTCAGTCAGCCTCTCGTCTTCCGTATATGGAAGAAATGAAGTTTGTCTTGAAGCCTGCATCCTGAGGCTGCGGCTTGGGTGGGGTGAGGCCCAGGGTGGGCATCTCGGGGTTTAAGTGACTCAGACGTTTTACTTCTGTGATTAACGTGGAAGACTTTGTTTTCATATTTTCTGCATAAAGTCTTGGGAAGAATACAGTGTAGGTGGGCTGCTGACCCCTGGGAAGGTGATCAGGTGGCAGAGTCCACATTCGCATCCCTGAGCCGCCTTCTGACACCCACTGTCACCTGCTCTGCCCCCGGCCTTGTCTGCTTCCCTCCCTCCCCCCCACTGCCCAGCCCCCTTCCCAGCTCAAACTGTGTCCCAAGGCCTGCCTGCCTGCCCACCCAGTTCCTCTCCTGGAATTCAGTATTTCCATCACATCTGCACTGTTCGGCCTCCCAGTGGCTACTCATAACTTTTTGTAGCTTTCAGGATATTTTCATAAATGTCACTTCATTTGTTCGCTTCAAGACTCTTCATGTGGCAGAGAAGACAGCTGTTCTGTTCCCCACTTTTAAGGGGTAACTGGGACTCAGTGAGCTGAGTAACCAGGTCAGCGTGGGCAGATGCCCAGTTCTCAATTCCAGATCCTGTGGTCTGCCCCAGTACTGGGTGAATTTCCACCTTGAAGTTGGTTCTGTTCCTCTCTTCTGTAGCCATCATGTTGGATAAAGTCTTATTCCTCCAAGACACATGTTAACAGATGTGTAGCTTTTTGACATTTCAGAGACAGGCTCATACCCAGCACTTTAATAAACCAGTGGCATGATGTTCTTCAGATCAACCTTTTGATTGTTTGCTCCATACACATTGCTCCCTGTGCATAAGGCCATCCACAGAGTCAAAGAACCAAGCAGATATAAAGGGCAGTACATTGAAATCCTAGGGGCAGAGGGATAAGCAGGTAGCAGAGAGAAGAGGTTGGGGGAGACCCAGCCGTCCCTGTTCCCAGGTGCTGACAAGGGTATTAAAGCAGAGGCGTAAGGGGAGTCAGGTATTTACAGCACCAGCTTCACGGCTTGTCTCCTTACTCCTCAGAAAGCCCTGTGTATCTGTACGATAGTTGTCATTCCTTTTTTATATTTGACAACCCACGTGGAGAGGTGAGGAAGCTTACCCAGAATTACACACCTACCCCCTAGTGGAGGCAAGCCTGAGTGGGGGTGTGCTGGCCCCTGGCCTCACCGCAGGCTTCACCCTGTGTTTATCAGGGGCTTTGGAGAGCTTTGGATGTCTTCATCTCACTCCAGGGGAGGGTGGTTACATATGCAGAGCCTTCTAGGAAATGACTTCTTTTCATAACATTGTGTAGTTGTTCAGTTGCTAAGTCGTGTCTGACTCTTTGCAACCCCATGAACAGCAGCACGCTAGGCTTCCCTGTCCTTCACTGTCTCCTGGAGTTGGCTCAGACTCATGTTCATTGAGTTGGTGATGCCATCCAACCACCTCATCCTCTGTCATCTGCTTCTGCTCCTGCCTTATGTCTTTCCCAACATCAGGGTCTTTTCCAATAAGTCAGCTCTTCGCATCCGGTGGCCAAAGTATTAGAGCTTCAGTTTCAGCATCAGTCCTTCCAGTGAATATTCAGGGTTGATTTCCTTTAGGATGGACTGGTTTGATCTCCTTGCTGTACGAGGGACTCTCAAGAGCCTTCTCCAGCACCACAGTTCAAAAGCATCAATTCTTTGGTGCTCAGCCGCAGGTGCTAATAACAGTTGAGAAAAAATGGTTATTTCTCTAATGCCATTTCTTTGATCCCTAAATAGAATCTATTTTGACTAATTTGGAAACATGAGAGAAAGCAAAATGTTAAGGGCGAGAAGAAACTTGTAATATGTCGTGTTAGAAACGCATATTTTTATACAGCTTTTTCCTGAGCTGGCTTTAAAAAAAAAGTAAGTGCCAAATCTGTTGACTAAGCTTCACAAAAGCCTAGGACTGAAGGCTTCCTTACAGTTTGAAAATTGTACATTTCACATTCCAAAGTTCACCAGGGAAGTGTTAAGTGCAACGCATAGTGTTTCCTCTGCAGATGCCAGCAGTATTTTTGCAAGTTTATAAACTGGACGGGAAGCACTTGCCGCTGAAATTTGGCCCAGCGACGGTCTCCCCCCAATCCATCAGTTTGTTCCAACATACTTAGATGTTGCGTCTTAGAGAGAAGAGGGAGCTCCACAAAATATTTTAATGAGTAACTGTTGGCCCGTGAACAAGTCTTCCCTAGACTCTTCCCAGCTGAAGGCGTTCCCAGTTCCTTAAGAATAAGGGCAAGGGGGGAAGAGTGGCCGAAGAGCAAGGGTGGGCCCAGTCGTTTCAGGACTGTGATCTCCTTGTGTTCCTGCTGCATCACTCCTGGCATCTGGGAGGGGCTTGTGCAGCTAAGTCCCCAGGAGAACAGTGTCCAACCATTGCTTTAAAACCTGAGGATTTTCATGTCCATTGAGAAATAAGATGGCAACATAAAGGGACCGATCTGTCATCATTTTCCTGAACTTCTTGACCTGCTCATGGAGCCTTGATATTTCAGAACTGGCAGGAACCTTCGAGAAGGGACTAGTGAATGCTACTGCAGTATTTCTCGCCCACTGAACCAAGGGCTGTGGCCAGGGTAACCTCTGGGGCTTGCAGAACATGCTGACTCCTTGGTCTTACCCTAGGCCACTGAGCTAGACTCTCTAAGGCTGAGGCCTGAGAATCTACCTTTATCACATGCTTTTGCCCCACCCCCAAAAGGAGGGGTGCTTCCCTGGTGGCTCAGATGGTGAAGAATCTGCCTGTGATGCAGGAGACCCAGGTTCGATCCCTGGGTTGGGAAGATCCCCTGGAGAAGGGAATGGCTCCATTATTCTTATCTGGAGAATTCCATGGACAGAGGAGCCTGGCAGGCTGTAGTCCATGGGGGTTCAAAGAGTTAGACACAGCTGAAGAGCTTGCACTTTTCCAAAAAGGGGGGAAAAATCATTATGCTTTCCAGGAAATTTTATGCCGAGGGATTACAAAAGCTGGTCTTCTAGTGCATCTAGTCTGTTCTGATTTATGTGTCACTTCTGCTTAAATACTTTGGCCTCATCTTAGCATCTCCTGGGAATCATTGCTCTCATTTGTCTACTTTCTGAGCCCTTTGATCTTCATTGCATTGTGTCTCTTTGTAGCATTCTTACTTGAGGCATGTCAGCCTCCCTTTTTGAGGGATTGGGACCTGCCCCCCTCGTCTTGCATCCTCAGCACTTGGCACAGTGCCTGGTATGTGGCAACGTTCATTAAATATTTGCTGAATGAAGGAATAAACTGGCTTCATAGCGGGAGGGAGCTCCACTGACTTACTGTAGCCACAGAGCCGGCACTAGAGCCCAACTCTCCTGATTTTTCTCTAGTTTATAGTTTCTAAATTGTGCTGCTATTCACACAGACTAATTTAATTCCACAAGCATTTGTCAATCTGTTTTCTAGTTAGATTTTTTTTAAAAAACTGCTTGTATTATGTTTGCATGACAAACCATATCTGTTCTTTTGATAGTGTTGCATCCAACAAAACATAGAAAGCAGTTTTAAAAGAAGGAAAAAATAAACCCATGTACATGGATATAGTGCTCATTAACACTAACTGGCCTATTCAGAATTCCAGAATTCCAGGTGCTCTGCCATTTATGATCCAGACCACAGCTCAGATCTTGACAGAAGAGGATTACGAAGCATAACTGAAAGTGCTCTCTAGTCCTTGGGCTCTCAAACATTTTGTTCTTAAATGCCTTTTTTTATTTTCTCCATGGCAAGAGTTAAAGGATAAGGACAGTGCTGTTCCCTGGGCACCTTCGGGCAGCCAGCCCCTGCACTAAGGGCTCACATTCTTGACCTCTTGGCATCCACGCTCCGGTGGGAAGTCTCTTTAGCCCTGTCTGATGTGTAGGGAACAGTTCACAGAGCAGGTGAGGGCAGAGGCAGGGTTTGAACCCAAGCTTCCCAGACGGCTATGTTGACTTCATAGCTTCTGAAGAGCATGCAGAAGTGATGTGATCATGGCTTCATCAAGACCACTGTGGAATGTTCATGTGCTTTGCTGTCTGCCCAGCCGTCAGCGGGTTCAGCCCTTCACTCTTGCGCTCCAGTTTGCATGTTGATACCACTTCATAGAGACGTTCGTAGCACCTCCCGGGACTTTCTCATCCCCTTGGACCCCATCCTCAGGAAAACTCTGTTGATCTTGTCAAAGAATCAACTCTTAGTTTTCTTCCAGCAGAAGGACAGTGCATCATTTTTGTTTGATTCGAGGAGCTGCTTTCTAAGATCCTGGAAGAAGAAAGCTCTCAGTGGTCGAAGTTATACAGTCAGATGACCTTAAGGGGTCATGAAGAACACCATGCTGAAAGGTCATGAAGGGTCACGGCAGGTGCCATGCCCCAGGTGCCGGGTCAGTCCCCCAGAGCTCAGGTTTTGGGGCTCTCTCAGACCTGAGCATGATCACCATAATCAGGACAAGGGCTGCTGCAGCCTGGCCAGGGTCATGGCAAGCACCAGGAGAGTGTGTGCCCACCATGATACTGACACCAGCATCTCTCAGCTGTGCAAGGCTTTTTAGCTGCATTGCCTGAGAGATGATCAGTTAGAGGTTGTCGCTTACAGAGGATGGTGTCTGTCCTCCCTTTATCTCTATCCTGTGTCTGTCTTTCCTAGGGCATGTTACGCCACCTGCCTTTTCCTCTTTTATTATCTTTCTCTTTTCTTTCATCCCTCACTCCCATCACCCAAACTACAGACTTTCTGTAGAACCCAAGCATCTCTGTTGGTTTCTTTTTTCTTTAAATTACTAGCTAAAATGTTGTATTCTCTCTTCATTAAAAAAAAAAAAAAACAGATGAATAGGCGATATCGTTCTTAAAATTTAAGACAACTTGTTTTGTCCTTCATTGCCCTTGATTTTAAAAAAGAAAAATTATGGTCACTTATGTGAAGGAGAACATTTCTCATCTTCATTGTCAGTGAAAGTTTTAAATTTAGGAGGGAAAAAAAGACTCTGGCTTGTTCATAGTAAATAACACTAGTTTCCATTTTTCTTTGCTTGAGTTCCGTGCTAAAGGGTTTATTTAGGAATACTTACATGTTATTTTAAGATTTTGCAAAATCACTGTGTATCACCTTTGTTTATTTAAATCTATGAAAGGTGATTATAGGAAGTTTGCCCGTTGACTCATGTCTCCATAGCATGAGAGCTGAATTCATACAGTCTTAGACGCATAATCAACTTCTACTTTGCAGGGACTCCTGCATCCAAAGAGTAAATATATATGTAAAAAAATTTAAACCCACACATACAAAGAAATGTTTGATTAAATGCCAGAGCCTTTTCTGAATACTTGTTTTTAAAAATGCCCTTCTTTCACTCTCTATAATCCCAACACAGTGTTTTTGGAGTATGACTTCTGATTTCAGATTACTTTTGTCAGACACATGCCTTTTTAAAAATTTTCTTCACGAGAATGCAGTTAGGGATAGAACACAAAACCCCACACCCATGTTAAGGGGTTCACAGTTCCCCCCAACTGACAGGTTGAAGATTTTCCTGTAGTATTTTCTCCTCAGTGAAAACCAAATACATTTTGGAGGATAGAGTGAGGAAAGAGGTGAGGGGCTGGACAACTTTCCTGTTCCGTGCTCGGTAAAAGAGATCATTTTAAAAAATAAATAGACACAGTGGTCTAAGTTTAAAAAGCTGCAGGTCAGCTGCCTAATCCAGAAAAGAAAGCAACAGTAACGCCAGCTGTGCAGTGATGATAGATCCAAATTTGCAATGATTTTTTCCCTTAGAGAGGCCTTCAGAGCCAAATAAATGCATTTGTCAACACCTGGGACATTTGAACTCAGCCACTTCTGTTCTGAGTGGCTTTGAAACTTGTGTTCATTGTGTGCCGAAGCTATGGGTCAGTACTACCATCTCATTTTCAAAGATCTTTAGTTGAAAAGTTACTTAGTGGAAGAGTTTCTCCCGTTGACCTATTCAAGAAAAGAGATCTGCCTGATAAATCAGTGGAACAAGTTCATGAGAGTGTACCTGGGTGTCTTATTAGTATCATTTAATTCCCCAAATGTCACATGGAAAATATTTGAATATTCAGTTAATGGAATAGAAAGAAAAAAGATGTTCCCATGTTATCCAAGGTTAATAAAGGAAGGAATCGTTTAGATTCTAGGTCTATTGTAAGGGGTTTGCCAGCAAGGCAAGGCTTCACGCTTTGTCCTATAACTATGTTTAGGAAAGCATTTTGTGATCGAATATTAACTGGTGAAGAGGCTTGGGTGGCAAGGAGGTAGAGCTTTGTATGAATGAGGGGAATTTACATTACATTGTCTAGACTCTTTTTTTATTAGATTAAATCTCAGCAAGATGAGGTCAGGCAGGGTTCCTTACCCTTCGTTGTTATTGTTCTTTTCCTAAGTGGAGATAATTTGGCCCCTAGTTTTGTTATGCCCCTAGCTATGGACACTCCCCAGTTTTCAACCAGCTCATTGACCAGCATACCTCAAGAAAACAGTTCTTTTGGTCAATAGAAGAGAAAAATTCTTATGGAATTAGCTATGCGAGGCCTTTAATACTTTGATGCATATTGTGTGCTTTTAAGACCACATGTAGACAGTAACTTCACTGTCTGGTAATAACATTCAGCCATTTGTCTTGGTAAGTAATTAAAGCGCCCCCCTGCCCTGGGCCTCTAGTGACGATGTGGATCTAGGGGGAGCAAGCTACGTGTTGCTGTCGGAGTGAATTTGTTCCCTAACCCATCCGTGAATATCAATGCTAACAACAGTGTCTTGTGTGTGTGTGTGTGTGTTTTCTTTTCTTTCCTTTTCTACCTTTTATTATTTTCTTTTTTTTTTTTTTAAATCAATGTGCTTTTTCCTATGTGAATAATTATATGTCTAGAAACAGCCATGGAGTGATTTTGCAGTTCTGAATGGGGGAAAGATTAATAGTGACATTTGGAAGGCAAGTATATGGTCAGATTTTAGCTCATTCGATCTCGTGTCCTTTTTGCATGGCTGTGGCATCTTTGTGAACATCATGCATTCCGCAGGGACGGACTGAGGGGCTTCTGGCTCAGGCGGTGGGGCTCACACATGTCGCTCTTTCTGATGTCTCCCATTGTGAATGACTTCAGACTGGTCGCCCCGGGCTCCTGTTGTCTTGTAAGAACCGGCATTTGCACCGAGCCGGCAGCAGCAGCCCATGCATGCCTTTTTTTCTGCCTGAGCTCACATACACTCTCTGCCTCGCGCTGGGAGGACCTCTCTCCCCTCTGATATCTGAGGCCGCATACTAGGCCTTCTGCATTTCTGCATTAACAGGGATCTCATTTCCTCTAGGATTTGCACGCGGCCACAGTCAATCCTGACCCCAGTTTAAAAGAGTTTGAAGGAGCCACCCTGCGCTATGCATCCTTGAAACTCAGGTAGGGCATTGAACGCACCCCCCAGGAGGTGTGGCTTTGTGCAGCTGGAGATTGCAGTAGAATCCTAAATTCCATTTTCTGTTTTTCTTTCTAGAAATGCTCCACATGCTGATGATGATGATTCTTGTAGTATCAACAGTGACCCAGAAGCTAAGGTTTGTAAGAAATGTGCTTTCAGTGACCAGGCTATATTCTTGCATCAGAATAATGACTTGGGATAACGGCCCAGTTTTTACAAACTATCAACCCAGAGCCACTTAATAAGCAATTATCCCTGAGTCCTCTCTCGTTCCTAATCTCCCTCACACTTAAAGTAAATCCTTTCGGCCAAGTTAGGTTTGGGAGGGTTTCTGTAATCATCACAACTCTGCTTGTATCTCACTCTATCAGTTCTTTGTGCAATGCGATAAGATTATTGTTTGAACAGGTGGGCTCCAGAAGCCTTTGAAGATAAGCCAGGCTCTGCCCTGTAACACAGAGGAAGGGGAGTTGAACAGGTGCTTGGACCCCTCACGCCCATCTCCTGCAGGGCAGCCTCATCCATGTGCACAGTGGGAGCTCCTTGCCATCCCTGTTGTAAACACTGGCCTGCTTTACGTGGAACGTGAGAGTGAGCTTGTCTGGGCTTCTGGTGCTGGGTGTGAGCTGTCACAGTTGTCCGTTGACCCCTGAGAGTCAGGGCCCTGTGTTTCTCTGTGCAGTCGCCCACCGGATGCTCTTCAAGCTTTTGTCTTGGACTTTGTGTTCTCTAAGCAACGTCCAGGGAGGCAATGGAGCGTGAGCTGGGGGGGGGGGCTGGAGCCTTGGCTGATGCACAGTCCTGCCACCTCCCTACCTCTGCTTCTCCGCTACCTGTTCCCCTTTTCTTGGTACCTCAGGCTCTGCCAGCCTCCCTATCCTTGCCCCTACCCACCCCTTGCTGTTGCCTCCAACCCCTGTATGGGGCTGGGTGTGAGCGTGGGGAGGGTTGTGCCAGGCACGGTCTCCATAGTGTCTTAGGTGACCGGCCCAACCCGGGCAGACAGCATAGCGATGTGGGCAGACACCATGGGGCCCTGCCCACTCCCAATCCAGGTACCTAGCATCCCCCGACACAGGTGTTGTAATAGACTGGAGGGTCATCCATTTACTGTGAGCTAGGGTAGTTGGTCCATGGGAAAGGGGATTCCTGGCTCAGTTTCCCCACTCTTGGCCAGGGCATGGGACCCAGCTGCTGATGGTCTGTGGGGATGGGAGGCCTGTGGTGGTCTGCACTCACCCTGTAAGTATCCCCATCCTCGAGAGAGCACAACACTGAATAAATGTAAAAAAAAATACCATTAGGAATCTAGAGAAAGAATGCAGAAGAAAGGAAAAAGCTTCATGTCAATACTTTTTTATAGCTCTTTTCCCACTGCTTTTTAACACATTTTCATTTGCATCTTATGTAGCAGGACCTAGATATTCTTCTGAACCCCAAAGCAGATCTATGTCTATGCATAAAACAGCAGATAGGTTCCTGTGGCAGTAGTTAAGTGGGAAACACCACCCAGGTTCAAAACCTTGGCTCCTAGGCTAGAAGCTGCCATATTGCCATTGGTTCCATGAGAATCCCAGGGCTCGCAGTTGAAATCTCGGTTGGTCTTAATTTGCAGAGCTTCGTTCTAAGCACATACTGGTTGGATGATCGCTGCTCCAGAGCCAGCAGGGTTCTGAACAAGTTCTTGGTCTGCTGCTGACACCCTGACCTTTAAAGATAAATTGTATGATACGGAAGGGAAGGAATGCAGTAACACAGGAAGGCAAGCTGTGAATAATTTGCTTTTCTGCCAGGTGTTTTACAAGGGCTGTCAGCAAAGGCTGGAGGAAGAAGGGTGAGCGGCAGTATTATTTTGCTTTACCCGGAAGGGCTGGACCAGTGATGTCTGTGAAGCTGAGTGTGAAAGTGAGAGGGACCAGGAGGAGGGTGAGCAGAAAACGCAGATCAAATTAGTAACAGGAATAGGAGGCCTGGCTGAGCTGTTACCTAAGATGACACTCTCTTTTTCCCCCCAGTTTATTGCTTACTGAATCCTCGATCTTCTCCTGTTCTATCGCCAGCATGTCTATTCCAGCACTTGTTAGGAATTTGTGTGAATAAGGAGGCTCAGCTTTCTCATAAGTAACTGAAGTTGCACTTAGTTCAAAACAAAAAGTGTGTGCATTGTATTATTTATTTTATATCCTTCTTTGTTCCATAAAAGATCTGAGGAGACTTATAAGAACACTAAGAAGCCACAGAAAACATAATGGAATAATCAGTGCATCTGTCTGTACTGGGACAGGAGATGGAGTTAGGACAGATCAGACTGGGGAGAAGGAAAAAGCGTGGTTTTTCAGCATATAGGACTTGGCAGAGTAGTGAACATTGACCTTTGGGTTCCTTTTTGTGCCTCCTGGTGATTATTTACATTGAGGATTCTGACAGTAAATGGTATGAATTCCTGTAAGGGCACGTCAGAATCCTGTAAGAACTTCTGCAAACAACACATGCTTCTAACTCCCCCACCCCACCCTAGATTCTGAAGGTCCCCCAGCTATAGAGAGTCACTGGCACTCTTGGGGACCCCAAGCCTGTTGGGAGGAGAGAAGGGTTTCAGACCCCTGCCTTCTATGCCTGCACTGTGCATGAGGTAGAAGCATCTCAGGTCCTTATGGAATGTAATGGATTTTCCAGGGCTCTATTATACTCGTAATAATGAATATTTATTGAGTACTAACTTTTTGCCATAGTCCTAAAGACTTCATTGCTGTTAACTCTCATCCTCACAAAAATTCAAGGGACTCAGTATCATTATTGCAGATAAGGAAACTGAAACATAGGAAGTTAAGCAGCCAGTTAAATAGCAGAGTCAGGATTTGGCTCCAGAGCCCGTTCTCACTAGATTGCCCCCAAAAAAGTCTCAATTGGAGCTTCACTTAGGGGCCACCATCAATTAATGTGATCAGTGTCCTCAGCAATATACTCCAAATATTCATATATATATTTGAAGTCTGTATATAGATAGACACACACACCTTGGAACGAAAGTGATGACCAACCTAGATAGCATATTAAAAAGCAGAGACATTACTTTGCCAACAAAGGTCTGTCTGGTCAAGGCAGTGGTTTTTTCCAGTGGTCATGTATGGATGTGAGAGTTGGACCATAAAGAAAGCTGAGTGCCGAAGAATTGATGCTTTTGAACTGGGGTGTTGGAGAAGACTCTT
>CM035287.1:48865633-49032412 GCA_020226075.1 Hydropotes inermis | reverse complement strand
GAGAGTCCCTTGGACTGCAAGGAGATCCAACCAGTCCATCCTAAAGGAGATCAGTCCTGGGTGTTCACTGGAAGGACTGATGCTGAAGCTGAACCACTCTCTGCTGTATACCAGAAAGCCCTGCCTGTTGGAGGTCAAGCTCATTCATTTAAGGTCTTCATAACCTAGGAAAAAGGAAAGGGGGGCGACAGAAGATGAGATGGTAGGATGCCATCATCAACTGAATGGACATGAGTTTGAGCAAACTCCAGGGGATAGTGGAGGACAGGGAAGCCTGGCGTGCTGCAAAGAGTCATACATGACTGAGCAACTAACACAAACATATGCTTTTTCCAGTAGTCATATATGTATGCAAGAGCTGGAGCATAAAAAAGAGTGAGCCCTGAAGAATTGATGCTTCTGAACTGCGGTGTTGGAGAAGACTCTTGAGAGTCCCTTGGACTGCAAGGAGATCCAACCAGTCCATCCTAAAGGAGATCAGTCCTGGGTGTTCATTGGAAGGACTGATGTTAAAAGTGAAACTCCAGTACTTTGGCCACCTCATGCAAAGAGCTGACTTATTGGAAAAGACCCTGATGCTCAGAGGGATTGGGGGCAGGAGGAGAAGGATGAGGATGAGATGGCTGGATGGCATCACCGACTCGATGGACATGGGTTTGTGTAAACTCCGGGAGTTGATGATGGACAGGGAGGCCTGGTGTGCTGCGTGCGATTCATGGGGTCGCAAAGAGTCGGACACGACTGAGCGACTGAACTGGACTGAACACACACACACATACTTATGCACAGAGAGAGAGAGAGAAATTTGAATTTTGCTCATTGGAAGCAAAGGGCAAACCCATTTCAAGTAAATTGGTGTAGAATTATGACAGTGTGGACCAGCTTTCTGGTCTGACCTGAGTCAGATGTAAAGTCTAGAAGTGAAATGGATGGGCCACAGGTTTTTTCAGACCATCCGCCAGTGGTGTCATTTCAACCAAGCTTTTGATAAAAGTTGGGCTGAAACAGGAGGAAGTGGGCAGGGTGGGCAGTGGTGGCGGGAGTGGGGCTCATCGAGTGGCTGCCAGCTGGCAGAGCCCCACAAACATGGAGCCCCTTTGGGGAGACTGAGGAGTCTCGCTGTGCCCCTCGGGATGCAGGGTCTCGCCACCCTGCGATGGAAGTGGGCCAGGGGAAGCTCTGCAGGGAAGACTTAAGATAATCCTTCAGTGCTGTTTCCAACAACACTAAATGAGATTATTTTTTTTGCAAGTTGGGAATAAGTCCGTTGGTTTAGAACTGACATTGATGAGGCCACTTTGGATGGCTTTTCCATTGCCACCACCCCCGGCCTGTCCCATCTGCCTCTTGGTGTCTCCTTGCCTGTTCATGCTGCTGGGGCCCCTAAGGAGGCAGAAGTGGCAAGATCTAGGTTCCCAGATGTTCAAGCTTTCCATAGATGTAAAGATATCTAAAGGGTATCTTTCGTTTACCCTTTCCAGTCTTTTTAATTTGCCAACAACCCAGGAACTGAGTGCCTTGTAAACAAGCAAAAGGTGTCCTTTCTTTAGGGGGAAAAAAATATTTAATCTCATGTATGATGGAATTCTAAATACAGTCCCTGAGGAATAGATTGTTAGAGAAAGTGTCTTCCTTACTCCCTCAATGAAACCTAGTTGCTGGAAAAATAAAAGTTGTTTTTAGGCCATCAGGATGTGAATACTTCAAAATTCCCTCCAGTCATTCTGAGTCTAAACATCCTGATAATCAGTTGTTCAGTGAAAATCTAAGTACCAGCATAATTGATCTCTTCTCCCCACACCACCTCCCCCTTCCCACAAGAGCAAAGTATTTTTATAACTCTGACAGTGTTTTATGAGCCGACCTACTTTTTTATACAGGGTATGTGGTTTTTAGTTGATTGCCGTGTATGCATAAGTTTGTATATAATTCTCAGCTCTTTAACTTTTTATTTTAAGATAATTATATATTTATACAAAGGTCACCAAGACTGAGTTCCCATATTACCTTCCACCTATCTTCCCATAATAACATATTCATAATCATAGACAATTATCCAAAGTAAGAAAATAATATTGAGACCATGTTACTAACTAAAATAGGCTTTGTTCATTCCCATTTTCCAATTTTTCCCACTGATACCCTTTTTTTTGTCCTAGGACCTAATTCAGGATACTACACTGCATGTACTGAGCTCTTAAAAAATTATTTTACCTGTTCCTTTCCACAGTTCTCAGATTTATTATTCTTTATTCCATTATATTAATAATATTCCACTTAATTAATTGCACCATAATCTGTCTAGGCACCCAGTAGTCATATAATTTCCAGTGCTACAGAACAGAGCTACAACTTCATAAAAATAGGTGGCTTTTTTTCCCTTTAAGTCATTGCTCTGGCACAGATTGCTGAAAGCAGTATCACCAGGTCAAAGGCTATCAGCTTACGGCTCTGTCACTTTCTGCAAAATTGTTTTTCTGAAAGGCTGCAGCAGCGTGTGATCCCATCTCTAACGGCCGGGAAGACACCTTTGTCCGCTCGCTGCCCACCGCTCTCTAGGCTTTGTCGTTTTTATTCATTCACATTACTAACTGCATTGGATGTGCGCTGCTACCTCCTACTTTAAAGTTCCCCCTAAGTTACCAGCACAGGACATTAGTTTTGTCAGTTACAAAACCCTGCATTTATTATGGAACTCCGTGTTTCTGTCCTTTCTTGGCTGTTTTTTCCTCTTGCTTTTCTATCCATTTTTAAAATGAAGACTTTGGTTTGGGATAATTTGAGATATACAGAAAAGAGGCAAAGATAGTACAGAGTTCCTCTGTCCCCGTCACCCAACATCCCTTTCTTTTGCATAAATAACCATAGTGTCCTTGTCAAAACTGAACAGTGGTACAAAGCTGTTAACTAAACACTCTATTCTGATCTTATCGGTCATTCTTCTACGTCGGTCTTTGGTTTCAGGACAGCACAGGGTGTTTAATCTCTCTGCATTTTCAAATTCAAAACTCTGTTTGTAACCTAATTATTTTTTTCTTTGTCTATTTTGTGTCACTTTTCCATGTGAAAATGCTTTTTTTAAGCTTCTCATTTTATATTGGAGAATAATTGATTAACAGTGTTGTGTTAGTTTCAGGTTTACGGCCGAGTGACTGAGTTATACACATACATGTATCTCTTCTTTTTCAGATTCTTTATGTGAAAATGCTTTTTAAATGTTTGTATATCCAAACATTTTGTAGATAATTGCCTTTTGTGCTTCAGTCTGTCGAGAAGGCAATCTCTTGTCCTGTTTGGGTGGCCAGGTAGCTTGTACTTGTAAATCTCCATCATTCTGCAGTCTGCCACTGTGCTCCTCCTTCCATACCTTAAAATCCTAACTTAGCCCTTTACAACTTTCCTTTTCTCATGGCATGTGGCTTATTGCTGGCCAAATGCTTGACCAGAATGAGTAACACTAAGATAAATCCAGTTATGATTAAATTGTGAAAACTGAATGCTTTGAAAAATATGTACTGATTCCTTAGAATTCTTCCCTTTGTGTCACTGTGCTGGACTTCTCTAAAGGAAGTGTTCTGCCATCTTGTGGACAGTATTGAAAACTACATCCTTAGAGAAATTGGCATTTCATTTGGACTGACTTGCTTGTAGCTTGTTGTTCAGTCGCTCAGGCGTGTCCGACTCTTTGCTGCCCCATGGACTGCAGCGTGCCAAGCTTCCCTGCCCGTCACCATGGTCCTGGAGCTTGCTCAAATTCATGTCCACTGAGTCAGTGATGCTTGTAGCTAGAAATGATGTTGAAGACGATCTGATGGGCCTCCTTTACAGGTGAAAGGGTAAGCTCCAGAAATTTTGAGTACATAATGTTACTAGGGTCACACAATCAGTGGTGGAGACGGTATTCGAAGGTGGTCTTCTGGGCCTCTGATCACGCCATCTTACTGTCTTCTCTGAGTGTGTAACAAATCATTTCCAGGATATTTGTGAGGAGAAGTAATTAGATCTGCTTTTAGAACACTGCTCCTTGGCATCCACAACAGAGAAACTTGGTAAAGAAGATGGTATTGTCCCAAGTATTAAATTATCTGGGTTTCAGCTTCCTTGGCTGTAAAATGAAAGTGTTATTAAGTCACTTCTGGTTCTGAGGAACGAAGTCTGGTTCTGAGATCTAAAGTGAGATGAGCAGTCCTGATCTCTGGCATCTGGAGATGAAATAGTTCCGTCTGCTCTGTCTCCAGATCCAGAGAGAGGGCTGGGTTGGAGGGTTGGGGGCAGGGCTGGCTCTCTTTTCTGACCTCCCGCTCCTCCTGCACCCCGCACTGTGTTGGGCTCTAACATGCAATTTTCCTGCAAATGCAAGGCACCGTGGTTATTTCCCGCATATTACAGATGAGAAATTGGTGCTTCAAACAGGTTAAATAATTCTTTTATCACAGCCAGTAACCTGTGGAACTGGGACTCTAGGTTTGTTGCATTTGACTCCACGAAGTCTGAGTTGGTGTCCACCCACTCCCAGTGACCATTTCCGTCAGCTTTCCAGTCACTGGCTGTGTGGCGTTTGGAACGGAGGTAGCAGGAATACTGGAGGTAAGGCAGGGTAGGGGGACCAGAGAGCCACTGCCTCAGGACGGACCCCCTCCCTGCCTTTCCGCCGCCCCCACATTCACGTGCTCCCGTCCTTTTCAGTGCTTTCAGACTTTCCTGCCCACGTTGGCAGATTCGAATTCAGTTGTCCTGCGGCCAGACTGCAAGGTACTGCAATTCTGCTAAGCTCTAGCGTGCTGCTGATGCTGCTGGTCTGAACACAGCATGTCAAGTAGCAACAGTAAAAAGTGTGAAATCTGGTCCACAAGGCTTTATGTTCATGCATCTCTACAGTCTTTGTATACAGTGCCTCCCGGTTCCGTCGCGGCCACTGCAGCCAGTTTTCAGTGTATCAGGCATGTTTTTCCCGGGCATCACTTTTTGGGAAAGCTTTGCTTGTCTCCTTCCTCTTTTGTTATAACCTCCCCCAGATGGAGAGAAAGGGGCAAGAAATGATACAGATCAGTAGGTCTGGTAGAGACACTTTTAGAAATGAATGGTGAGTGAACTTGAGATTCCAGTATTTGTATGTGAGCTTTATTTATCTGTGTCCTGCCTTGGTTCCTATTAGAATAGATTTTCCTGAAGTAATTATATTAGTGGCTACTGACTAGATTAGCACTAATAGATAAACAGGAAGGGGTAGAGAGTATCTTTTCTCATTCAGCTTATTTCTGGTCTTTGTAGCAAATTTGTTATCATTACTTAGCATTTATATGGGATTTTTTTATGTGTATGTATAGTTCTTAGAATTGATTTTTGTTCACATGGCACAGAAATCCTCATCTGTGTGAGAAGCTTGGGTTTGATTTCTGTTGTTGATTAACTGAGTCAAAAACATTTATTGAATCCTGAATGTTAAAGGAGAAGTCATGTGTTATAATGGCCACGAGCATGGACTCTGGACCCCAGCTATTTGGGTTCAAAGCCAGACTCTGCTGCTTACTTAGCTGGGTAACACTAGGCAAGTTACTTAGCCTCTGTGTACCTCAGTTTCCTCACCTGGAGAGTGGGCGTAATAATAGTACCTACCCCACAAAGCTATGGTGAACATTAAGTGAATTGATACACACATAAGATAATATGTCAGGTGGTTGGAACTATCTGTCATACTTTATGCATTAGCCATTGTGATTCAACTCTTACAAGGAATGGGTATGCCCCCCCCCCCTCCCCCCCCCCGCCCCGCCTTCAAGGGGCAGACAGCAAACAGGCAAATTCAGTGCATTGTGCTCAGCGCGGAGCTCTAGTGCCATGAATGGATGCTATGCCAGGGACATCTACCCTGGCTGGGAGTAAGGATGGCTTATATGGCTTTCCAGAAGGAGATGATGCCTAAACCAATGAGTGTACTTGGACTGCAGTGGGATTTGGTGATCCTCTTCCCAGATTTACTTATGGCTGCACTGGGTCGCTGCCGCGTGAAGGCTCTCTTTAAAAGTTGCAGCAAGCAGGGGCTAGTCTCTCGTTGTTGTCCGTGGGCTTCTCCTTGCAAGCGCTTCTCCTTCTGTTGACGCAGAGCATGCGCCTTAGCATTTGCGGCCTGCGAGCTCAGCAGACCAGGGGTCGAACCCATGACCCCTGTGCGTTGGCAGGTGGATTTTCTTAACCACTGGACCACTAGGGCAGTCCTCCAAAATTTAAATGTAAATGCACGAGGTTAAAAAATAATTCCATGTGTAATTTTGTGTTGATTTTCAGAAATGCTTCCAGGAACAGGTCTGCTAAAGTGAGACCATCTGTATTTGTCCATGACTGCAGATAACAGTTGCTTCTTCCCTCTTTCACTATGTACATGTGTAGTGAACCGTACGAAAACATGGCGCTTCAGACGGCTGTTCTGCTCCTGAAACAAACGCGGTGGGTTCCGGAATTGGGGAAGGGCTCAGCGGTGCCGTTCCTTTTTGAGCCTCACGGGGCACCCGGGGCCGGCGAGGCTGGAGAACCCACTTCCGAGCCGGCCTCTTCGCGCACAGGCTGGCGGTCGGTGTCCTCGGCCGCTGCCCCGGCCCGGCATGCCCTCCTGCGGAGTCCGCTGGGGCGCGGGGTCACGGGGCGGGGTCGTGGGGGGCAGGAAGCAGCGACGTCACTTCCGCCCTCCGCGGGGGGGCTCAGAGCGGACGCCGACGCCTCGGAAGGGCGCCGGGGTCGCAGTGCTAAGGGCGTGTGGACGGGGAGCCTTACCGTCGGCGTCTCTGCGACGGACAGCCCACGGCATTCTCGCGTTTGAGTCGTTCGGTGAAACGCCCTCAGTGAAGGGCAGGGCTGTCAACACCGGTGAATCAAGACGCCAAGGCACGGAGCTGGCGACGAACATGCCAGGCCCGGGCCACATGCGAGGGCCTCCAGGCTGACATCCACGACGAGGAACGAGGACCCCCTCATTAGCCTGGGGCGAGGCGGGGGCGCGCGTCACCTGCCCGGGCGCGTCCGCCGGTCTGCGGGGAGCAGGCCTCGAGCGGAGCGGCCCTCGCTGCCTCCTGGACTCCGGGCCAGCGGCCTCGGGTTCCCATTTTGTCTCCCAGCCCAGAGGACAGCTTTTGTGTTGCTAAAGCTGTTTTCCTCTTTATTTGCCAGCATGACCGCGCATAGTGCTGTGTTTCCAGCAGAACCTCGTCTCCTCACTGACTTCTGGTCACTTCACTCGCCTGCAGGAGCAGTCGAGGACTTGGCAGCTGCGCACGCGCTGCGTTTTGAAAGGCGCTGTTGAAACGAGCTGTGTGGCTATCCCACGGTTGGCAGCTGCGCCCTGCAGGGGCAGGTGCCTGGGAGGCCGATTAAGGAGAGGCAGACTTCCTCCTCCTCCTGAAGGAAGGGAGGTCACGGCGGCCCCCAGCAGCAGTGGCAGAGGTGGGCATCCTGGCCGAGAATTCTGGGTTGTGGGGGGTCGCAGAGCTGAGCGGCCTCCGGCAGAAACAGCAGCAGCAGCTCTGCCTTCATCCTGCAGGGCTGGGCCGTCCGGACCCTAGGGGTCCTGAAGCTAGAATTCCAGGCAACACCTACTGGGCATTAGCTTCTCAGGACCTAATGCTGGTGCCAGGATTGATGTAGTACCGTGGCTATTTCTTATTTATTTTCTGTTAATTGACAAAGAAACAGTGGTTCCTCCTAGAGCACGATTAGAATGATTCAGACACGGAGGCATTTTAACTAAGCCACGCTGTTCTGTCACTCTTTTGCCTCCTGTTTAAAATCTCATCAGAGTATGGAGCCACAAGAATCAGAGACTGAGATCTTTCTCTGCTCCGGGTTCTGGTGCTTTTAAGGAAATGGTTTTCATAGTCAGGCTGGTATATTTTCGGTCTCTTAAATTGACACCAAGAGCGACAGCCCTCAAATTGTCTGCAGCCAAGTCATCCATCCAGGCGTTCTGTGTATGCTGTACTTAGTCAACGACTGGTGTGCAAGATGACATAATCAGATCAAGGAGGGGAGCAAAAGAAGATGATAGGGACAATGGTGGTCTCATTTAAGAGTGACAGTTACGATGTTATTGAACTTAAAGAAGTGAGAGATAATTTGCAGCTATAAGTGGAATTTCAGTTGCTTTATGTTGAAGGAGACATTTGAGATCAGTTCGCTAAGTATAATCCATAAATAGTTTAAATTGGCAGTGTAAGTGTCCATCAGCAGATAGATGAAGATGATGTAGTATATCTATGCAATGGAATATTATTCATCTTGTCACTTGTGACAATCTGAGTGGACCTTAAGGGTGTTATACTAAGAGAAAGACAAATACTGTATGATGTCTCTTATATGTGGAATCAAAAAAAGCTGAACTCATAGAAACAGAGTTAGAATGGTGGTTGCCAGGGGCTGGAGAACAGGGAAATGGGAGATGTTTAAGGGTACATACCTCCAACTAGGAGGTAAATAAATGCTGGAGATCCAATACAGTGTAGTGATTATAGTCAACAATGCTGTTTTGAAAATGTCAAAGTTGTGAAGAGACTAGACCTTGGTTTTTCCTACCAGAAAAGAGAAATGATAAAAATGCAACATGATAGAGGGGTTAATGAACACTACGGTGTTGATCTTACTGGAATATATTAACGTATCAGCATGCTGTACCTTAAACTTACATAATGTTATATATCAATTACAGCTCAATTTTTGAATATTTAAAAATAATTCAATTTGACCTTAAGAAATCCTCAGACTGAAAATCACTTCAATAAAACTGAACCAGACGTTCTTAACCCAGATCTCTAGCCAAACAATGCTACAGTTCACCTCCTATGGGCACAGAGCAGAAATGTGTCCCTTCAGGTTCCATTACAGTCCCTCATTCTCTCAGCAGACCTGCTGCTCAAGAAGGGGACCCAGGTCCCCAGCTGAGGCCCAGTCTTCTGCTCCAGCCACATTCCCAACGGTCAGTTTGACCAGCATATCACCCCTGTCTCTAACAAAGCTGAAACATTGGCCTATTGTAAATGACACATGAACCCTAGAAGCCAGAATATATGATTTCTCAAAAAACCTTTCTGAGAGCTGTGATTTTGTCAGAGCTATGAGTTCAAATGGGAGCGATAGCAACGTAGAGCTTATTTTTATAGAAAATGTCAGTTTTCCCTCTTCACCTAATGCTATGAGGCAATGCCACTTAGTAAATAAGATACCTTATAAAGAAGACGTCTCTCCTGCTTCAGGTATTCTAATACATGTCTGCCATGTTTTGCTTAAGATGTGGAAACAATGAAATGAATGGATGCCCAACGTAGACCTTCATCGTTTGGCATTGGTAGAGGGTGGGAGCAGAAGGTAACTAACAAACAGCTCTGGCTCCAGCCGTGTGCGGGGCGCTTTACTTGCAGCAGGCCGTCTGATTCTCGGAGCAGCCCTGCAAAGGAGGGTAACATTGTTCCTCCCATCTTATGGATGAGCAAATTGCGGTTCAAAGACCCCAAGTCACTTTCCTGAAATGACAGATCTATTCTGTGGATGAATCTGAACCCGATTGAAGTCAACTCTAAAGCCTATGTTCTGATAATACCAGTGATGATCGCTGATGTTCATTGAACATTTAATGTGTATCAGTTCAGTTCAGTTGGTCAGTCCTGTCCTGCTCTTTGCAACCCCATGGACTGCAGCACGCCAGGCTTCTCTGTCAATCACCAACTCCCAGAGCTTGCTCAAATTCATGCTTAGTGTGTATGGGATACGCATATACCAAGGTGGTTTAGGGCTAAAGACAGAAAAAGCTCGTTTTCTGCCTTTCAGGCTCATCTGGCACCTCTGTGAAAGGCAGTTGCGAACACCCACATCCTGCTTCCACCGCCTGCTTTTCGCAAGGCCCATGAGCTGTGTTCTCTTATTTTCCCTATATTTGGTTGAAACTGAGGGACGGAATCCTGCCCACAGCTGATAAATGGCAGAGCTGAGATGTGAGCCTGGGCAGCCTGGCTTCAGAGATCGAGCTTTTCACTTCTGGGCTGTGCCTCCTCTCATGGAGGTGGGCCTTCCCATGGCCTTGCAAGCGTGCCGTTGGAAGATCGAGAGGAAAAAAGTTATCTTGTGTGTGTGTGTGTGTGTGTATTTGTTTTAGTGGATTGTCGAAGCAGCTGACTCTCAGTGAATGACCAAAGAGGAAAGAACAGCCAGAGCCTTGGTCCCTAATGTAGGGCCATGCTGCAAGGGGAGAGGGTATGAAATAGGAGCGAGAATACCCAGGTTCTGTCCCCAGTACTGTTGCGTGACTTTGTTAACCTCCCTGGACATCACTTATCTCCTATGTAAAATGGGATGGTGCCAGTGCCTAGTCTGGGAAACTCATAGTGTTACTATGAAGGCCGAGTAAGATGTTATAGAAATGCTTTGATGTATATGACATGTGATTTTGGTCTTCCAAGAGTGTCGTTAGAATATCCGGCTGTGATGGTTCCCAGCAGACCAATCGGTCACGGTGAATTACTTGTTTTTGGTGCTGGGTAGGTCCTGTCAGCTAGAGGCGGCCATGTGGGGCTGAGGCCAGTCCCAAGTATGCCATCTTTAGACCACCCTCCCTCCCTCTCTAATTCAGCTGCTTTGGGAATCCTTTCAGCAGTTGGCATATTATAACGTGTTGTAGCTTAAGTGAAGCAGGATCACTTTTATTTTTTCAGACTTTAGAAAATAAAACAAATAATGTATGGTAACACACTGGTTATAAATGAAAATGCAGACAGTACCAGCTTATACTAGTTATATAAGGGAGTATTTTTAATCTAATTTTCCGAAAGGAGGCAGTGATAGGAATAAAGAATTTCCTCTGTGTCAATGGGGCTGAGTGTGTGGTGCCTCATTTAATAGACAAAACAAATCCTGAAACTGTTTTCTAACTGCTTTCAGTTGTGTGTGTGTGTGATTTCTCACTTTACACGGAGCATGTTACTCTCCCTTCTGTGTGTTGAGGCATACTTATGTAAATCCTGCATCAGTGCAGAAGCCCTCGGTGGTCCAGCCCAGATGACAGCGACTTGAGTTCAGTAATGAGAGTCTTCTCTTTCCAGTGCCCAGGGAGAAGCCAAGCCTGAGGTCGGTCTCAGACCTCTGAGTTCTGGTTGAGAAGCTTTGGGCTTCAGCCACCAGGAGCTTTAGATTAGCCTTAAAACAAAGCAGAAACAAAAATTCCAAGGTTCTCTGTATTATTGACATCAGAGTTGCCCTCCTTTTACAGGAAACTCTGGGACTTTGGATTGTTCCTCCTGTGGTTGCTCCTTCTCCCCACTGTTTGCAGTGATTTCTGAGATTACAAAGACTGCCAAAAAGTGGGGGATTGCAGCAGAGTCTGGCCTGGAGTCTGGCCTGCTGCTGTTAACAGCATTAAAGCACTTATATTGTCCACAAGATAAGTGTTGATAAATAATGTAGCACCTGTAAAACATTTTCCCCAAAATCTTTTTTTAAAACTTATTAAAAGGTTAACACATGGGGGCGGGGAGGAAATTGATACAGGAAACTCAAATTCACCATTGGCCCATAGTTTTTTTTAGCATCACATTTATGCAGAACCTCCATGTTCCTCTGGAGTTCTTTGCAGACCTCTCTCTCTGGAAGGTTCAAGTCTGTTGAGATGAGCGCGTGCCAGCGCTAACTTCGCATTGGCGGGGTGTGGTTGTGCTAGGTGAAGCTGGCCCCTGTCCTCCCCAGAGGAGGCTGTGTAGAGTTAAGGTAATGTGATTTTTGCCAGCACTGGGGCCCTCCACTCTTTGGGACCCCATGGACTATACAGTCCATGGAATTCTCCAGGCCAGAATACTGGAGTGGGTAGCCTTTCCCTTCTCCAGGGGATCTTCCCAACCCAGGGATCGAACCCAGGTCTCCCGCACTGCACTGCGGGTGGATTCTTTACCAGTTGAGCCACAAGGGAAGCCTGGGAGAGGGAGAGGATGGAATGAACTGATAGCCTTAAAACAAACATATTAGCATATGTAAAATAGATAGCCGGGGAATTTGCCGTGTGATTCAGGGAGCTCCAATCAGGTGCTCTGTGACCTCCGGGGGGGGGGGGGGGGGGGGGGGGGGGGGGGGGTCAGGAGGGAGAGGACCTATGTATACCTGTGGCTGATGCATGTTGCTGCATGGCAGAAACCAACACAGTATTGTAAGCCAATTATCCTCCAATTTAAAATAAATTTGTTTTTTAAAAAGCACAATCAAAAACTATAGAATTTAAAAAGAAAGTTCATCATTCCCTGTCTCCATGTTCTTGTTATTCCAGAGCCCCTGCTCATTACTTGATGCTCCGTGTAGAAGGAGGACTTTGGGTTGTGTCTTCGCCAACACTTTTCCACCTACTTCTCCATGGCTTTTCTCATTCTCCTCTGAGAAAGTTAATCCAGACTTCCTCCGCCTTTCTTTATAATTTATATTGCTTTGGTTAGCTTTAGTGACTTTTCTTAGGAGACCCTGCATCTTCTCAGAAGAAAAAGATGAATCAGCAGATATTAGGTGCTGCTGATGTGTGTGGCACTTACCTAGGCATTGTGGGAAAAGAGAAGAAGCACTCATAAGGGGTCTCATCTCGGGGGGCTCCTGGGGGAGGTGGCAGTGGGGAGAATCAGAAGACCAGCCACTCATGGGCTGGGAGAGTGACATACCCTGGGTGAGTCACCACCCCCTGATGGGCTTCATCCATCAAGCAAAAGGGACAAGCAGAGCTTTAAGTTTGGCTCTGAAAACAAGGCTCAGAGGCTAAGGTGGCCCTAATTCAAAGAACAGCAGAGCATTAAGAGATGAGCTGCTGTTTCTACAGTGGAAACCCAGAAAAGAGGGAGGTGAGTTTGGGAATGAGTCTTCTTGCACTCGGACCAGCAGTCTGGCCCAAATCACTGGACCTCCACCCCAGGTCCCTTCAGGGGGCTCAGCTGCAGCCGTCAAACAGATGGTGTAATGAACTTTGGGCAACATGCGGAGCTGCGGAGACATGGGGTCCCCTGGCCCCGAGGCTGGGTCCCCTGAATAATGCGAGGTTCTCTCTCCCTCCTCCTGTCCTTTCCCACCAGGAACTCCTCTCTGTGAGTCTCTGTCACTTTCCTTACTACCATCTCAAAGCTTTGTGACAGCATCGCCTGCAGAGTCACTTCTCACAGAATTTTGGGGATCCATTGCCTTGAAGCATTCTCTGGGCCCCTCCATGGTTATTTCGTGTGATCACCAGGGTTAATCCTAGAGTAGTTTCCAGGCTCTGAAGTTACAGGGTTCCTTAAGGCTCCCTCTTCCTTTGTGTCCCCACACTCACAGGACACAGTCTGAGTTATTTGAGACACTGGCGTGTTACCTGCTTGTGAGGAGGGGCCACAAGAAGTCCTTTTGGTCCGTCTGTCTTTGGCTGTAGTCCTAGACACATCTGTTCCTCAAATGTGTTGTCATCTCTGGGAGTAGGTTTTTAGCCTTTACTCTGGTCTTTGTTGGAAGTTTGCTCCTTTTTAATTCTTCAGCTCTGTGTACATGCATTCCTACCCTATGAATTCAATAGAGCTAATTTTAAGCAAAGCCTTTAAAACAACTACTTAGAACTCTCTTTTCTTCTTGAATTGCTGTAAATGACTTGGAAGAGCATCTGCTCACACTCCCTTCATCTTTGCAGCGGACTCTGGTGCCAGTTGGCCAGGGACCATCTCAGCAAATGGTGGTGACTAAGGAAGACTTTGATGAACGACCTTCCATGCCCACGACTCTTCCCCCCAAGGCAGAAACTCATTCTTGTTCTCAGCAGCTCTGCAGCGCTCTTGGGACTCGAGTTTACTTGTTCATGAAATGAGGTGGCTGGGTTCCAGGTCCCCAGGGCCCGTATGTGCTCGGCCTCTATGCTGTGGGCAAAGGCTCTTCCATGCGCTTGCTGTGTAGACGTCTAGGAGTCGGCTTTGCACACGAGGATCTGGTAAATCTCCCTTTAGGATTGATCAAATCATCAGCTTTGCTTCTAACTGCGGTCTTTGTAAGTCTTCACACTCTATGAGTTCACTGTGTTCATCTCAGACCCTTTGTAAATGGTTGCAGATATTTTGTTTCTTGGTGAGCAGTGCAATTTTTAAAAAAACCTTTCTTCTAAGCCAACAATAAAAACTACAGTCAGTCCCAATAATGATGATGAGTATAGCTTTTGCGTGCATGCTAAGTTGCTTCAGTCGTGTCTGACTCTTTGCATCCCCATGGACTGCAGCCTGCCAGGCTCCTCTGTCCATGGGATTTTCCAGGCAAGTATACTGGAGTGGGTTGCCATGCCCTCCTCCAGAGGATCTTCCCGATCGAGGGATTGAACCTGCCTCTCTTGTGTGTCCTGCATTACAGGCAGATTCCACACCACTGAGCCACCAGGGGAGCTGGAGTGTAGCCTTTACCAGACACCAAATCCTGTGAAAAGCCTATGTGACACGTGTGAACTCGTTTAACCCTCAGAGTGATCTTACTCTGTGCTTGGGGCAGAGAAGACTGCAGAGCAAGCCTCTGCCGTCTTGTCATCTGCGTTACAGTGTGGGGGGAGAGAGAGAAATAGCAAAAGACAGCAGTGTCCCAGCCCTACCTCGGCCCGGGTCTCCAGCCCGCAGTCCAGAGGGTGCAGCCTGTCTCCTGACCTCAGGCTCTCTCTGCACTTTGTGTTGGATCAGCAACCCCTCTAGAGTTCACACAGTCATCTTGCTTTCCCAGCAAGATAAAATGACCAACTTTACATGCAGAACTTGGGTGTTCATTATGGTTTTACTCTATGCTTACTCTGTAAATAAGGCTTCTCAACTCTGCAGCAGCAGAAATAAAATCAATAGTGTAAATCAACCATGTGGACCATACAACTCGCGCCTCGATCTTTTCCGAGACTCCCATAGGGGAAAACTAAAATATCATTCACGCTTCTGGGGAAGAAGACTAGTTTCCCAGGAGTGAGGACATCTGCCACTTCTCTGCAGAGATGGGACCGGCTCCTGCCAGCCTCGCTGCTGAGCCTGGGTGGGCGTGGGCTCTGACTCGGGCTCTGAGTGTGTGAGCCGTGAGCCGATGTTTACTGCCACAGACTCAGCTTCTGGTGGCGTTCGAGTGTCTCCAGCAGCAGAAGTTCCCTTTCGTCCCACTGTCCCACCAGAAGAAGTTTCTGTGGTTACTGTCAGATCAAGGTTCTTGGAGATGCTTCGTGGCGACTCTGAGGTCTCCCGGGCCTTGGGTTGCAACAGGCTGGGCCATCTGCAGAAGGGTATGACTGGGTGTTTGGCTGGTGGGAATTGAAGGTGCTGTAGCTAGAAGGGTCAGGCAACAGGTTTAAGAAGTGCCCCCTTCTGCCCATATCCCACCTCCCTTTGTAAGAGATCCATTGTTTCATAGCATATTAGAAATCATCTGTGGAAGCTTTTGAATTTTGGAGCAGTTGAAGTATTGAGTTCTTGTTCAGGGTTGCTTGGATGAGTGCAGGAATGGTCCAAATCTCACTCTCCAAAGACTCAGCAGGCCTGCTCCATGTCCGAGGGACCCATCTCATGAGCCCGTCCCTATAGGATCTTGGTGGTCTTCAGCTCAGAGTCAGGATTGGGATGGAGGGCCCACATGACAGGGAGGTGTCCAGGTCCCACTGATGCCTAGAGGGGACGTGAGCACCACACACTGCTCTGGGACAGGACTCCCAAACCTGCTGGGATCCCAGGGTGTCAATCAGGAACCAGCTGGAGGCCCGGAGAGAAGGGCTGCAAACACAGCCAGGACTCAGGTTTTTCCTCAGTCCATGTGTCCTGGAACCCTTGAATGTGGGCTGCGGTCTGCAGGGCTGTGTCCAGGCCCCACCAGGTAGTGAAGATGGGGCTCCTGTTAGACCAGTAGGATGGATCGGACACTGGGCATGGACTAGCCTATGGAAGGATTGGCCCTCTGGGCTCAGAGTGGAGGCACTCGGAGGCAAGTGATATCCGACCCTCGCTCACCTTACCGGCTAAGTGGATATTTGTATATGACTTTTGTGTTGGTGGTGGTGGTTTAGTTGCTAAGTCATGTCCGACTCTTGTGACCCTATGGACTGTAGCCTGCCAGACTCCTCTGTCCATGGGATTTCTCAGGCAAGAATACTGGAGTGGGTCGCCCTTTCCTTCTCCAGGGGATCTTCCAGACCCAGGGGACAAACCTGGGTCTCCTGCGTTGCAGGTGGATTCTTTACTGATTGAGCCACCAGGGGAGCCCTTATGTCACCAGGCATGGCCTAGATCAGATCTGCTGAAAATTCAGAAATAGTCATAATAATAATAGCTGACACATCGAACACTTACCAAGTGCCCTTCTAAGCACATTAGAGGTATCGTTCCATTCATTGCTCCCGACATTCCTTAGGTCATATGACCTAAGGTCCTTAGGTCCACTGGTCCCGACCTATGACCTTAGGTCCATTTTGCAGATGAGAAAGCCACATCACTCAGGAATTAGGTGGGGAGCTGGAATTCAGACGTAGGTGCTCAGGCTTCAGAGTCCAGGCTCTGTGCCCTGGCCGTAGTCCAGGCTCTACTTGCTCTGTGCTAGGCTCCCTGTCTCTGCACACACCACCCTGAATTCTCACCAGCACCTGTGGGGTTATCCCTCCAAAGAGGCAAACACTTAGATCAATTAGCTAGGCAAGGGAACAGCCAGACAATAGCCGTCCAGACTTCCAGGCAGTTCGATCGTTCTCTTGCCACTGTACTTCAGTCTGTCTCCAGCTCGAGTGTCTTCATTTCACAGATGTTTACTGAGCGGTAGCACGTGTCAGGACCTCTTTGGGGTGGCGGGCGTTCAGAGGTCCACAGAAGGGGCTTGTTCTTGGGGGCCCTTCTGTGGATGCAGCGCTCTGTCTCCAGCGTAGCTGATGCAGACAGTGGGGAGGTCCAGCCAGTCCCCAGATGTGTCCCTTTGCTGGCCTTTACTGCGCTGGTTTTCTCTTCTGAAAAGTCAAGACGACACAGCAGTCTGCCTTGAGAACTCAGCCTCAGATCACACTGTGGCTGCTGCTTGCTTACTGTGTGGCCCAGAGTGATTCTGCTTGGTTCTCCAGACTCGATTTCTCACATGTAAAATAAAGAGCTGCTGCTCCGTAGCATTGTGAACACGTGTTGTGCTCCCTGTCATAAGCTATGAAGCGTTGCGAAAGTGATCTATAAATGTCAGGGCTGCCTTGCTTTCCCTGCCAAGCCCGGGCTCTTAATTTTATATCTTAACACAAAATACTCAGCACAGAGAAAGCACTGGCTAAGTGGTGACTGCTAGAAGGATGATGACGACTACATATAAATTTGTTGGATGCACTGTGCTTGCAGGTATGTTTAAATATGCATGTATATCCAATTTGTTCTGTGGCATCGTGGAAACACTGGGCCAAATCTCCTGGTTGAACCCACCTCCACTCAACTTTTCCATTGATAAAAATAGGCCTCCAAATGCCAGGCTGGCTCCTGTGCAGATGACTGATACAGTCAACCGTTCACGTGTTATATCACAGCCCGGAGGCCTGTGTCTCGCACTAGCCATCGGTCTCCAAGGATCCTAGCCATCAGGATGTGGAAGCAGGCTCCTCTGCTTGCCTCTCTGCTCAGCCTGCGGTCGGTGGGCGGTCAGCACTGGGTGGACTTCCTCCAGAGGACGCATCGTCTTGTGAGCCAGGCGGAGCAACCAGTGAGACGTACACTTCTCTCCGTAAATGAGTAAATTGGCGTTCCAGTGTTTGTTTTTAAACGTATTTAAATTCCTCATAATGTCATGAGTCATCCTGTTCAGCAGCAGATGAGCGACCGTCACTGTGGATGTCCCCAGGAGATGCCGGCCTGTCCTCGTCTGAAAGGACCTTTCATGTGAGAGAGAGAGCTCGGCCCCACACTGCCTGCCCCTTGCTCCTTCCCAGAGGTTGTTGCTGAGTCTGACCACCCGGGACTCCCAGAACACAGTGTGAGCAGCAGTGAGTGGCCTGGAGGGATGAGGCACAGTCATCAGGCGGTTGACTACATTATTTTTTTCTTTTATCTCGGTGCAGACTCCTTACCCCCGGGGACCTGTGACCAGGCGTTGGGGGTTGGGAGGGACATGCGCGGTGGTGCCCCAAGGCGGACTATGTGAGCAGGAGCACCTGGGCCACCTGGGGCTTGGGGGGGCTCGCATAGACCTCTGAGCCGTCAGAGGCGGAGCCAGCTGGAAGCCTTGAATCTAGGCCTGAGGGGGCCTGAAACCCTCCTTCTCTGTTCAAGGAGGTTTCCCTTCTTCTCCGCATGTTCCCGCCCTTGAATTCTCTGGGGCCTGTCAGAGTAGGACCGGGCGGGCCTCCTGACCTCTGATATCAGCCTCCTCTAGCTGACCTAGGACTGAGAGGGAGGGATGTGCCCAAGTCACGCCTGGTGTGTTGAGGGAGGGGTTGTAGGCCCTCTCTGAGGTCCCTGCGTGTAGAGCGAGGCATGCCTGACCCCCCTCCCTCTCATCACTTTAGGAAAACCAACATTGTTGCCACTCCTAGGAGACAGCGTGGCGTGGTACATAAATTTATTGGTACATAAACTGATGATGAAGCTGAGACTCCAATATTCTGGCCACCTGATGTGAAGAACTGACTCATTGGAAAAGACCCTGATGCTGGGAAAGATTGAGGACAGGAGGAGAAGGGGATGACAGAGGATGAGATGGTTGGATGGCATCACCAACTCAATGGACATGAGTTTGAGTAGGCTCTGGGAGTTGGCGATGGACAGGGGGGCCTGATGTGCTGCAGTCCATGGGGTCGCAAACAGTCAGACACAACTGAGCGATTGAACTGAAACTGGGGTTTGAATACCAGCTTCACTATATGCTCTCTGGTCGCCTGAAGTTTATATTACCACTGTATGAATCTACTCAGGCTCCCGTAACAAAATACCACACAGATCGAGTGTCTTAAACAACAGAAACTAATTTTCTCACACTGCAGGCTGGAAGTCCAGCATTAAGGTGTTGGCAGATTTCATTTCTCCCGGAGCCTCTGTTCTTCGTTTGCAGACAACAGCCTTCTTTCTGTGTGTCCTCACTTTCCTGGTGTCTCTTTTTCTTTTTATAAGGACACCAGTCCTACTGCATTAAGCCTACTTTATGATCTCATTTAATCTTAGTTACCTCTTTAACTGCCCTATGTCTATGTACAATCACATTGGGCCTTAGAGCTTCAATATATGAATTCTCAGTTCAGTTCAGTTGCTCATATCAGGTATGACAGTTCAGATGCTCAGTCACGTCCGACTCTGAGACCCCGTGGACTGCAGCACGCCAGGCTTCCCTGTTCTTCACCAACTCCCGGAGCCTGCTCAAACTCATGTCCATTGCGTCAGTGATGCCATCCAACCATCTCATCCTCTGTCGTCCCCTTCTCCTCATGCCTTCAATCTTTCCCAGCATCAGGGTCTTTTCTAAAGAATCAGCTCTTTGCATCAGGTGGCCAAAGTATTGGAGCTTCAGCATCAGTCCTTCCAATGAATATTCAGGACTGATTTCCTTTAGGATTGACTGGTTGGATCTCCTTGCAGTCCAAGGGAGTCTCAAGAGTCTTCTCCAGCACCACAGTTCAAAAGCATCAATTCTTCAGTGTTCATTTTTCTTTATGGTCCAACTCCCACATCCATACATGACTACTTGAAAAACCATAGCTTTGGATACAATTCAGTCCATAACAACCTCTCTGTGCCTTAGTTTCCCCATCTGTAAAATAGGAATAGTAATAACATCTGTCTCATGTGTTGCCATGAGTTGATTAAATATTGTAAAAGAAAGGGCCCCCACTCCCCGCCCCCCTCCCCACACACATCTAAGCCTGGTTCCTGAGACAGAGTTCCTAAATCCTTTTCAGTTTCCTGCATGATAGTAATGTCTTTTGTTCTAATGATGTGATTCTACGTAGGCTCCTGGGTGGGGGCTGGTCACCAGAAAGACCAAGCCATGATTAGAAGCTTAGAAGAGGCGATAGAAAGGAAGTTAATGAACAGTCATGCCTATTGGATGACGTTGCTATAAAAACCCCTAAAGTGCAAGGCTCATAGAGCTTCTGAGCTGGTCAACATGTGGAGGCGCTGGCAGAGTGGCCTGATCCAGAGAGAGCCTGGGAACTCCACGCCCTCTCACATACCTTGTCCTCGTCTCCCTGCGTGTTCCTGAGTTACATGCTTTTATAATAAACAGGTAATCTAGTAAGTAAACTTCCCCCAAGTTCTGTGAACCTCTCCAGCAAGTTAAACCTGATGAGGGGTCAGGGGAGTCTGCTTGGCCAGAAGCGCAGGTGAGAACCTGGACTTCGTGATCGGTGTCTGAGGGGTGGGGTGGGGTGGGGTGGGGTGGGGGCAAGCAGCCTTGTGGGTCTGAGACCTTAACCTGAGGGATCTGACTGTCTAAGCAGCGGGCGTCAGGCTCGGGTGAAGTCGTAGCACGGCCCTCTGGTGTTGCAGAGACGCGCTTGGTGTGCAGAAGAGCTCCTGCACATGGATGAGTAGATGGGTCAGAAGTGACGTGTTCCATGTGGGCAGTGAAAGAGAAGTGGATTTTCCCCACTCAGTATGTGCACACAGCCACTCATAATAAATGCTGCATGTGACACTCTTGTCCTCACCTCAGTCCCCCTGCTCCCATCCCCTCCTCACCCCCACGTCACAAGTGCCAGCATTAGGTGTGATGACCAGAGTCAGACTTTTAGGTGTCAGACCAGAGTCAGCAAAACATTTTGTGTAACCTTAGACTTGCCAGGGTTCCTTTGGGAGTTTATTTCTTCTCAAAAACGGTGGAATAACTCATTTACTTGGTTGTGGGAATTAAACTGCATTGAATCAGATAACTAATAAAAAGTCTCTAACATAGGAGCGCAATAAACGGCAATTCCCTCCCTCGCTCTGCAGTCCCATTTAAGCACTAGTGAGAGTGTCGCTCTTCAAGATAATCGTACTTAGAAATATGTTAAAAGCTTATGGATGTCATGATTCCATTGCTGTGTAAAAGTACACATCTTAAGTGTTAAAAGCAAGACACTTTGGTTTCATGATTTCAGTGCTGCTCACGTGTTTTAAGGTAAAAGTCGGAATCCAGCACAATAGTAAGTACTGTCCCATTCTCCAGCATGAATCCGCCCCCACCCCCGCTTGAGGGGACAGGAGGAGGCCAGGCTACAGCTCTGCCCATTTGAACTGGCTCATCTGCCAAAGAGACCACTCGGTAAGGAAGAATGGGGAGATTTTGCTTCCCCTGAGTAAGAGTGAGGATGCAAAGACAGCCCAACAGTGGTTGAATATTTAAAGTATTATGTGCAGAGTCAGATCTCAGCCCTGCCGCCGCCTCCCCCCACAAGTGTGACCTTCCCTTGAGCCTGCTCTTCAGCACGTCCGTGGTTCAAACCTGGGTTCCCTTAAATCTCAGGACGATTGCTTTCTCCATGTGGTAGAGCGGTGAGTCAGCAAGCACTTTTTATAAAGCCGAGGGAGCAGTTGCAGAAGAGTCATCGCCTGCTGGAATGGCATCCAGAGGGGGCGAAATCAAAGCTCGGAGCTTTGAAAGAACCCTTACATTTTCATTTCAGGATTTAAAGTCACCAAAGCCTTAAAGCTCAGAAACCTGCATGACCCACGCTGTCCTTGAGAGAACACTAAAGGCACCGCCTCTAAACTGCGGCACGTCTTTCCCCTCTTCTGTTAGATAGCTTAGCTCTGATTCCATCACTGTGCGTGCTCTGAGCATCTCCCGACTGTAGGGAAGGTGGTTGGTGTTCCTGCCCCTGACCTCACAGGTCTCTGGAGTGTTTACTAGGGACGGAGCCTGTTATTTACTAGAGACAGAGGTGAGCTGGGCTGGGAACCCCCCTCCAGGAACTGGCCCCCGGTAAGGGGTGGCGAGCAGGCAGACAGGCAGAGAGGTGAGCGTTGTCGACGAAGCTTGTTGGTGCCTGGCCCGCTGTCGTCACCACGTGCGTGTTGGTCATTATGATGAGTGTCCTCTTTGACAGCATACGCTGTCAGCATAGGGTGTTAGCATAGGGCAGATTTTTCCAGGAGGGTGATCTTGCTCTGAAAAGTAGGAAAGAGGGAGAGTTAAGTAAGTGGTGCTCGCGGGCCCTCGGCTCCAGGGGGCGGGTGTCTTGTTCTCTGCTCGATTGCTCTCCACGTTGCAGACAGTCTGGGGAGAAACGGCAGGAACAGCCGATGTGCTCATTGGGGTCGGTGTCGAAATGCTCTTTGGGTCCTCCCTGGCTGCCCAGGCTGTTGCCCGGCTGAATAATGAATCAGGCTGACTCCTCGCTTCAGCGGATGGAGAACTAGGTCAGGCTCCACCCCAGCGTCCACAGGCACCTCTCTGGTGGAGCCCACTGAGATGCTGAATTTAGGAAGCATTTCAGTGTTTCCAGGAAAACCAGTGGCAGGTGAAGCCCAAGTTTGTTTCACCCTGTGTCCATAATGGCAGTGGTCTACATTCCTATATATCATGACCACAAGCTCTGATTTGCTGACGACTTCCCTGTGTGTTATGGAAACCACAATCTAAGGAAGATATTTGGAACTCTGAAACGCCTGTGCATTTTTAGAACACGCTCTGAAAGTCATTTGAGGTCACAGCCCTTTCTTTATTACTGGCTGCCTCATTTCTCAGCAAAATCTGGACAGTCCTGTAGGCAAAAATCAGGTCCACGTTGTTTCTGATGCAATAAATGGAGAGGAGAAGGGCAGTGAACAGTTCCAGATTCTTAGGGAGACATCCCAGGATGTAGGCTGTCAAACATGATGACTATATTACCTTATGGCAGCCACCAGTATGAAGTAAAATCAGATTCTCTCTCAGTTTCTCTGCAGACTGTATGATTATTCAAAAGGTCCTTCCTCATAGTCACATACAACAAGGCTACATATATTGTTTTCCCACCTGACCCCAAGAACATAGATATAAACAGCCTCCTTAGAGCAGCTCTGCGTAGCTCAGGCAGCAGCAGGATCTCTATGTTCTCAGAATGCAGGCGAGATGGGCTTGAGTCCCTGTCTCACATCCTGCAAAGTTCATGGGTCCCCCCCACACACACACCAGCACCCCCACCAGTTCTGCCCGTTACCTGGGCTTAACGTTTCTCTTGTGTGGACTCCCAGTGCTCCACTCTTGAGGGCTTTGCCACCATTCTCCTCTGCCAAGCATTTACCCAGAGCCGGAGTTCACCCTTCTCTTCATTCCTGACGATGTCAGCTGTCTCTCTAGCAGGCTTTTGCTGGACCACCAGGGATAATATAGAGGGGGCTTACGTTCCATCAGAAGTTAGTCACTGGTTTTCAAAACCAAGTGTTGGACTTTCACCTTTATACGTCATTCAGGCACTGCCTACCATTTCAGAACTTCCCCAGAGGCTCTCCAGCCCTTTGTCACTGTCCCCCCCCCCCCCCATTTCCTTTCTCCCCTAAATCCCTGATCCTTTCTCATGTAGAGCTGTCTAACCATTTTCCTCATCCACTTCTCAAAAAAAAACAACTCAGATGCCAGCTACTCAGCTTTTTCTACCCTGAACACATGTTACCTTAATTGATGTCTTGATGAGTTGTGTTCTCTGATTTCCAAACTCCTTGGGATTCTTTTAAAGTGCTTTATATTCCCAGACCCTTTGGACAGCTTTGGATCCTCTTTCAGTTACATGCAGACACACATGATTTTGGATATATTTGTAGGAGATTTAGAACTTCTTAAAGCCCATCAGTGGATCTGCGGGGTCCGTGGACTCTTAGGTGGGCTCGTGAGATGATGGAGCCTGGGGGCTTTCTTCTCCTTCTCCGCAGGCCTCGGGCCTCTCCCCATCCCCAGCCACCCAAGGTATAGCTGTAGTGATGTTTGATCATAAGTTGGAAAAAATTAAACAGAATTGACTGACTGGTGGTGGAATTCCCTAGTCCTGATGCTTTTGACTGGGCTTCCCAGGTGGATCAGTGGTCAAGAATCCACTCGCCATTGTAGAAGCTGAAGGAGACACAGGTTCCATCTCTGGGTCAGGAAGATGCCCTGGAGGAGGACATGGAACCCCCCTGCAATCTTCTTACCTGAAAAATCCTATGGGCAGAGGAGCCTGGAGGGCTGCAGTCCACGGGCTCTCACAGAGGCCGACAGCTGAGCGACTGCGCGCGCACGTGACTCTTTAGAAAGGGGTCAGTGGGCCCTCCTCTTCAGTGGCTCCGTCTGGTCCGACTCTGCGGCCCTTTGGACTGTAGCCCACCAGGCTCCTCTGCCGGTGGGACTTTTCAGGTAAACTGGAGGGGGCTGCCAGTTCCTCCAGGGGATCTTCCCAACCCAGGTATTGAACCTGCATCTTCTGTGTCTCCTGCATTGCAAGTGGATTCTTCACCCCCTGAGCCAGAGACCTTGTGAAAACACCAGCCACCTTTTGAGCATCACTTTGGGCCAGGCCCTGCTCTTAGCCTAAGGCTTCCCGTTGGTCATGCCAGTACCCCCAGGCGGTCCACACCACCACCCTCACTGCAACAGGTGAAGAGACTGATGCGTACCAACGTTTAGTACCTTGGCTCCAATCACACTGCCTATAGTAGCCAGCGTGGGGTTTGATCCCATGTCGGTGACTTGAAAACCTTGGCCCTAAACCCCTGTCCCACGTCCCCTCCCCCCGCACCACTGTGCCTCGCTCCTCGAGGTTTACGTCAGCAGAGCCGTGCGACCTCTGATGTCACAGCATCAAACCCTTCCAGTTTCTTGAAATACTACTCAGAGCGGAGTGTTCGGCCTCTGAGGTTCATTGATGTGCCTCCAGTACTTGGCATATCACAGTTGTCAGTACATCTCTGTTAGATGAGTAAGTCCGTCCATCCTACAAGGCTCAGCTCAACACCACATCCTTCAGTAAGCTGTCCTTTCTTCCCTCCCTCCGAGTTACAAGACTCCCAACACACACGCATGCCCCTCTGTCCCCATATTTCTCATTGCCATGCAGCAGATTCCAGCTTCTTGTCTGCTCTACATCCTGCTTATTTCCCTGTGTCTCCAGGAGCCAACAGGCACTCAATTAATGTTTACTTATTGTATACACTACACAGTTGTTTTTGTGCTGCAGAGTAATCTAGCTGAGTGGTCAGCACTTCCAATAAATGAATATGGATTAGGATTACACTTGCAGTGTAAACTAAGTTGTAGCCTTTCTCTTGGCTTTTTTCTTAGTTTTTTTTTCTTAGATTTTTTTCTCTTAGTTTTTTTAATATCTATAATTTAGTGTTGCTATCAGGTCTGGAATCATTGACTTTTTTGTCATCATCCTTCAGTACTCAGGCAGAGCATTAACTGTGTTCTGGGCGTCAAAGGTGCCGTTCCGTGGATTACGCTGGTCTGACACCATGCACAGAGCCGGCTCAGCTGGCTGGAGTCAAGGCTTGCGTCTGACTGTAACTCCATCGGCTCCCGTGCCGTCGTCTCTCCCCTCCCCCAGTTTTCAGCCGGTAGGCTCTCATCTTGCTTGTCCTTGTTAAAACTCCGGAGGAGGAGGAGAAGAAGGCCTGTGGGAGAACGAAGGAGGACATGAGAGGGTCTCCTGGAGCCAGAGAGAGAAGAAGAGAATGTTTGCTGAGGGCCTGCAGGGCCCCTTCCCTGAGCGTCCTTGCCCACTTTGGGTCTCCTGGTGCTCTGAGCCTGGAGTTACTGTCGTTTTCCAGCTGAGGACGCATAGGTTCCTGGAGGCTGAGCCACACCAGTGGGTCTAGAGGCATGCAGACACAAGACTGACGGGCCCCAGAAACCAAGGCTTGGCACTGTGTTCTTCCCCTCGACATGTGTCTCAGGAGGAGGTTCTCTGCAGGCATCCGTCTCTGTTACTGGAGGACTCTAACAGAAGGTGAAAGGGGATGTGTGTTTGCAACCAAGACACGAGCATTAGTTCCAGTGCAGGGGAGAGAGAGCAGGTGGGAGAGAAAGCAGCCCCGACCAAGAGCCGCATCCCCCCCGGTTCAGCCGTGACCTTGGTTCCCTAAAGGCCGATGGCGGCGACGGGCACAGCAGCAGACTCTGCCCAGCCCATCCTCACAATACGCGCAGGCTACTGTCAGACAGGGGCTTCAGTGCCCTTGTTCTACAGGCGAGGAAACTGAGGCACAGAACCGTGAATGGGCATGCCCAAGATCATACATCCTAAGTGGCCGTCCTGAGATTTGAGCCTAGATCTGCCTTTAAGCATCGGCCGTGGGAACCAACATGACAAGGAGTAAGGAAATTCTCCAAGTGTGGTCCCCAGACCTGCCACTTCAGCATCACCTGGGAGACTACTCCAAATGCAGGTTTGGGGGCCCTACCCTGGCCCACGGAATCAGAAACGGTGGGGATGGTGTCTGGTTTTCTGTGTTTTAACAGAGCCTTCTGAGTGTTTTAGCTGTGGCTGACATCAGTTAAACTAGAGAAATCTTTAAAATCCACACATAAAAGTTAAAATTTATCGATAACATGATAAATGCTTATTGAGTTCTTATTATATGCCAGATATGCTAAAGGTCTTGCCTATATTGTCTCAGTCCAACAACAGTACTATCAAGTATAGGTACTATTATTCTCCCCATTTTACAGATAAAAAACTAAGTCTTAGAGACCGGCAGTGATTTCCCCACAGTCTCTGGCTGTAGGTACAGAGTCGTGGCTTGAATCTAGAACTTCCTGATGACACAGTCGGTACCCTGAACCATTCGTGACTCATTTCCACCCTTTGTGTAAAGAGCTATTGAAGAATGCGCATCAGAGTACAAGTGTTGATTTTTTTCTTCTTCAAAGTTTGAAAACAGTGTTTAAACAGTCAGACTGGTTAGATACCGGTCCGTGTTTGGACTGACTGTTTTGAGCTCCGCCTCTTCTGCGGGTGTTTGTTGGGAAAGCTGATTATGCGTGATTTCCCGACTGCGGGAAAGCGGCGGCAGTGAGCCTCCCTGGCCGCACGGGGGCAGCGCCGAGGCGCGCGCGCTCTCCGCCGCTGGGCTCTGGGAGGACGGAGCGGCTCCTCGGAGGGGCTTCTGCCGCGCGCGGCCACATCCTCTTATGTGGCCGCGGGGGCCGGCGGTGGAGTTTTTCAGACCAGAAACTAAGTTACAACAGCCGAATTATTGAATACATGCAGGAAATTAATTGTATTGTGAGGACTGTTGTCTTGAAATCCATGCATTCTTGGACTCAAAGACAAAAAACAGCCAGTATTCTTTTTCACCTTCCTTAATGTTAATAAATTCTTTGAGTCTTCACCGACTATAGCATTCTGTAACAGGCTGTATAAGAAGTGGGGAAATGCGTTCCTGGCTTCTAGTTTTAGGGCATAGCACCATCCCACAGTACTGCCGGTGTATTAGGGTATTATCCCCTGTAACCCCCCCAACACACACACAGCCTGCCGTATTGAACCCATTTCCACCCGCCGTATCTCATGCATATGATACATTCAAACCTCCGTCTCTGTGCCAGAGGGTGAATTCACTGGAGTTTTGACTGGAGTGACTATAACTTATTATGCAAACTAGGACACTTTCGAGAATAAAAGGAGCTGCTCTTAACGATTTTGCCAGAAAACAAAACATAAACCGTGCGTGCTGCGGATCATTGGAACATGGGGGTCACGCTAATTAGAAATCTCCCAATCTCCTTTCATTTTCCCCCTTGGATGACCCCCTTCAAGTGATCATTTGCACTTTCGCTCAGCAGTGCTCATGGTGGGTTTTCACCTGTACTATGTTGTTTTCTCCTCGTGAGAACCCTCTGATGTAAGTATTGCTGTTAATCCCATTTTTGCAAATTAAAGAAATGAGACTTTGTAAGTTACACCGCCAAGATCACAGTACCTTTAAGTCGGAGCTAAAATTTTAATTTAGGCTGTCCCTGCTCTTGGGCTGGGCTTCCTTGGTAATTCGGATGGTAAAAGAATCTGCCTGCCAATGCAGGAGATGCGGTTCCATCCCTGGGTCAGGAAGAGCCCCTGGAGAAGGAAATCACTACCCACTCCAGTCTTCTTGCCTGGAGAATTCCATGGATAGAGGAGCCTGGCAGGCTGCGGTCCATGGGGTTGCAAAGAGTCAGACACGACAGAGCATACATGCTCTCGGGCCTGATACGCTCGACTGTGCTGGCGGTTCTGACGGTGCTGGCCGTTCTGACGGTGCTGGCCGTTCTGACCATGCTCCTGGCCTCTTGTGGGCCCCGCCCAGTTGGACCCTGCTCCTCCAGCAGCATCTCAGGCATAGGGCAGAGCAGTAAGAGAGAGAGCCAGAGGTCCAGCTGCCTGGGCTGGAAACCTCGGTCCACCATTTATCAGCCTTGCGCTTCACTCTCCCTCTTCTATGGAATGGATACAGTAACTTCGCATCAACCTGGTAGGGTAGAGGTGAGGATTGAATGAGCAAATGCCTATAAGATGACTTCTAGAACTCCCCTAAGGGTGGGGCCGGGTTGCCAGTAGAACCCACTGGGCCCCAGGGGGTGGAAACTTTCAGTCCATGCCCATCCCCAAGGAAGAGGGAGGAGCTGGAGGTCGAGTTCAGTCACCAGTGGCCCGTGATTTAACCAATCACGCCCATGTAATGAAGCCTCCGTACGACCCGGAGGACAGGACTCAGAGTTTCCAGGCTGGAACACATGTGGAGGCGGGGAGAGTGGCCCCTGGGAAGTGCATGGGAGCTCGGGACGCTTCCTCTGTACCTATCCTGTGCGTCTCTTCCTTCTGGCTGTTCTTGAGTTGTGTCCTTTTATCTAACCCTCCGGGAGACAGCGGAGGACAGAGGAGCCTGGCGTGCTACAGTCCATGGGGTCGCAGAGACAACTTCGTGACCAAACAATTGCATCAGTGATCTAGTACATAAAACGTTTCTCTGAGTTCTGCTGGCCACTCTAGTGAATAAAGCGAACCCAATGAGGACGGTCCAGCAGAACATTCAAGCTGTAGCTGGTCGGCTAGAAGCTCAGGTGATAACAGGCCTGCAGTTGGCAACTGAAGTTGGCAGGGGTATGGGGGAAGGGGTCTTGTAGGACTGAGCCCTAAACCTGTGGGATCTGATGCTGTCTCCATGTAGATAGTGTCAGAATTGAGCTGAACTTTCAGACACCCTGCTGTGACTGAGAACTGCTCTTGGGCGTAGTAGAGGAAAACCTCCGCACATTTGGTGGTGGAAAAGGTGAGATTTTCCATTATAAGGTGGTGCATAACAAGATCGAAATGGCAGACGGAAGCAGGGAGATTGTGGCGTTGTGATTTTACTCCCCAGGGACTACGTTGGGAACCAACAGAGAAGAGTTACTGGGCTGCACAGCACTGCCTGCAGGACGCAGAAAATGCGTCTTTACAGGCATGGCCCCTGAAGTTGTGGGTCTTAATGAAACGCGGGGGGATGCGCTGTGGTGTCCTCCTGCGGCGTTTCTGACGCGCCCACTCTCAGGGCCTCAGAAGGAGCAGCCCTGGCTCCGGTGGCATCTTCCCCTTGGGCAGTGTCTCTCCCACAGACAGACATGCGCACGTGCCCTGTGAGGGCGTCTCCCAGAGCCTTTCCCCAGGGCCCGGGGTCCCGAGTGCCTTTTGCAGTTGCTGTAGCGATGACCTTCTCTTTTTGGTGTTTCTGTAAGAGGCCTCACGGGCACCGTCAGCGTGCGAGAGCCGTTCCATTCCACGTGGGGTCCTCACTGGGGCCCAGGTACCTCTAGGACCTGAGGATCCACATTCTGTTAACGTTTTCAGTATTTTGGTTGGGTTTTTTTTGAGAAAGTGACTAACAATTCAGGAAAGAGGCACCCCGTCTGGGAATAGGCGCTGAGACACAGGGAAGGTTAAACTAGCCTGAATGTGGCCACTTAGGGACACTTCACTGCATTTCTTCGCATTTGTGCTCTGTTTTCTTACAGGTTAATTATTCTGTAGAGTTTTAAGGATTTGGTGCCAATAACAAACACTGAGATTTGTTATGGTGAACGCACACCCCCACCCTCTGTTTTCCTTCATTTCTGGATATTAGAGAATACATTTTGCCCTACTAGAAACAAATGCCAAACATGTATTTAATTCTTTTTCCCTTCTTTTCCTAGCTGCTTAGCAAGTAACAAATCTCATAGAGGTTACTCCTTGTGAGAACCCTCTGAGGTTCTTACTATTGAAAACTCCTGCCTGATACTAAATAAAAGATACTGATACTGCCAGATACTAGAAAAAAGAGCTTACAAATGCTGAAGCCCATTAGCCCTATCATTCTACTTGTCATAATTGGTTCTAAGAAAAAAACTGAACACACACAGAAAGGTAGGCAAGAATATAGTTACTACCACATTTTCTAGTAGTAAAAAATAGCCACAATTAAGTTTTTCAACAGTCGAGAATTAGTTATTAAATTCGATGACTGAACATTTTGTAGTCATTGAAGACACATTAAGCGCATTTTGTCGAGGATCTTGGGCTCCGTGTGGCCAGCGGGTAATCTCTGGTTCTCTGGTCTCCTAGTGTTTCGCTGTGCGCTCTCTGGGGTGGGTGGAGATGGCAGAAGAGGACCTCGCTCCCGGCAAGAGCAGCGTTGCCGTCAACAATTGCATCAGGCAGCTTTCCTACTGCAAAAATGACATCCGAGACACGGTCGGCATCTGGGGAGAGGTAAGTTACGGGTGGAAGTCATTCATCTCGGGCATTGCATTCCTGCTGTGCCTCATGAAATCCCAGAGCCCCAAGAGCCGAGAGACGCAGCACTGAGGAGTGCTGAAGGTGTTTATTGGGTACCGGGGATGTTCCACGCTCAGCCAGCCATTCTCACTTTAGGTTATCAGCCAGCAGTGGTCCCTGGTTCTGTCCTGTAACATGGAGATTGTTGGTAGGGTTGACTGATGAAGACGGCCTCTGTTGCCTTTGTGAGGACCCAAGGAAATGCACTCTGTGTGTGTGTGTGTGCGTGTGTGTGCGTATGTGTGCGTGTGTGTGTGTGTGTGTGCGTGTGTGTGCGTATGTGTGCGTGTGTGTGTGTGTGTGTGTGCGTGTGTGCGTGTGTGTGTGTGTGTGTGGCAGGGAGGGGTGGGGTGGATTTGATCTCCCTGGGGGTCACGTCCTACAGAACATATTTAACATGGGTGACAGTGTCAGCCCAAACCCTTCTCTTAGCACCGCTGAGGTCTTTTCCAGGAAGCCGCTGCAGGAGGAGTGGTTACCAGGGGGGAATTATGCTGGGGGCCACTCCCCACTGCGTCTGGCTGCAGATTTCTCTTAGGCTGCAGCCAGTGACCCAGGTCCTGGTGGGAAAGGACAAAGAGAGAGACAGAAAAGGCTCCAGAGATTCCCAATCAGCTCTCAGGTACCCGAAAGCACGTTGCCCGGTTGGCCCCCGGGGGCCCCAGGACCTGCCCTGCTCAGGGCCGAGCTCCTCGGGACTCTGTGGTGACTCAGCTCCTGAGCACGTGGCAGCCCTCAGCTGAAGGCGGGAAGAAGGGAGCCTGGCCTGCCCTGGGGGGACAGGGTGGGGCTGCCCAGCCTCCGAGAGTTGCTGGGGGGCAGAATCTCTCCAGGACCTGCCTCTCAATCCTGATTAATCTACAGGCTGGTTAATTAGCAGCTGGCTCTTCGCCCAGGGTCTGGACACAACTGTGACCTTAATGTGTCCATAGAAAGAAACCCTGCCCACAGCAAGTCACGTGAGCTGCAGTTCCCCCAAAAGACCCCCTGGGGCGCTTCAGGTCCGAGGCGGCCTGCTGTCTGCTGCCCCAGGCTCTGTGGGTCTGCATTTACGACAGCCTGCGCAGAGTTTTATTTACCGCCAGTGCTCTCGCCTGGAAGTGGCTCTCTTCCCCTTTCGGAAGATTGCCAATCATCCTGGATCTCAGTTGTAGACGCTTGGCTTAAATAAACACTGGCGAGCAGAGGCATTGCAGCACCCATGTCTGCCACCCCGGCTGCAGAGCTTATGTTCACTCTGAGAACCTGTGATGGGACATCGTTCTTAAAACCCAGACCAAGGAGCAGGTTTTCTGTCCTGCTTTGGAATTTGAAGATCGGCCAAGAAGCCTCACCATTCTTCCCCGCCAGACCATCCCGATGGAGAGGGAAGTGGTAACCCACTCCAGGATTCCTGCCTGGAGAATCCCCATGGACGGAGGGGCCTGGCAGGCTACAGTCCAGGGGGTCACGAAGAGCTGGACATGACTGAAGTGACTCAGCCTCGCATAGCGTAGCCTAGACCTCCCTGGCATCCACGCCACAGCATCTGGGCTGACTGTGACCTTCAGTGGACACAGCCTTTCCGTCAGGCAGCAAACATTTAGTGATTTCTTAAAACGCCTGCGGGTTTGCAAGGGGAATGAAGTTGGATAGGCTAGTGTTCCTGCCTTCAAAGAGCCATTAGCATGGCTCCTGGAGGCAGGAGACCAGACCTGAACACTGATGCTGGAAACCTCTCTCCCCAGTGTTGGCATCACCGCAGCACCGGCCCTCCCCCTCCCGTGGCTAAAGGCATCTCGGCCTCTGTGTCGATTGTGACCAAGTCACTTAACCTGTAAGCCTCAGTTTCCCCATCTGCTAATTAATAACAAACCAAGCTCTGAGGCAAGTGAGAGCGTTCGTGAGCCAAGGAGCCTGAAGCGTGTGCCATGACATCTGAGATGTCACAAAGGCACATCGGCGTTAGCTACTGAAGCCCCGAGAAGCGTCACCAAGCCGTGCCTGCTGTTTGCCGGGCGGATCACAGATCAGAGGGTGTAAGAGCCAAGAAGAGACAGCCCTTGTGGGTCCAGGAAGGCCATCACGGGGACAGCTGGTGGGGTCTGGGCAGAGGGGAAGGAATGGGGACAGAGGGGTTTCAAGAGGCCGGCCGACCCAGAGTTACTAAGAGACCAGACTCTCCAGGGAACCTGCCATTAGCCTATTTTCTTAGAGTAAAGATTCAGAGTGTAAATAATTAAAAATGAGAGCCAGTTCGAAAGCAGGCTAGGGACACATTTCAGAGGATTTGGAGGAGAGAGAAATTGGGCATGTGAGGGGAAGATGAAGGATTTATAAATATTTGAATCAGGAGAGGATATTTCTCCCTTAAAAAACAAATTTCAGACCCAGGGGGCGATATTTTGACCACTGAACCGACATCCCTTGGTAGCCACAGTCGTCCTGAGGATGCGTGGCTTTGTGCAGGAGGTGAGCGGTCTTCTCGTTGAATCGCAGGGGAAGGACATGTACCTGGTCCTGGAGAACGACATGCTGAGCCTGGTGGACCCCATGGACCGCAGCGTGCTCCACGCCCAGCCCATCGTCAGCATCCGCGTGTGGGGCGTGGGCCGCGACAACGGCCGGTGAGTGCCCCACGCGTCCTGTGTCGCCTTGCCGGTGGCCCAGTCTCAGCGCCAGCTTGGAGCCTCGCTGCACAGCACGTCAGTGTATGGAGCATGACAGTGAGCTCTCTGCAGAAACGGAAAGAGTGAAAGCACATCTCCGTCCCAGCCTCGTAAACCAGCTGCTTCCACTCCCCGTCTCTGTCCCTCAGGCCCCTTTCAGCTCTGGACCCTGCCTCTGGTTCTGCACGGGTCTCCACCTCCCATCCCGTCTAAGTTCCCAGCTCATCCAGGCTCTCGGAACTCTGACCTTATTTTTTTCCTCTTCTCTGCAGTCCGTTTTAAAGTAGAGTCTCAGCTATTTCAGATGCTCTGCTCTTGGTATTTTCTTTGGAGAGGGCTTGTTGGAAGGGAGAGGTTGAACCGCCTCTAACCACAAGCTATATTTTTTTTAATTATTCTATTGAAGTATAGTTGATTTATAATGATGTGTTCATTTCTGCCATACAGCATAGTGATTCAGTTACACGTGTGTGATTTTCATATTCTTTCCATTGTGATTTATCACAGGATATCGAATATAGTTCCCTGTGCTATGCAGTAGAACCTTGTTGTTTATCCAGATCATAAGCTTTAGGTCATTAACTCATTGCTCATCGGGAACTCCTGGAGTTTGAAGTTGGCTGAACATTTTTAACATTTGAAATGTCTGGTCAAACCAACATTCCATTCAATGTGTAATTTTTCTGAAATTCTACTGAATGTTTGTCATTTCAAGCAAGTACTTCTTAATTAGATGTGTTGTGGATATTTTTGTTCTCCAGAGTGACTAGAAACAGGGAAGTTCTGGTTTTCAAGTACCTGTTCTAAGTAATAAAGTGGCAGGTATCACAGACATCAGATTTTGATACTTTATTAAGTAAATTAGGCTGCATGAAATGCATCTAACTCCTGAATTGTAATTAATCTTTGGCAACTCTCAGGGTGCCTGCAGGCCTCCTAGCACTTAGGGACGAGCTGTAGGATGATTTATTATTTGGTTGAAAATGGACAAGAGCGTTGCGGAAGCTGGTGAAGTCCCAGACGACAGAGAGATGGCTCTCTGGAGCCTGTGACTCCATTCCTGGGTTTTCTGGTTTATTGGGTTGTGTGGTCCTCTAGGGGGTTCAGCCTTGGCTTCACCCAGCCTCGGGCAGTTGCAAATTCAATGGTGTTTTGATTCAGTTCCAAATGCTAAGCCTGAAAGGAAAATGGATAAGCATTCATCAAAGAACAAGCATTTTTGCTGGAACCAGACATAGAAGTGGTCGCAAAAAAGAGAAGTGTAGTGTCCTTTGATGGCTGATTGGATAAACCTTCCTGGGAGCACAACTGTATCTTTGAGATTTTGTAACAGTGATGAACAGTGACAGCTGTACCAGGTGCTTTGAAGGGAGTGAGTAGCTAGATTATGCATCCACACCTGTCATTCACTTGCTTGGCAGAGCGGGAGCACTAAAATTAAAGGAAAATACATGATGGTGTCTGTACACTTTCAAAAATGCTTAGCCTTGATGGAAGAGTGTAAGATGCTTGATCCCTCCCTACTTCCTATCCTCCGTGTTTGTCTTTAAGACAGGAGCCGAGGTGAAGATCATTGTATGCATGTCCAAGTGGATGGGGCTGTGTTTTCTTAAGGTTAGCTTGTGAGTGGATTTCATCAATAAGGTTTTCAGGTCACCCCAAGTCTTTAAGGCCAAATGCTGTCTGTTCAGGGTGAAAAATATGATTCAAATTCCAGTGGACAAAATTATTCAAGCCCTGGGTTCAGTTTCTCTCATGCGTGAAATGGGGATGATAATAAGGACCCCAAAGCATGTGTGTGTTTGTGCCTGTGTGTATGTATAGTAATTGGCATGGTGATGGGGATATAGAAAATGCTTAATGCATGTTAGCTTTGATTTGTTAAAGCAATATCCACTCTCGGAGAGATAGCCAATTACATGGTTTCCTTTCAAAGACAGAGAGGGTGAGGGGGGGATCAGACCTCAGGGAGGTTTTGAGTGCAGTTTATCATTTGGTAACAGAGGGCCAGAGTCTGTTCTAGATGCTGTGTTCAGTTGTCCTACAAAGTGGAAAGAACCACCCAACCCTCCACTGCACCCGATGATATCGGCGTAAATTAGATTACCTTGCCTTGGTTATGTTTCTGAAATGTGCACTGAGTTACTCATGTTTTTTAAACCCCTTCTTGTTCTTACTCAATGTTAGCAGGTAAGTGTAATTTAGAAATACACTGAGGGTTCCACATTAGCTTTCAGGACCTCAGAAGCTCCTGCACTGGTTGGGGGCCGTTGAGCTGGGCTGCTTTTGGAAGCAGTAAATAAAAAATATGTCTGTCAGGGAAAGTTTCAGTTTCTCCCCATTGCAGTTTTCATTCTCTGAAAGAAGGGACCTCTGTATTCCTGATTATTATTCCTTTTTTTAAAGATACTTGGTTTTGCTTTTGATTCCTTTTTTTTTCTTTTTTTCCTTTACAGCAATTTACAAGAGCAAATTCAATTTGTAATGCTGCGAAGGGACTTACACTTTGCATGAATAAAACATAAAAGTGTTTCATTTTGCTTGCAAAAACAAGTCCATTTCGAATTCTCTTTTGTAACTTCCCTTGCTGAGAAAATGGAATCTCTTAGGGGATTTCTTGATGTGGTTAAAACGAATATGAAAAGTATGTATACCAGAGACATGAAGGGCAGTTTCTCATGAAGTTCTGAGTGCTTCACTGAGCCATGTAATTTCAGAATTTATAAAGTTATTTTGGGTTTAGCATTTTCTTAAGGCTTTCGAGTGGGTTTGGTTTGCTCTGCAGAAATTCCTTATGGAGGAAGTTTACTTTGGGTAAGGAGGTGATCCAGCTGTGACACCCCCCTACTGATCCCTCAGGTTGATTCGGAGAAGCCTCTTATTATGATTAGCTGAGAAGTCTCCTTGGCACCAGGGGCTGGTTCTCTGCAGGATGTTAGTGGTTGCTGGACAGGACTGAAGTTTTTGTCTTGTTCTTGAGACTCACGCTGGTCTTAAGTACGGTGCTTCTTGGAGTCCATTTGCATTATGCAGCCATACACTCAGACGCTCGGTCATGTCCAATTCTTTGCTACCCCATGGACGGTAGCCCACCAGACTTCTTTGTCCATGGTATTTCCCAGGCAAGAATACTGGAGTGGGTTGCCGTTTCCTTCTCCAGGGGATCTTCCTGACCCAGGGATTGAACTCATACTTCTTTATGTCTCCTGCATTGGCAGGCAGATTCTTTGCCCCTAGTATCGCCTGGGAAGCATGAATACTAGGCAGAGGGAGGCCTCCCTCATCTTTCTTGACTGTTCTGTACTTTAGTTCTTTTTGACCACAGTGAAATAAATGTGCAGGCTCCCAGAGGCACGGACTGGGGAAAGGGGTTTCACAAAGAGCCCTGTTATTTCCAATCAAAGTTGGGACTGCAGCCCCGGGGGGCACTCAGATTGACCTGCCCCCAGGGGGAGGCTGTCCCCGTCTGTGCCTGGGTCACAGAGCTGGCGTTTTGCTCCAGGGCCTGGAGCAGGCGACCCCACTGACACCTTGCATCTGTCTCTGTGGACCTACGGGCTTCTCTCCCAAGGATGGGTTGGGAGGACTTAACAGTTTCAGGGGCTCTGCCAGTCCTGGCCACAGCTCTCCTGTTTACTCACTGGGCCCTGGGAGAAGGCACGCTCCTCGTTCTTGTAAAGAGGTGTCAGCAGCAAGCAGACACAACTCTGAACACAGGCGACCTTAGAGAGGGACTCTCGTCGCCTCTTGCGGCAGGTCTAGGAAGGGGCGCAAAGGTCCTCTGGGTGTTGCCGATAGTCTGCTAGTCCGTTTGTTTCCCACGAGAAAGGAAAGTGGGATAGTTGCAGGGTTTCAGACCCCATGAGTGGGATTTTCCAGGTCTCGTAGCATGGAGCACTAGTCAGGTCAGATGTTCATAGACTTCCCTTGAAATGGGGGCGGGGGGTGAGGGAGCTTCTAGAGTCAGTTGGAAGAGTGTGTTAAACCAAGTGTAACAAGCCCCTTTGCTCCGGACCCTCTCACGGGTTCTCCTGTGCTGGTGTGGACTAGGACTCTTTTCTTCATGGAGATGTGATCACATGGAACACACTTTAGGAAATGCTGCTCTGGTCAATAAACTTGTTAAATTAGTGGCAACCCTAGGTTGCTATCTTTGTCTTTAGGAAGAATTGGAATTCCTTGTAATAAATATTGTAAGTGGAGACCCCCACTGGGCCTGCTCTAAGGAAATCCTTCCTGATTAACAGCGACCCTCGCAGCCACTGGGCCCAAGCTGTTTTTACAAAGCACTTTCGTCTGCAGGTTGAATCTCAGCCCTGAGATACTGTTTGTGTTTATAGCGTGTATAGCAGAGCCTCTCTTCTGAGAGTGTGTTTTATGCATCTCTTTTCTCTTTTTGATGAACAATTTTTACCTTGTGATAGATTATTCATAAATTTTCAAATGTTTATCTTTGGCTTAACTGTTTGATCCAGTTAAGATCTCAGGGAACTTTTGTCTAAATAGCAGAGGAAGTCTCAAGTGCACTGAGTTTTTTTTTTTTTTTTTTTTTTCATTTTCTCTTCTCCTGGGATATTTCCAGCTGGTGTTACCCACCAAGCTCCTGGCTTTAGTTGCCTTAGAAGTCCTTCACCACAGAGTTCCTGCTTTGGTCTTCCTGCCAGTGTTGTTTTGAAACATTTGAAAAATGTTTGAAGCATTTGAAAAATGCTACTTAATTTCGAGACTTGGGGTGGGATGGGGTTGGGGGCTGATGCATGGGGCATCCTGACTGTAAATGAGTTAAAATATGTAAAACTGTAACTTACAGGCTTTTAAAATGTAAAAGATGGCTGAGTAACCAGTGTCTTTAAACCCTTTTATTTTAAAGATTAACTGAGGTCAGAGAGTGTGATTTGCCTTAAGTGACCCAGCTAACTGGGCAAACACAGGCTCCTGGAATTGTCCTCTGTCCAAGCAGGAGTTCCTCTGTTAATCCTGACAAGACATAATGGATGGTGCAAAGTAACCTGGGGTCAGCAGGGAGACTAAGAACTTCACACTCTAAGCCTGGTCCCTTTCCTTAATGAGATAAAACCAAGGTTGTGAATTAAAAGTAGAGGCCCCTGAGCTAAAAGTGTCTTTCTATCGTTAATGGATTATTTAAAAAAGGAAAGGTGAAAAACAGTATGAGACTCAAATGCGTGGACCCAATATGGCCTGGTTCTTTACAGAAAGAGTGTTGAAAGTAATAATGCGTTCATTGTCACCGAGTCAGGCAGTCGTGGTGACTTCTAAAGGAAGTCAGTGGAAGCAGCAAATCCTGTTCTGCTCTCCGCTGTCTTCCTAGTCTGACCGGCCGAGGGACTCGTCTCTAAGTTGGTGGCGACCTGGAACCTTCACGCGTCGTCTTACGCCCACGTTCTGGTCACATCCCTGCGGCCCCATGCCGCTGCAAAGGATTCTGGGAAGCGGAGTCTCTGGCTGGGCCAGCAGTTGCCAAGTCAGTACCACCATCACCAAAGAAGCGGTGACGCAGGCAGGCCTCTGACAGCCTGGGCACGGATCGCCTCGGTGTTGCCAGCCTGCGACCTGTTGCTTCCGGCGCTGGTTACTGAGCCGCTCCACGCCCACTGTCCTCTGCCCGCTTTGTGAGGCTGGAGCTGGGCCTGGCGGACCACACTGCTGTTTCTCTGGTTTGCTGCCATTAGGCGCTGACCTGACGGGACTGTGTGGCTGCGGGAAGGGCGGGACTCACCTCCTGTGTTGTGAGCTTCCTCCTGGAACAGGGTTTTTATCTCGGGGCATCAGTTGTGACACAGTTTTCCCAGTACAGAAATGCAGAGCCACCAGCACGACTGGCTCAGGCACCCCCTGGAAAGGTCCGGGTCCCTGGCCCTCCTTCAAGTCCAGAGACACCAGCCCAGCATACCACCTCCTCAGTGTCAGAGGTCTTGCTCCATGGGGCTTCTCCAGACTTCTGGGTTTTACTAATTCTAGCCTCGGCCTTTGTTCTCTCCACCCTCTGGGTCACAGCCCCCTCTTGCAGTGGCTGTCTTCATGATGACTTCTTCCTATTCCCTTTTCAGCTGTGTAGTCACCATTCTTCATATGATCTCTCTCTGTTCCAATAACTGGTGTGGTTCCTGTCTCCTGTGTGTACTTTCTGGTGTTGACCCTTAAACTGAATTAGCCCTGACTGCAGGAGGCAGTGTGGAGGGCGTGCCTTCCAAGAAGAGGGCTTTCAGACGACCAGGTTGAGTGCAGCAATTCTTTCTGTCCAGCTTTGCCCACTGTGGGTGCCAAGGAAACATCCTTTCTGAGTTGGTAGAAGTTGTCAGTGATAAAGGGCAATTCTCTTTTAGGGGCTTAGAAATAATTGGCCTCTTGGTTTCTGAGCTAATCAGAAACTCACCTCTATTTTCACTTTGCCATTGTTTCTTTTCCTAGGGGTGATGGGGGGAGGTGGGTCTTCACCGGGAGGATGGAAAGCCTCCTAATGACAAGTAGTCAGAGTGTTCTCAGAGCCAGCCGGTAATGAAAGATTGATGGAATTCCAAGATCTGCTGATAAAAGTTTAATCTAAGGTATATGCTGTCTTGCCTCAGGGAGAAAAGTCTTCAGGGAGACAGCAGTAATTCTCTCCCTTTGCTCCAATATTATCTTGACCTCTAGAGTTAATTTCTTTTTAATACAGACACACAATAAGCAGAGGCATCAGGATTTACTTGACCATTCTGCTGACTTACACCTTGGTTGTATTTTATCTCTGTGAAAGTGGCCTCCTTGCCTTCTATTAATCATGCCAGGATGCTAGCTAATACTTCCAGTCTAGAATAACCTTTACAGAAAGACACTGTAAGGGATTGTCTAAGAGGTCCCTCAGAGGAGTGCGTGGAGGCTGTTTGCAAGCTGATCCGTCTTGGTGGTGCTGTCCCTGTTGGGTGTATGAAAGACAGTTTCTTCTGAGGAACGCATCTTCTGTCTTGATAACTGGTCCACTGTTTCTCATAAGCATGTTTCATCACCAGGCAGTGAGACATGGGGGCTTGAGGCTATCATGTCAAAGGGAAGCAAAAAACTGTGATGATGATCCCTGAGCGACTTCTACCTCTCGCACTTCCCCTGACTCCCAAGTCAGATGAGGGATGGCCCTTTCTGGATGCAGCAGAGGGGTGATCCATCATGCTAGGCTCCAGTGATTCACTGTCAGTCTGGAAAGTGCCACAATCTTCGTGGAACACTGGAGTCTTCCGAAACCAGAAGGAAGTACAGTATCAGTGACAACGTAGCCTAATGACCCACACCAGCATGGATTCACGTCTCAGCAGGAAAAGTTGTAACTGTTGTAACCCAGAGTGTCACTCAGTTATTGGACTATTGTATATAGATGGTGACTGCAACCATGAAATTAAAAGACACTTACTCCTTGGAAGAAAAGCTATGACCAACCTAGACAGCATATTAAAAAGCAGAGACATTACTTCGACAACAAAGGTCCGTCTAGTCAAGGCTATGGTTTTTCCAGTGGTCATGTATGGATGTGAGAGTTGGACTGTAAAGAAGGCTGAATGCCAAAGAATTGATGCTTATGAACTGTGGTGTTGGAGAAGAGTTTTGAGAGTCCCTTGGACTGTAAGGAGATCAAACCAGTCAATCCTGAATTCGTCAATCAATCAAGAAAATCAATCCTGCATATTCATTAGAGGGACTGATGCTGAAACAGAAGCTCCAATACTTTGGCCACCAGATGCAAAGAGCTGACTTATTAGAAAAGACCCTGATGCTGGGAAAGATTGAGGGCAGGAGGAGAAGGGGACGACAGAGGATGAGATGGTTGGATGGCATCACTGACTCGATGGACATGCGTTTGAGTAAACTCTAGGAGATGGTGAAGGACAGGGATGCCTGGGGTGCTCAGTGCATTGGATTACAGAGTCAGATACGACTGAGCAACGACAACGAATGATTCATTTCTACTCGCAGAACCACTTCTGACAGCAAGCGTGTCAGTGTTCCACACCAAGCAACTCTCCAGGTTCCTGCCCACAGTAACCAAGTGTGCTGCAATTCGAGTCAATTCCAGCACTAACTGTTGTTAGCCCAGACCCCCAGGTTGAAGGCTCAGTCCCCACAAGACTGCCCCCACCTCAGTCACAAGTCCAGGCCACCCCCACATCTGCCAGAGCCGCTGTAAATCGGATGCTCCCAGAGAGGTTTCTCCATTGGTTCAGTGATTTGCTAGAACAGTTTATAGAACTCAGGAAAACACTTTACTTACTATTACCAGTTTCCTATAATGGATACAAATGAACACCCAGAAGAAGAAGCACATGGGGTGAGGTTCAGAAGGGTTATGAGCTTCTGTCCTGGAGTTTGGGGGTATCTCACCCTCCTGGCCCCTGGATGTGTTCACCCCTCACCCCCAGAATTATCCTGACCCCATTGTTCAGGAGTTTTATGGAGGTTGCCTTACATGGGCTGATTGATGAAATCATGGGCTCTTAGTGATTAGCTCAGTCTCCAGGCCCTCTCACCTGCCTGGAAGTTGGGGTGAAACTGTGAAATCCCATCCCTTTAATCACAGTGAGGTTTTTCTGGGACCAGCCTCCATCCTGAAGCTATGTAGGGGACCTCCAGACATCTCATTCGTGTACAGAAAGATCTGCTTGTCACTCTGCATGTTTCAAGGGTTTTACAAGCTCTTGTGTCAGGAACCAGGGACTAAGACCAACTGTTGTAACAAAAGGCACTCCTGCCACTCAGGGAATTACAAGGGTTTTAGGAGTTTTGTGCCAGGACAAAAACTAATATATATTTCTTATTATATTATAATACCACAGTGCACAGGTGGTCAGTGGAGAAGACAAACGAGGACATTAGGTGGAATTCAGAAGTGTCTCACCATATATAATTATGCCAAGATTTTCAGAGCCAGGGTGATCAAGAGAAGGAATCCTGGAGTAGGAATCCCACTGTTTGCAATTTAATAATAATCATGGTTCTTCCCTCGCACTGGTCTAGGGGACACTTAGCATCCCAGCCTGTCCATCTGCAGTGGGGACCATTGCTGGAATGGCAGAGATGTGGAGGTGCCTTCATAGGACTGTCAGGCATTGTTCCCAGGCGCAATACTTTTATTGAGAATGTAATATTTTCCAGTAGTCATGTACAGATGTGAGAGTTGGACCATAAAGAAGACTGAGCGCCAAAGAATTAATGCTTTGGAATTGTAGTTCAGGAGAAGACTCTTGAGAGTCCCTTGAACAGCAAGGAGATCAAACCAGTGAATCCTAAAGGAAATCAACTCTGAATACTCATTGGAAGGACCGATGCTGAAGCTGAAGCTCCAATATTTTGGCCGCTTGGTGCAAAGAACCAACTCATTAAAAAGACCCTGATGCTGGGAAAGATTGAGGACAGGAGGAGAAGGGGGTGACAGAGGATGAGATGGTTGGATGGCATCACTGACTCAATGGACATGAGTTTGAGCAAGCTCTGGGAGATGCTAAAGGACAGGGAGACCTGGCATGCTACAGTCCATTGGGTCACAAAGAGTCAGACACGACTTAGCAACTGAATAGCAATATTTCTTTAAAGTATTACCCTGGGTCGATCATAAATGATTATAAAAATCAATAGAAATTTTAAAACATGAGATGTTGGCATGATTTTGTCTTTGACTTTAAATGTCTAAAACTCATCTGTTACTGGTTCCTTGTGAGTCTTGACTTGATGAGATGATGCCTCTTCCAGGCTAACATTAATATTACGAATCCCCTGGCCCCCTGCCACAGCCAAGTGGCTTAGTGTGTCCCTAACCCTCTTATTAAACTAGACTTGATGCTTACATACCACAGCCATGAATTAAAGCCTGGCAATGAATTGCACATGCGGGAGTTATTTTTTTAATAGACAAAAGTGAGAATTTGTAAAAATTATCCTGTAATGAAAGTTCAGTCCAGTCACTTGGGATCCATGACTTCCTTCCATCCTTCCTTCCGGCATGAAGGCACTTTCATGCCTGTGTTGGCCTGAGTCACACCAGCTGCCTCTGGGGTCCATATGCTTCTCGAGCTCGCTTGCCTCTCTCCTTCGGCAAGAGGACAACTGAGTTACGCTCCCTTCTTTATTAACATGTTCGCTGCTTTTCCTCTTAGCAGCACACAGCCTTTGGGCTCCAGCACCGGGTCTCCGGTTGCTTTATTATAACCTCAACTTCCAGGCAGTTCCCAAAGAGTGCTCTTGGGAACTACTCTTTAGAAAAAGGAAGAGAAGGAAGGAAATAAAAAATAAGAATTAGGAAATTGAAGTCAGGGTCCTCAAACAAGGACTCATTTCTGAAGGTAAAGTCCTCAGTAGCAGAGTCAGGCAGGCATGGTTTCAGTGGTCAGAGATTAGAAGTACCAGATTAGAAAGTGAAAGTGAAGTCGCTCAGGCGTGTCCGACTCTTTGCCACCCCACAGACTGTAGCCCACCAGGCTCCTCTGTCCATGGGACTCTCTAGGCAAGAACACTGGAGCAGGTTGCCATTTCCTTCTCCGGATCTTCCCCACGTCTCCTGCATTGGCAGGCAAATTCTTTACTGTTGAACCACCGGGCTTCCCAAGCTGTCTGCACTTAACACTTTGTGAGCGTAAAGCACATTATTTTCTTCCCACCAATGAACTTCAGGGAACCAGCGGCATTTCCGAGGCCCGCCAGATTAGAAAAGGCCGCAGTGCACTGATTTAGGGACTCTGAATGATGCCTGTCTATCACAGTCTGTCATCACAGACCTCTGGTGTAGATTTTCGTTTGCCTAGCACCCCACCCGCCATGCCTGCACGGAGAAGCGTGGTATTGTCCGAAGGCCAGCTTTCGGCGCTGTCAGCGGATTCTCCTTCAAGGATTGGGTTTACCGGGGCACTCACAGCTGGTGCTCTGGGACACCCCAGAGGGGTGGGATGGGGAGGGAGGCGGGCGGGGTGTCCGGGATGGGGCACATGTACACCTGTGGCTAATTCATGTCGATGTACGGCAAAAACCACCACAATATTGTAAAGTAATTGGCCTGCAATTAAAATAAATTAATTAAATAAAAAAGAATTTGGTTTACAGTGAAAATTGCATAATTTGTCATGTTTCTCTTTTTGCCAGGAAGTTTCGAGTTATAGCAAACTCTCAATTGCATAATATTCCATTGAACCATATGACTGCCTTTTTTGAGGACCTGAAATGGTTGGATGTAGTTCAAATTAATATTCAGCCTAGCTGATTTATAGAATCACTTCCTTCTTTCATTTGGTTTTAAATTTTATTCTAATTTAAGAGCCTGCTAGAATACGTGTCTTCTATTGTAAACCACTTTATTCTTTTGGAAAGCAAATGGATGTAAACTTTAATAAGTAAATAGAGTCCAGCTATAATGTCCCATTAACCAATAGAGTGTTTAAAATACAGATTTTTTCCTGATCTCCCTATTATTCAATAGTTGGTAAGTGCTGTGCATTCTGCAACGAGGAGTATTTTTGAGGGTTCCCCCCCCCCCGTACAATCCCTGGGTGGCTATGAGAACAACAAATTAAAAAATATATCTTTGGGGGCAATGAATATTTATTGACCAGTCCAAATGACACTTTTGCTTTCTGCATGAACTAGAGAATAATAGTGTCATGGAAGCCACCTCAGCCCTCAAGGTACTTGCTCACCAAGCTAGTTTTTGCCACCAGAGATCTCATTACAAAGATAAGCAGCAGTTACTAAAAACATTACATCTAATGGATGGTGTGGAATTTCTTAATATATTTCCTCCATAGAGTTGGTGGCCTAGAGTAATGGGTGAGCCCTTTATTATCTAGAGGAAATATTTTGATTTATCTCTGTATAGCTTCTAGCTTAAGAGTTCCTTTGGGTTTTGTTTTTTTTAAACTTAGACGAAACTATAGACGATATTTATTAAAAAAGATAAAACCTAATGCTGTTCATTAAATTCATTAAGTCAAAGGTTGAAATTAAAGGGAGGAAAATTTTTTTAAATAAAAGGTAAGGTTTTAATATATTTATACTGTACAGTTTAGAGTGCCTCTCTTTTAAAAAAAGAGAAGGTGTATATCTTAAGTCTTTGATTCTTGGGTCACTTTTAATGATCATGTTGTTAATCATTGTCATAGGCCTTGGACTCATTAGAACAGATTACAGCAAAGAGGTGTGTTAATCAGAGCGGGAGGAGAGTAGAAACGGCTGTCCTCATCCAGAAGGGGCACTGTGTCTTGTTTTGTGTTTTTAACTTCATAATTTAACCGTAATTGTACCTGTGTATTTTTAAATGATCTTTCAGGGTGGCTTTCTTTATGCCCAGGGCCACATCGTCCTTGTTCCTGCCTTGAAGTTGCAGACTGTGGGGTTTCTTTTCTCCCTCCCTCTGCCTCTCTTGTGTGGTCCCATCTACCTCTCTGAGAACCCATCAGACACCCATACATTAAGTCCCCAATACGTGTCAGCCACTGTGCCTGGCACCAGGGATGTAGCTATGAAGAAGCACTTCATGGTTCCTGCCTTCATGGGTGATAACTGAACGGAATAGCAATAGTAAGTAGTTAGATGAGCTCTTAAGTCCCATGAAGCACTTTGCAGTATAACTCTCAAGAGCTCAAACTATCAAACTGTCTGAGTATATGACCTGTCCTTATCACTCAGCCCAGGTGCCACCTCCTCTGTTCCTCTCTTTGTTACCGTTTGTGTCCGTCAGCGCTGTCTAGGTTATTCTTCTGTAGCGATCAAGACCCAGTAGCTTAAAACAGTCCTCATTCTACGAAATGCCGGTGCCTTGTTGCCTGGAGGTGCTGCTCCTTGTAGTTCTGTCCTCCTGTATCCAAGGCAGAAGATGGTACCAGTCTTTAGAGCATTGCCAGCCATGGAGTTGGGAGGAAAAAACGCACTGACTCTTAAAACGTCTGCCTGGGAACAACACCCAACACTTTTCCTCACGTTTCTCTGGCCAAAGCAAGTTACATGTCCAAGTGTGACTTCAGGGGATGGGGAGCTATACTTCCCTAGGAAAGGGACTGGATTTTCATATCACTGCAGTGCTGTATGATCTCTCTGATCGCTCTAGTCATGTAGATCTTAAATGACACTGCATCTTTCAACCCTGTGTAGTTACTTAATGTAAATGTGTGCATCTCCCCAGTTAGATTATGAATTCCCAGATAACTAGCACATGTTTTATACCTTATGCGTAACTCAGCATGGTGCTGTCCTTATGTTAGGTTCTTAAAAATGATTTTAAATTGTATGAAGGAGAGAAGAGAGAATAATCAGAACTCTTTCCGTGTTTTAATATAATGCTTTATAGTCTACTGAGGATCTGAGTACACTGTCTCTCCTTTAATCTTTTCAAGGACCAAAGGACATAATATTATGCCTTTAACAGATGAGAAAAGTGAGACCTAGACGTTGTACATGACTTGCTTACTATTGCACCAAAAAAATAAAAATAAAAAAGAAATGATTGAGCTGTATCTGAAACCGTGAATTCTAAATCCTGGGCCAGTGGTGTTTCCTACTCCCGTAGTTGTTAATGTGAACACCTCGATTTTTAACTTCTGCTGAGGTTCACACAGGGGAAGGGAGAAGGAAACTTCAGAAAGAATTGAAAGCCCGAGATGTATCTCCTGGCATTTGGGGGATAGCAAAGCTGAGGGGGACACACAGCAAAACTCCCGGCTTGAATTCAGCAGGCCAGTGTATTAGTTTATCTATAGCTCCTGTAACAAATTATCATGAACTTGCTGGTTTAAAACAATATAAACTTGTTCTCTCACAGTCTGAAAGCCAGTAGTTCAGCATCTGTTTCTTGAAGCCCAAGTCAAGATGTTTGTAGGCTCACTCTCTCCAGAGCTCCTGGGGAAAAATCCATTCCTTGCCTCCTCTTCCAGCTGCTGGTGGCTGCTGCCATTGTTTGGCTGTGCCCTCACCCCTGTCTCCACATCCTCTTTCTCTAGGCTTCTCTTCTAAGTTTGTGATCTCCCTCTGACTCTCCCTGGTAGGAATGTGTGCGATCAGATTTAGAACCCACCCAGATAATCCAGGAAAATATCCCCATGTCAAGATTGTCAACTCTGCTCAATGTTACAGGGCAGCCTGGACGGGAGGGGAGTTTGGGGGCAAATGGATACATTATATGTACAGTTGAGTCCCTTTGGTCTCCACCTGAAACTGTCACAACATTGTTAGTCGACTAGACTCCAAAATAAAATAAAAAGTTTTTAAAGAGAGATCATCAATTTAATCATATCCGCAAAGATCCCTTTTCCATGTTAGGTAACAGTGACGGGCTCCAGGGATGAGGGTCTGATGTCGATGCCTCTGGGACCATCAGGGTGGTGGGAGCCTCCTGCCTCCCCAGCACTTTTCTCCCCCGCCCTGCCCCTCTTCCATCCTCACCCATCTCTGTCTCCCCTCCAAGTGGTACGGGTTATATGGTATATGGGAAGGATCTCTGGAGTCTTGATACACATCCAGTTAATTCCTGGATCTGCCTCTTCTTGGCTGTGTGACTCTGGCGAGTGCATTACTTACCCTGAGCCTCAGTGTCCTCCTGTGTAGAGACAGAGGCCTTGGAACCTGTGTGCAGCTTGCTGTGAGGTGGTAAATGAGAGAGGGCCTGGCAGGGGCACCTGGCCCCAGTGGGCACCGGCCCGGGAGCCCCGCCCTGCTCTGCGCTGTCCCTCATTTTAGACTCCGCATCTCTGCACCCACAGGGCTGGGCGTGGTGGGCTGGAGGAGAGGATGCTGCCTGTTGACATTCCTGGAGCGCCTTCTCCCATTTATTTTTCTTAGTGAATCTAAAAATACACAATGTTTATTAAATAATTAATCATCCTTTCCTGGAAGGGTTATTTCATTTCATGGGTGAATAGTTGATTGCCAGAGAAACTATGTCTTCCTCCAAAATGATGTATAACATGATTTGGTATCTACATTTTTAGACACTTGAATGTTTTTTTTGTCTCTGCCTGTTAAACTTGAAGGTAATGTAGTGCATATTTGTTTGCACTTTTTTTCTTTTCGAGAGATACAGATGGGCATAGTAAAGCAAGCTCATATTTTTCCATTTCTAAAATAGTGTGTAAAACCTGATATATTAGTGTGTGTGAATGCCAATAAAGTTTAGTGTTTAGTAAATATTGAGTACTAATAAATACCATAGGTAGCAAGCCTTTATAATATTAAGCCTATGAAGAAAATTAAACAGTTATATAATTGGCAAGGAAATTAATGCAAAAGTAAAAAGAAAAAGATATGAAAGCCATTTTTTCTCAAACCCATTTTTGTAGTTTTACATACGTGTCTGCCTTCAGAATCTAAAATGCTAGCCTAGTTTCTTTATAAGGCAGTCCCTTTAGACATTTGCCGTATTTTTAGGAGATACTGATCCTAATGCTAGGTTGGTAAATAGGAATCATTTGCTGTCTTGTCTCTAATGACACAAGGGATCTGAAATGCTGGGTGGGGAAGAACCAGGAAACCAAAACCAGCTTTGGGTGAGGGTGTCTTTGATCCGCTAGTCATGTCTGCCAAGGCACAAAGCAGGCGCCGCCCAGCATGGCTACAGAACACGTCATTGTCGGACTGTGCTCCATCGAGGCCGTCACAGTTAGCTTGACCCAGAGTCATTGGGTGGCGTTAACTTCTACACAGGAAAGGCAAGAAAATGGGGGGAAAAAAGAGAGTGGTCAGATATTGAATGCTCTCAATACTTATCCATTATATCTGCAACTCGATGATTTCTTGGTAAATATCTACTGAAGGAGGAAAGAGAGAGAATTGTTCGAGAGCGCTGGGGCCGCGTGTGCCGTGGGAAGACTTGTTTCCAGGACCTGACTGAGCTAGTCGCGGCTCCCAGCACACACAGAGAGGTCTGCAGGGTTCAGAACGGCCAAGAACATCCTGTAGCTTTCATCTGTGGATGAACAGCGTCAGCGCTGTGTTCGATACTGAGTCCTTAAAGCGTTTGCACTGTCTGACGGCAGAGGCACAGTGCTGGCAACAGTGCGGTCTTTTGTTTTTGGTTGCCGCACCGCTGGAAGGGATAAGACGGACTTTTAAGATTTGAATTCCAACCTGCCACGTTAAGGTCTTCTTGTGCAAGTTATGTAACCTCTTCAGTGCATCCATTCCCTTATCAGAGAATAACACTGCGTCCCACCTAGGATTAACCAGGTGACACCTTTTTTTTTAATCTGTTGTTTTAAACTTATTTTTTAATTGAAGAGAGTTGAATTGCAATGCTTTGTGAACTATTGCTGTAAGCAGAGTGACTCAGTTACACATGTATACACATTCTTTTCATATTCTTTGGTTCACTTTTTTTTTAATTGGAATATAATTGCTTAACCTATGTTACGAGTTGAGAACAGTGTCTGGCGCATCCGTAGTGAGAGCCCCAGTCCTTTTCCCCTCAGTTCCATGCCTCTCCTCCCCTGCTGGCCTCTGACCCCGCAGGCTGTTTCCAGCTTTCACCTGAGTTTGGCCACTGGAAGCGGTGAAGGCTGGGGGCGGGGAAACCGTGCTCCTCTCCCCTCCGTTCACCCCCAGGCTGTGTCTCCTCACGGCCCCAGCCACCCCTGCCCAGGCTGCGGCTCTGCGGGGAGCCTCTTACCACCTCCCCCGTGGGCCCTCCAGCCTGGAGGTGGTAAGTCGCTGCTTGCTGCTGCCAGTTCTGAGTGCCGTCCTGTCTCCTCTTCGCTTCTCGGCTCTGCCGCCACCAGTGTGTCCCGAATATTCAGGGCGGTCTTTGTGCTCCTTCTTGTGCCCTTGATGACAGACCGTAAACATCTACTCTCGACGTTGCTCCTGCTGTCGCCTCTGTCTCATGCTTCAGAGGCAACTCTGGAGTAACCTTGAGGCTCAGGAGGTGAAATGAGTTACCCGGGATCCCGAAGCCGGTGGTGACAGGCTTCAGCGTAAAACCCTTCTCACTCGATCTCTCCTACCAGCCTTTGGATGGGCTAGTGTCTCTGACTCTTAATTAGTCTGAACATACAACCTATGTCCTGCCTAGGGGCCCACTTCCTTTTTGACTCCCACATCCTGGAGTGACGTATGCTGAGGAACAGCCATCCTCACCACCAGCAATTGCTTTGGGGTCACACATCACCAAGTCAGAAGTGACCTCAGCCTTCATGGGAGGGCGTGGGTTCCACCACAGTAGAGGGTGGGGTGTTACTAAAGATCGTTGATTACAAGCAGCAGAAAACAAATTGCGTGATCGTAAGCAAAAGACACGGCTCCCCAGCTGGTGCACTGGTGAAGAATCCACCTGCCGATGCAGGAGACACAGGTCCAACCCCTGGGTCGGGAGGATCCCCCGGAGGAGGAAATGGCTTCCCGTTCCCATATTCTTGCCTGGGAAATCCCATGGACAGAGGCGCCTGAAGAGCTGCAGACCATGGGGGTGCAAAGAGTCAGAAGTGACTTTGTGACCGGGTGCACACACACACACAAGCAAAAGACAGCTTGGTTGTCTTCTGAAACTCTGAGGCAGGGAGATGCCCAAGATGACAGAGAAGGGTCTGAAGAAGTGTCAGGATCATGTCTATCTTCCATCTCAGTTCTTGGCTTCGTCCTCTCTGCTTCTTAATTCTTACGGTAGAAATGACCCTGCGTACTCCTTTTCCAGCCAGTGTGAGTGTAGTGTCTCAATTACAAATCCCTAAGGGAAGAGACTCATACTCAGCATAGACCAGGCATAGACCATCCTGGTCACACTGCCTGGCCAGGATGTCAACCAGGGGCCCGCCACTGCCACATAGGCTGGGGCGGTGTGGTGTTTCCCAGAAAGGGGGGTCACAGGTGTGCACTAGAGAGCTCACGTCAAGAGTTCCAGCAGTCTAACTCGTAATCACAGGAAGCCCCATTTGGGTGCCCGCCACCTGCCAGACACAGTGCTAATCACGTTATATCTTGTTTTTTTTTTTTTTTTAATTTTAATTCTTAATAACAGCGTTAGGAGTCAGATTTTATTATTTGCATTTTGTGGGTGAGGAGAGGACAAAGGGAAAGTTATGCATTTGTACAGTATAAGCGGCACAGGGCAACTGAAATGGTAAGGGACTTTGCTTCTAGAAGGAATTAAAATACATTAACTCAGAGTGGCAACACTGGTTTGCTCATGCTGATCAAGATATGATTAGTGGCTAAGTAACTTTGATTAACAGAGAAAAGTGGAGTGGGGACAAATCAAAGTAGCTTGTATTTGTGTGAGAAATGTGTGTTAAAAGATCTTAGGTGGTTAAAATTATAAAACAGCATGTTGGATCAATTTGGTCCTACTCCCACTCTTTGAAAATTAGAAATTTTGCTTGAGGTAAGTAATTTAGCTCTTTTGTGGGAAAGTTTCTTCAGCTTCTGAGATGATTCAGGGCTTGAAATTACTGACTTAGTCTTCTGACTATATCAGGAGTGTTTAAATATACATTTCCCCACTCAGTTAATAACTCATGAATATGTTTAAATTTATCATCAGTGCACTCAGAAATCATCAAAGTAGATTTTGAGCTGTGAACATTTGCTTCTCTCCTTCTGGTTAATCCTGACACATCTCACATGTCATAGTTTTCCAAAATCCTAAAAATGAGATTACTCCCTATTAAAATTGATCATTAGATTATTGTGTTCTTGAAGATAAAATTTTAACTTGCTTAAATGATACAGTCTCCCCTCTTTTCCTCAAAAAATGTTTCCTATGACTGGAGAAGGTGGAATCTATAGCCTCATAGACTAGTGATGCTCAAACCTGAACACATATCAGAATCAGCTGTAGATCTTTATGAATACAAAGAAAGTTTAATCCCTAGACTTCCCTGATGGTCCAGTGGTTAAGAATTCACCTGCCAGGGCAGGGGGCGTGTGTCTGGTCCGTGGAAGATTCCGCATGCTGCAGAGCGACTTAGCCCACGTGGCGCCTGCTGCAACCTGCATACCTGGAGCCCGTGCTCCGCGGCGAGAGGAGCCCCCGCAGGGGAAGCTGCCGCCGCTGCTGGGGAGGCACCTCCGCTCACTGCAACTGGGGAAAGCCCTGCGGCAGCAAAGGCCCGACACAACCAGAAAACGGAAAAGAAAGCTGAGTCCACCCTCAGAAGGGTCTGGTTCAGTCGGTCGGGGGGGACCTGAGATCTTACATTTCTGAAAAGTTCCCAGGTGAGGCTAACTTTAGCTCCAGACTGCTCTTGGAAAACCAGTGCTCTAGGCTGAAGAAAGAATTTGCTGGGAATAATGCTCGCAGTTCTGTAGCTTTAAGAGAAAGTGGTGGGGGTGCCAGGTTTAAATAGTCTCTCTGGTCACTCGGCTCCGGCTTTCTGCTAGGAACCCAGTTTGGAATATATGATTTTCCTTTCTTTAGGGGGAAAGATAAAAAGCAGAGGAGGATTTACTGTTATGATAATGAACCTTAAAACTTAGGGCCCCTTTCAAGGCTCTGGGGAGGGGGCCTAGGGATGAGTTCACATGGTGTTTATAAAACTTGGAAAAGGAAGATATTTTTGTATTCATTTTCTTAAAGACGTCCCCAGAAATTGTCTCAGCGTTAGGTCCCATAAAACCTGAATCAACTCTGATAATTAATATAATTAACTAACAAAGTATAAAAGGAACATAGTTTGTAACAAACAGCAGGTTCTTTTTAATAGGTTAGGCAATCTCTAAACATGTCAGAAATAATGGTAAGTGGATAATCATCTCAGAGGACATGTGAACTTTGTGTGGAACTTACTTTAATCGAAAGAGCTAGATGGAACATTAAGTAGATGAAAACCCAAGTTGGTCTTAGCTTGTAAACTGTTTGATCAGCTTGTGTGTGCTATATTTTATTTATTGCATGTGTGCATTGTTAGTCATATCCAGCTCTTTGCAACCGCATGGGCTGTAGCTTACCAGCTTCTCTGTCCGTGGGACTTTTCAGGCAAGAATACTGAAATGGGTTGCCATTTCCTATTCCAGGGTATCTTCCCAAGCCAGGGATGAACCCATGTCTCTTACATTGGGAGGCAGATTCTTTACCACTGAGCCACATGGGAAGTCCATATTTTATTACATTTTATTTATTTGTGATGATAGCAGAAATTTTGGAGAAATGAGTTAGGTCCCAGTCTGGCTTCACCTCTTATAAATATATTCATTCATTCTTTTTGACCCTATTTTATCTGTAAAGGGAGATGTTAATAATAATAGTTGACTTAACAGGGATAATTGGATTCTGTAATGAAAGGATAGATATGAACAGACATTTGTTCTGATCTGAAGATATAAAATGCTGCACAATTTAGTAACCAGTAGCTGTACAATGCTATACCAGTAGTACAATGGCCATTCTGCTAGATCAGGATTTGGCAAACTTTTTCTATAAAAGGCCAGACTATAAATACATTAGGTTGTATGGATCATTCTGTCTCTGTCTCAACTACTTAACTCTGCCCCTGTTAGGCAGAAATAACCATAGAGAAGATATAAATGAATGGGTGTGGCTATGTTCCAATAAAGTTTTATTTTTATTTATAAAAACAAGGGCAGCTGTGCTAGATGATATACCAAAATTGACCCAAAATGCCACAGTCCTTCCCAATTAGGGGTTTCCAGTTGAGCAGAAGGTAAAACAAATATTAGCAGTTATAAATGATGGTTTCATTTAAACTCAATTTTGGAGAATCAAAATGCTGGCACATTTTATCTGCTTTACTTTCCATAGTTCCCTGATGTATCTGATATCTCTTTGGGGGATGAGCAAAGTGAGGTGAAGGAAGGAGTCAGGGTTAAGACATTAGGGGTCAAATGCCACCTTCTTTCTTTTTCTGCTTCGTGTCTCTGGAGGTGGTAATAACAGGGTGAGCTCCTGTTTGATCCCTTCTCTGGGATTCAGAATCAACAGCAAGCGTCTAAGAACAGAGATTTTTAACCACCAAGAAATTAGGTGGTTCTGTTTTTAATCTCTTAATTATTTTTAAAGATCACTGAGATGCACATATCTGTGAACTTTGGAAAACTAAAATAAAGGAGTTTTCAGTTCAGTTCAGTTGCTCTTTCTCTAGACATATAAATGCCCAGCAAGTGTGTGAAAAGATGCTTAACATTACTAATCATCAGGGAAATGCAAATCAAAACCACAATGAGGTATCACTTCATACCTGTCAGGATGGCTGTTATCAAAAAGACAGCAAATAACAAGTGTTGGCAACAATGTGGAGAAAAGGAAACCCTTGTGCACTGTTGCCGAGGATGTAAATTGGTGTGGCAGCTATGGAAAACAGTATGGAGATTGCTGAAGAAATTAAAAGTAGAACTAACCTATGATTTAGCAGTTCCGTTCCTGGGTATTTATCTGAAGAAAACAAAAACACTAGTCAGAAAAGATACATGCCCTCCTATCCTATGTCTATTGCAGCATTATTTACAATAGTCAAGGTATCAAAGCAACGTAAGTATCTATCAGTAGATTCATGGATTAATAAGATGTGTGCATATATATGCATACAATGGAATATTAGTCATGAAAAAGAAATGAAATCTTGCCATTATGTGACAGCATGGATGTATGTAGAAAGTTTATGCCGAGTGAAGTAAGTCAAAAGACAAATGCTGTATGATTTCACTTACATGTGGAATCTAAAAAAATGAAACAAACATAATGAAACAGAAATAGAGAACAAACAAGTGGTTGCCAGAGGTAAGAGTTGGGTGGGAAAGAAGTGGGTGCAGGAGATTAAGAAGTTCAAACTTCCAGTTGCAAAATAAATCAATCAGGGGTATGAAATGTACTGTGTGGCGATAATTGGTCAATAACTATGTAATATCTTTGTATGGTATCATAGTATAACTAGACTTATCCTGGTGATCATTTTGAAATACATGGAAATATCCAGTTGCCTATGTTGTGTAGCAGGTACTAAGGTAGTTTGAAGGGGCAATTATATTAATACTTCAGAAATAAATAGACTCATAGGAAAAAGAGATCAGAGGTGTGGGAGTGCAGAGAAGGGGAATTGTATGAAGGCAGTCAAAAGGTACAGGCTCCCAGTTATAAGAATAATATGTCCTAGGGATGTGATGTATGACATGATAACTATAATTAACACTGCTGTATGCTATATATGACAGTTGTTAAGGGAGTAAATCCTAAGAATCATCAGCCTAGGAAAAAATTTTCTCTCTTTACTTTTGTATCTGTATGAAATGATGAATAGTCAGTCAACTTGTAATCATTTCATAATGCATGTAAGTCAAATCACTATACTGTACACTTTAAACTTACATAGTGATATATGTCAGTTATACCTCAATGAAACTGTAAGTAAAAAGTTTTTTAGAGGAAAGAGGTTGAGTCTTATAATAAAATTTATCCTCCTCCCCCAAAATTATGCTAAGTGTGAAAAGCGAGATTCACAGGCTATATATAACATGATTACATCGATACAATTTTTTAAAAGACAAAACTGTAGACATGTAAACCAGACCAGTGGTGGGCTCAAGGAGAAGGAAAACATAATTTCTTTCAAGAACTTGGCTTCCCTCCACCACCCCCTAACCTCTACCCCTGCCCCCATCTTCCCTGTCATGGATTTAATATCAATTTAAGGTAGAGTTTATATTGCAGAGCACAAATGTGATTTTTCTCTAATTTTAATCATGGAAATTGCAGAGAGCAGGCGTTGCCCGTGGCCCCTCGTGTCACTGCCGAGCGAGCGTGAGGGCGGCCTGGCTGTGTCCGTCAGCCTGCAGTCAGCGCCCGCACCGCCTTGCAGCTCTGTGTCCCAGAGAGCAAGCGAGAGGGGGGCTCGGAAGGGAGACAGTTGAGCAGATGCCTTTTAAGCATTGAGTGTTGTGCTGCTTGTATGAGGATCCCGAATCATCAAGGTAACTACTGATGCTCAGCTCCCACCGCTAGCAGTTGGGAACGTGAGGACTGCTGGGTGAGGTCGGGGGAAGAGGGATAAGTCAAGTCTCTTTATACCCAACTGAGTGCCAGGAAGCTGCCCACGGTCTTCAGGCTAGAGGGAGGCTCTGTCTGCTGAATATTGCGTGAAGAAGATGGGCTGTGCTCCCTACCTAGGGCTTGGGGATGCCCTCCTCTTACAAAGATTTCTATTGTACACATGTATTATAAATAGCCTTTGCATTTTTTAGAGCGGGACAGGAAGGTTCCAGGCCATTGAGCATGATAATTTTTCCCCCCAATATTTTCTTTCTGTGAATCTGATGTTTCATACAGCAGTGGAGGTTTTCTTTGACAAATGCACAGTATAGTTTCTCCCAAGAGCAGCCATCAAGTACCCTGTCCTTTAAAATAAGTTGGGGAATATTACTCTTGGGTTTCATTGCCCGGGTTCATTGTAGATCTGAAGTTGCATTCTTTTCTGCTGTTTCTTTGTCACTGTGGCCATCGTTTGGCTGATTTATTTCTGGGTTCTTGCCACTCAAAGTGGAGTCTTTGGACTAGAGCATTAGTGTCACCTAGGAGCTTTTTTTTTTTTAGACATTCAGGCCCCACCCCAAACCTGCTGAATCAGAACTGGCATTTTCACAGATCCTCAGAGATGCATCTGCACATTGAAGTTTGAAAGGCTTCCATCCTGCCCAAATCTCACACCTGCTCTGTTGATACCCTTGTTAGGACCGCGTGTGACCCTCAGGAGTGCACCCCTGGTGAATTATCTTGATGTCCGGATAGGCGTGAGGATGGGTGCATTGCGCTTTGCTATGAACTCAATTTAGTCAGTGCTCAGTGCCAGCATGGGCCCCAAAGGCACAAACCCACAAAAGGCATCGCTGAGCTCCCAGGAGCTCGGAGTCTAGCGGGGACACAGAGTCCAGTGCTCTAGCACCGCGTCGTGGTGTCATCTGCCTTCCTTCACCCACCCAGAGTTCCTGCCCGCTTCTCTGAAAACAGTTTCTCAGTGTATAGTCCACAGGCCACCTGCCTCCCAGTCCTGGGATTCTGGGAAAAGAGCGCAGGGTCACTCCAACCATTCTGGGTCACACCCTTAGAGTGAGCCCAGGCATCTTCATTTAAAAAATTACTATGCACATTATAATCTGAGGGCCACTGACATGGGTACAGCTTTGATATCCTCGATGATTACACATTTTGATAGGAAGGGATGTTTATATATAATCTCAAATGTTCAAGGACTCATTCAGAGCTTCCCTTATCCTAAGTTCAGGGGGAGTTTCACATGACCTCCAAACTCAAAGCTGCTTTTTTTATCTTTGGGTGAGGCAATGTCAGGATCTTGTGGATAGTATTTAAAGATTGTTCAGATCACATGTATATATTTTCTAGCAGCACGTTTTCCAGGAGCAAATTAAAATCCTTTGCTCTATAATGAGTTAACAGTGTGAACACTGTTATGACAATCCCGTGACTTTCTTGTTTAATGTTTATACTCATCTAATCAAACAAATTGAAATTGGATTATGGCTGTTGCACATTATAGCAGTTATTATCCAGTTTAAATGCAGGTCTGAAGGAAATAAAATTGATTTTTCTATGGTACTTGCAGACACTGTAGGTTATTGGTGTGCTGTTTGAATTTCCAATTAGGTTTGTACAGAGGAGAATAAGATTAGTGCTTGGACTTTTAAAAAAATTTTCTTAATGTATTATGTAAATAAACTGATATTTCATTCTAATTAGGAAGGTAGATGACTTTAAAAAGTTTGGTGATCTGCTTTTATATTTTTATTTAAAGCATGTCAGGTTTTAACATGGATAGTAATTTTGAGGAACATTTTTATTTTTAGAAAGAAAAGAAAATAATAGAGTCGAACACCATTATAATACTCAGTCACTACAGTAACAGCTACCCTATTTTTCAGGGAATGAGCTGTAATATGTACCAGAATTTCACAGATAACTGAACCTATCTTTCAAAAAACCAAACCCTTCTTTTTAAAAAGCTGCCTTTATTTTGCAAACACCTTGTGTATATCTGTTCTGTGTAAGCACCATGCCCAATGCTAGGGGCTCAGAGTTGATCCAACATAGGTCCTTCACAACAAAGATATGTCCTACCACAGACAGCTCTGAAAGTGGAGCTATGGGCCAGAAAACACAGAAGCAAGAATGGCAGGCCCTGGAGAGTGGGCAAAGGCTTCAGGGGAGAGGTGACTTTGGATCTGGCCCTCAACTCAGAAGCAGGAGTTACATGGATGTTTAAATTGTAATACAGTTTATTCCTTAAATCATAAAGGCATCACATGCTGATTGTGTCCTTGTTTTAAAAGTACCCATAAAAAGATTAATTATTAAGTTCCATCATTATTAAATGTATTAAGCACTTTGTGTCAGGAAATGTGCTTGCTTCTGAAAATATAATGGAAAACAGTCCACAAATCCACTCCTAGGTTTGGTAGTCTGCTATAATGATTCACAGAACTCACTCACAGCTAAAGGACACAATTAAACTCAGCCACGAAAAGAGGCACATAGGACGAATCCAGAAGAGACCCACACGTGGGGCTTCTGTGTCCTCTCCCTGTGGAGTCGTGGACAGCATAGCTTTCCCAGAGTTGATGTGTGACAGTGTCCATGGAGCATTGCCAACTGGGGGGGAGTTCATCCAAGCCTTGGTGTCCAGAATTTCTATGGGGGGTCCCATCACGTGGGTGTGGTTGACCACACATGTGACTAAGCCAGAGGTGGAACTAATGCTCAATGACCCAAAGCCCTGACCCTAAGCCACGCTGTTAGACTATCTAGTCTGACCCAAGACCCCTGGGGGAACAAAAACACTCATATCAGGTATGACATTTAGTTCAGTCACTTAGTCTCATCGGACTCTTTGCGACCCCATGGACTGCAGCATGCCAGGCTTCCCTGTCTGTCACCAACTCCCAGAGCTTGCTCAGACTCATGTCCATTGAGTCAGTGATACCGTCCAACCATCTCATCCTCTGTCGTCCCCTTCTCCTCCCACTTTTAATCCTTCCCAGCATCAGGGTCTTTTCCAGTTAAGTTGGTTCTTTGCATCAGGTGGCCAAAGTACTGGAGTTTCAGCTTCAGCATAAGTCCTTCCAAAGAACACCCAGTACTGATCTCCTTTAGGATGGACTGGTTGGATCTCCTTGCAGTCCAAGGGACTCTCAAGAGTCTTCTCCAACACCACAGTTCAAAGCATCAATTCTTCTGCGCTCAGCTTTCTTTATAGTCCAACTCTCACATAGCCAGGTGAGTAGTGCAGCAAAGGGCATTTCAAGAGGAAGGGGTGGCTGGTGCAAAAACCCTGAAGCGGGAAGTAGCTGCGCATGTTCCGGAAACTGGAAGGAGAAGAGACCAGAGCAGATAGGAGGAGGAAGGAATGTGGTTGCAGCACTGACCAGACAGGAAGTAGGAACCAGATTCCAAGTAGCCTCAGAGACCCTGAAAGTGACTCTGGACCTTATTTCCATAATCGATGGAAAGCCACTGCAAAGTTTGAAAGCAGGAGCATGGGTGCTCAGACCTGTGACTTGTCTCTTTAAAGGGTCATGTGTGTGGCTGCTGTGAGAATGGCCAGTTGGGTCCAGAGTGAAAACAGGGAGGCTCTAGACTGTTGCGGCCACCGCAGCAGGAAGGGCCAGTGGCTGGCGCCAAGGGGTGGCCGTGAAGGAGGAGAGAGCAGGGGGGAGAGACGGCGGGCTTGTTAAGCACCCAGGCCCTTGGCTGTGGCCCTGTGCTGTCACCGTGCGCGCCTGGCCGTCCTCTCTGATTTGTGGCTTCCGTTTGGCAGCAGGCAGAGAAGCGGATAACCACACCGACCAGAACTGCGTGGACGGCAGGAAGGGCGTCCTCTGGCAGGATAACAGGTGCAGTCCTGTGAAGTCGGTTCATGTTTCTAGGCTTGGTTGCACCTGTTCTGACTGCTGAACCCCAAGACTAAATCCACCCCCTCAACTTCTAAAATGGGCCGTGTTCCAAACAGTTGTGTTTGCCGGAAGTTCATTGTCAACAGTTCTTTGTAACTGAGGTATTACTGGTCATAGATTGAATACACCATGAATTAAATCATGCTCCCCTTGGAAGACAACTGCTAACCAGAAAAGCCTAATATAAGATTGACAGCACAAAGCGTGACACTTAGGAATTCATAAATGCTGAATGAGTGAGATGTTTAATCCTCTTTTAAAACAGGAACATTAAAGAGTTTCTGGTATATCTGTGGTATTTTACTAAACCAGACAAGCCCTTTCAGTTCCATACTCCCTTGATTTTCCATGTTTACTTTGTATTTTCTGTTCCCTACAAAAGGAGTATATTCAACTTTGAATTTGGCAAAAACCATGGCTGATGTTCCCTGCCTATTTCATTTTGTAATTGCTCAATCAGATAACTTATTCTTGCCCAGAAACAGAGAGAGGAAATACTTTAGGCACAAATATAGAACACACTCAGTAAAAGACCTTGGGTTTTCCTTTCAAAACTAGTATTTTGGCCAGCAGCTGGCAAGCACTCTTATTTAAAATACTGTTATCTAGCCGAGGGGACACTTTTCTGCTTCCATATATGTAGAGGGAGGGGAGCTCTCAGTTAAAGATGACAGTATTGGAGTACCGTGGAGAAGGAAATGGCAACCCACTCCAGTACTCTTGCCTGGAGAATTCCGTGGACAGAGGAGCCTGGTGGGCTGCTGTCCATGCGGTCACATAGAGTTGGACACGACTGAAGCGACTTTGTATGCATGCGTGCACTGGAGAAGGAAATGGCAACCCGCTCCAGTATGCCTGCCTGGAGGATCCCAGGGACAGAGGAGCCTGGCGGGCTGCCATCTGTGGGGTTGCATAAAGTCGGACACGACTGAAGTGACTTAGCAGCAGCAGCGGTGGGGTACCGGTGTCATCTTGGCTTTTAATCAGCAGTGAACAAAAGGCATCTTAAGGGGGGCGGGAACAAAAGGTGCCTTTAGAGAGGCGCCACTGGATGAGGAAGATGGGAAGCACCATCCACTGTTAGTGCTTCTTGTAAATTGGCAGGGGGTCTGTTTTTAAAAACAAACAAAAACAAACCGTTTGCGCTCAGTTCAGAACTTGCTGCCTGATGGATCAAACTGCAGTTTGTTTCTGCTTAGTTGTGGTATTGCAGAGGCTTTCTGACTGTGGGTTCAGTATGAGGCAGACCTGTGAAAAAATCGGAAACCCAGGCCCGGGCTGCCAACTTTCCAAAGAGGTGGGGTTCGGAGGCATTTTCCAGGTCCTGGAGGTCGCAGGAGAGGAACACCCAGCGTCGAAGGGCTGTGTTGGGATGGGGGGCTGACGCCGGAGGCCGAGAGCACCTGCCCGGAGGCACCTGCCCGCGGGGCGCGGGTGGGCGGGGCCGGAGGCCACGTGCCTGCCGGGCGGCCAATGGGCGGCGGCGGAGGGCGGGGCCGGCGGCCACGTGCCTGCCGGGCGGCCAGTGGGCGGCGGCGGCGGGCGGGCCGGGCGCCGGGAGGCGCGGACGGCACTCGCTTCAACTTGAGACAGAAGGACCCGCGCTGCCGCTGCCGCGAGCACCGACCCCGGGGTGGCCAGTGCCCGCAGCCTGGTCTCGCCCCCTGCACGGGGGGCGCACCCGCGCCCAGCCCCAGGGCCGCCCCGGAGCCCGAGGTGAGGGGTGCGAGCACCGGGCGCGTGCCTTTGTCTGCAGGTAACCCGCGGGGTGGGCGCCGAGCTCGCGGAGACCCGACCCGCGGGACAAAGGCTGCGTGCTCCCGTCCCTAGAGGCAGTGCTTAGCGAGGTCGAGGGCGGCCGGGAGGGCTGGGGAGGGGTCTCTGCCTTGCTGGAGGCCAGGATGAGAATTGATGGGATGAGGGGAAGGTGGAGGAGTCTTTTGATGCAGTTTACGAGCGTGGCAGGAAGCTGACAGGGGCGAGCTGCTGAGATGGTCTGCTTTGGGGATTTCTGTTGTGTTATGACTGAATAAATGAGTGCATTCATCTCGCGTGACCTCTGAATCCACGTTTATGTCCTCTTGTTTGTATTAGGAGTGAAAAATACTGCAGGATCTTGGTGATCCGATTTTTTCATTGAAAGCAGTATCTTTGGGTGTAGAAAGACTGTGCAGTTTGAAATAATTTTAGTTGTGTGACTTACAATATTGTTGGACTTGCATGTGGGAAACTGTCTCAAATTCCCAAAATGTGGAAAAACAGCCAACTTATCACGGGCTTGTTTTGGCACCAAAAAGTAGATTTTTGTTTGTTTAAGAAAAATGTGATTTAAATATTGCATGCAACACTTAATTGGATTCTCAAGGAATCTGAGTCTTTCCTGTTATCTATTTCCCTGTGTCAATATCAGATCCAGGCAGGCCTGTCAATTCCCCAATTAACGTGTTAGCTGTGAATCTTCATTACTGCTTTGGATGAGAGAAGGCCGGTGAGGAGGCAATCCCATTAGTCTTTGCTTTCTTTTTATAACTGCAGCTGCAGCCTAGCTTTGACTGGCGTCATGAATGGTGGGTTCCGCCTGCCTTCCTCATGTTCTGCTTCTGGTTTTCTCAGGTCATGAAGCAGTCAGCTCCTCCTCCAGCCTTACTCTGACACAAAAGCGGTTTGTATGTTTTCACCTTAAAGTTCCCAATCTCTGAGACTGCCTTTGAGTTATTATTTGCCTTGTGAAGCCTTTCAGGACAAACGTGTCCTGAGGCCTTTCGCAAGAAGTTAGACACACAGTGCATTGTGAGGGGAACAGCCCTAAATCTCTATTTATAAATTTCTTCTGTAATTTTTCTAAGTTATCAATGGCTGTGTTGTCCAAAGTGAGATGTGTGTAGCAAGCTTAACAGGGGAAAGACTTCCTACAAGGGATCAGCCATTTTCGTCGTAGAAGATGCTATTGGACTTGGCTCAGAGTGAAGACATGGGCTTTGGGCTGGTTTGGTCAGGAACCCCATCTTTCTGACAGCTGCTGGTTCATGTATGAGTTTTTCTGTCATTCTAGCAAGCCCTGGCTTTTGAACACGGGGACAGTTTATTTAACAAGTATTTATTAAACACTTGATGTGTGCTTGGCTTTGGCACTAATGGTGAAATGGTAAATGCATCAAGTACCTTCTTGCTTTTTTGGAGCTCGTACTGTGCCAACATAGAGCCCGTTTCGGGCTTCTGAATTGGAGCATCCCTGGGAGCATTGTGGATGGATTGACCCTGATGTGAACCAAGATGTTTCTGCTGGCTGCTGCCCTGGAGGTTAGCTGAGCCCAAGATGTAGATACGAACAGGTGGGACCTAAGTCACCTCTGTCCCAGGAGTGAAGGTATTAGTCAAACAGTGGGTCATTGTGCACTGGAATCTGTCTTCTTGAACCTGTTTGCCATGATCGTGGATACCTTTCAGAGGAGCCTGGGACTGCAAGGTGGGCCAGAGCTGAGTTCTCAAAGAGTTTGAACAGTGGCATTGTTTAAGATGTGGTAATTCCAGGCTGTTTCAAAAACTATTGTTCATACAGTCTCCTAGTCTCACCTCAGCAGCTTTCATCTTGAACAGCTCCTCGGGGAAATGAATTTCTTTCTTTACCACTGACTGAGCAAAGCTTTTTATCTGGCCCCAGTCTCCCAGGTGTCGAGGTGGCTCCTAGGTTTAGAGACCTAGAGCGTGGTTGGAAAACACCTGTCAAGCTTGCTCTACTTTTGTGGATTTGGGAGAGTGTCCTGATAATATGTACTTTCTTACTTTTCTGTCTTTTCAGGCTTTTTCACAAACCCCTAGGATCATGTGAAAACATACTAAATAGTAATGTAACTTGTTCTTTTCAAGTGCCTGTTTTAAACACAAATAAATATTGTTTAGAGAGTCTTAGCCCTTTGAATTTCTCTGTCCTTAACATAATGCCTAGGATAGGATGCTCTGCGTAATAATTGAATTGTTTTTTAAGATTTAACTGTTATCATCACATGTACTTGATAGATTTATATAAGATCTATAGATTAATTTGCTCTTCAGCAGATGTGGAAAATCTGTGTGCCAGGTGTCTTGTGATGTACTTGAAGGAATGAGACAGACAGGGTTCAAAGAGGCAGGAGATAAGCTGGAAAAACAGTTCAGGAAGCAAGATGACACATTATGATAAGTGCTGTGAAATCAACCGCACAGTGCAACAGAGAGAGTATCTCGATGGGGAAAGGGGGCCCCAGGGGGCAGCCCATCCACGCAGGTGACCTTTGAGCTCAGCCAAAAGCTGGGAAGAAGCCAGGTGTGTGGGGGGAGCTGGAGGAAGAACAAGGGGTGCTCAGCATGTTCACGGATACAAGAGAGTCCAGTGTGGCTGGAGGCTGGAGTGGGAAGGCCAGTGATACATGCTGGATGAGAGAGATGGTTGGGGGCAGGGGGACAGGATCACACAGGACTTTTGGGTTATCGTTGAAGGTTTCCATTTTTTTTTCTTTTTTTAAAATATGTTTTTTAATTTATTTTGGCTGTGCCAAGTCTTAGCTGTGGTATGTGAGATCTTTTTGTTGTGGCACATACACTGTTATTTCTGGCATGTAGGATCTAGTTTCCTGACCAGGAATGGAACCTGGGCCCCCCTACATTGGGAGTGCAGAGTTTTAGTCACTGGGCCACCAGGGAAGTCCCTGAATTTTCTTTTTAATTCCATGAGAAATCTCTGAAAGGTGGTATCTAGGAGAGTGCCATTATCTATCTTATTTCATAAAGACAGATGCCAGTGAATGCTGTTACGGGGTATGGAAGTTGAAGGTTCAGTTAGCAAGTCCTGGTCCAGGAAACAGCAGCGTGGGAGCAGGGGGATGGAGAGGAGCAGGTTGTGGGAATGGAAAATGGAACCAGCACGGTTGGCACTGGAAGGTGCAGGGAGAAGAGTCATCTAGGACCCAGCTGGATTTTTAGATTCACTGTTTTGAGGTTTTTTTTTTTTTCCTGTTGGAAAATAATGACTGTATAAAGACAATTAAACAATGAGCAACTCACTTTCAGTTTCTATTATTCCAAGACCTTGACTTATTTCGTCTGTCTCTGCGGTGTGGATGAGCAGTGCTGCCTATAGGAGTACAGTGCATTTGGCCATTTTTGTCCAGGACAGTTCACCCTTCAGTGGCCTATCAGACCTTGGAGCATTTTCTTTGCTCTGTCATAAAAATAAAGGATCCAAGTAAGAAAGAAGGCAGGTTTAAGCTTTAATCCATATGGAATTACTCTGCCTGGGCTTCCAGATTTATAAGATACCATTGATAATTACATTTGAAGTTGTTAATTTCATATCCAATATCCTCTGACTTTCCAACAACAGATACTCAGTTGTAAATAAGCCTAGTTCTATATCTGTTTAAACTCAGCAAGAGTAAAATTCTTTAATAACGCAAGAAATTCACTGCATTTCCGAGAGCTAGAAAGCCATTTCCTTGTATCTGAATAGTAGAGAAATGAAATATTTGGTCTCTGATGGGATTTTTTTTTTTTTTTGGCCCCTCTTTCTAGCTACAGATTTGTAAACATGAAATCTTACAATGTCTTTGTCAGTTAACTTTGGTTTCGAAGCCAACTTTGGTTTGGGTTTGCAAAATTTTGATGCAGAAAATACTCCTTCTGCAGTCAGAATTTTAGGCAGATGAAAAGGGGCAGAAGTGGTGGAGAATGCCACCCCTTCTGCTCTAGAAGCCTGGACTGGTTACCCTAGAACATGTAAGCGTGTCTGGGGATGAATAAATTATGACAGTTGAAATAATTATGATAGAGGAAAAGCCGCTACGGAGAACACAGTTGACAGTTGGGGCTGATTTGACCTGATTCTGTCATGGGAAAGCATGCATCTGTTTGCCAGGTTACGTGAAAATGCTGTTTCCAAGGAGACTAGTGTGTTTGGTTTATCTACCCCACCCCACCCCACCCCCCCAAAAAAAAATGGAAAAACATTCTAAGCAGTGTCATAGCCTGCTAGTGATTCTTTCAAAATAAAGTGGCAGGAGCAGAGACCCGTGTTGATTCTGGTTCTCATTCTGTGCATCCATGTAAGATTTTAAATGAGCAAAAGGTGTTCTGGCTCTAAAACTACAAACTGAAAGAGCTCTTACTCCTGCTTCAGGGTGGAACGGTTTCCAGGTGGCCCTGGAGTTTATCGCCTGCAACAAGGATTATTCCAGCGTCTCAGCCAGTTGCACAGGTTTTACACACACTTGGTTTACTGCTCTGCTCTCACCACCTTGAAATTCATAATATTTTTCATGCAGGCAGAGCTTTGCGTTTTCATTTTGCACTAGGCTCTGCAAAGTTACTGAACTGGTCCTAGTCTCACTGTTTGTTCATGTTGTATGTTGCACCCCTGAATCAGGCTGACATCTAAAGTGGGGTCCCTGACTTGTTCTGTGAAAGGCATTAAATATTCGGGGGGTCTGTGGTTTCTGTTGCAGCCCCTCAGCTCTATCCTGGTGGCTCCGAAGCAGCCATTGACAATAGAAGTGAAGGAATGCAGTTGTGGTCAGTGACACCCTGTTCATAAGAGCAGGCAGGGAACGGATGGACTGTGATCCTCAAGCCATCATTTGCGACCCCTGACTTAAATGACCTGAGTGGAAACCACAGTGATGACTAAAATAGAGACCTAGTCCTTTGGAAGCAAGAACGCTTGGTCCCCTTTGGACAGCTTTATGGTATTCTGAAAACCAGTCTTCAGAGAGCGTTCCTGAGCAGGTCTGGCTGGTAGGAGTACCTCTGTGACAGACCGTCATTCACACATCCCCCAGCCCACACTTGAGCTTCTTCTGGGTGAAGGCGTTTTATTCCTATCTGTCAAATATAAAGACATATGGACAATAAAAGGAAGGTAAACTCACAGTAAAAATAGGATGCCACTGTGATGGGATTGTGGTTTTGTTTTTTTAAAGACTTACCATATTTGAGGGAAAAGAAAACAGATGCTAGCTGTACGGAGCCTAGCTGTGTATAAAAGTAACCTCACCGAACAGGAAGGTGTGTCTTCTTTCAAACTCTATCGAGAAGTCAGCTCCTGCTGAGTGTGAGTGTGTGAGTGTGTGTGGCCCAGCTCTGCATCCTCCTTCCGCCTCAGCATGCATGGAACTGCCTTGTCTGGGGTCTTTTCTGTAAATGATAAACAAAAGTTTATTTCTCAAAGAATACAAATATGGAGACAGTTATCTGGGGAGTCAGTAAATCTTGATAGAAATCAGCGTACAAGGGAAATTTATATATTGATTTCCTTAGGAGCAGAAGAGCCATGTTTCATTTAGACAAATGTTCCGAAGAAGGAATCTAGTTAGGGGCTCTGGAAACACTTTGTGTGGAGATGATCAGGGTATAGATTTGCTTTGCTTTCATATTCAGTCACAAGAGATTAATAATCTTCTCAGAACTCTCCTTCTGCCTATTCAGATAAAATATATGTTTTATTAACATTGTTCCAGATGACATGAGAACTGAATGTGAACTAAAGTCATTTTTAAAGCGCCAACTGTAATAAACAATAGCCGGAGAAAAATCCAGCCAAGTCCCTATTATTCACAGCATTATTCCCTTATCACCGTGATCAGGGATAAGGGGGAAGACCTTGGTCTACACTACTTCTTGGTTCAGAAATATTTGATTACTTGTTATGTGCCAGGCAGTGATGAGTGAACACTTACCCAGGTGGTGAGTGAGCAAGGCAGAAAGGTTCCCCGTGAACACAGATTTTACTTTTTTTGTGGGGGAGAAGGAAGGACAGACAGTAAACAAATAAGCGGGGTAGTTTTAGATGCTTTGAGAGTTGGCGGTGACTGGGTGATCTGGAGGGGTCTTCTCCAGGTGATGACGATAAGAAGAAGTCCCTGGTGGGAGATCTAGGGGACTGAGTGTCCAGGCAGCAGGAACAGTGAGCTCAAAGGCTCCAAAAGCAGGTGTGTTTGTGGACAGGGTGAGCCAGAGCCCAGCAGCTACGGAAGAGGCAGGAAGTGAGGTCAGAGAGACAGACGGGGTGGGCTGGGGGCTGGGGCAGAGCAGGGGGGCAACAGGACAAGTGTCTGGTGTGCAAAGAAGGAAACTCTCAGCCTTTGCCCTGGAAAGTTATTTAGACCAAGCACAGCACTTAATTTTTGTTACCAGGTCCAGTTGAGGCGGAACCAAAGCTCCAACAGTGTTGGAGACAGGATTGGAGAACTGAGGCCGTCTTTCTTCATCAAGGGGTGGGATCCTGGGGAGGGCCCATTCACTGGGAGGGGGGCAGGCTCAGGTGCCAGGTGCTCCCCCCCCCAAACACAGAGCAAAGATGAGACTGGCCAGGGCAACCTGTCCTCCATGTGTGGGTCCACCACTCTTTTGCTGTGTGAGTTTTGAACCTTAGAGTCTCTTATAAAATAAGAGTCGTGACGCTCCCATGAAGGGTTATTGTATGGCCTGGTGATGATGTGCACGGAAAACAGAGCCTGGCTTGGTGACAGGTTGAATAATGTGGGAACCACTAGTGTTATTTGCGTTTAGCAATCAATCATCCTAGTGTTGATGTCTATTTTTATGTAGGTATTATTGAGTTTACAGAGCATTAGGGATACTTGTATCTACAGTAAGTTTCCAAAATTCAAATGACGGTAGAATGTCTCAACTTTTTGTGTTATCTATACTAATGTTCCAACAGAGGAGCCTGCCTGCTTACAGTCCATGGGGTCTCAAAGAGTCGGGCATAACTGAGCAGACAGACAGACATACTAGTATTCCCTTTCTCTGCACAAAAGAATTGGGATTGTCTATATAAGTATAGCCCTAATACTTTGGCCACGTGATGCAAAAAGCTGACTCATTGGAAAAGACCCTGATGCTGGAAAAGATTGAGGGCAGGAGGAGAAGGGATGACAGAGGATGAGATGGTTGGATGGCATCACCGACTCGATGGACACGGGTTTGGGTGGACTCTGGGCGTTGGTGATGGACAGGGAAGCCTGGCTTGCTGTGGTTCATGGGGTCGCAAAGGGTCAGACACGACTGAGCGACCGAACTGAACTGAACTAAGGCCTATCCCTGGTGGTTCAGATGGTAAAGAACCTGCCTGCAATGCAGGAGACCCAGGTTTGGTCCCTGAGTTAGGAAGATTCCCCTGGAGAAGGAAATGGCAACCCACTCCAGTATTCTTGCCTGAGAAATCCCATGGACGGAGGAGCCTGGCGGGCTACGGTCCACGGGGTTACAAAGAGTTGGACATGACTGAGCGACTGGCACTCTCACTAAAACCTCTTGAAAGTTTAGAAACAGGTTTAAGAATGTACCTTCCTTGCAAGAGGCTCTCAATGAGGCTGGGTGTGTGGAACTGAAAGGAATTCACCCACAGGCTCACCGTGGTTCATTTCTGGGCTTTTGTGTGTGTGTTGGCCACGCCTTGCGGCTGTGCGGTATCCCGATTCTCTGACCAGTGATGGAACCCTGAAGTGAAAGTGTGGAGTCCTGACCACTGGACTGCCGGGGAAGTCCCTCGTGGTTTTAACTCAGAGCCTGGTCTATACCAGCCAGTGGTAGGTGCCCTCATGGCACTTCTTGCATGAAAACCAATCTTCCCCCAGAGAGTCCCTTGTTCTTGAACTTTGACAGATAGAGGCTTTCTGCTGGCTTTTTGTTGTGTTTCAAAAAACAAAATCAACTGTTTTGCTTTTGTTTACTATCTCTCCTTTCAGGAAGGAAGCCAGCCCATGGCTTTACAATTCATGTATATTTTACATTAATTTTATCCTTGGATTGTGCCCTAAACTTTATATCTTGAACATGGCATGAATTATCTCTCACTTGAGAACTAAACATAAATATGTGTGTTCTCTTTTTGCTCAGATATTCAGAGAAGCAAGGTGGTTGTGTGTTTTTTGTTGTTGTTGTAATACAGCACACATGCAAGCAGATGCTCATTAATTCTTGCTCTCTTCAAAGATGGACTTTAGAAAATTTCTCATTTCCTGGTTGCTCTCAAATATCCTTTTTTGCCTCATTAGTAAGCTGACTGGTAGCTATTGTGTCTTCTCTCTAGTGGCATGAGAAAGTCCTTTGTTTAGAAAAATGTGCCTTGAATTTCAGTGCTCTTAAATCACTTTAGATCCTCAGCTTCACACTTACTCCAGTTTGAGCGTCAGCCCCTGTGTCTGCCAGTCAGCAGTTAACAGGCTGCGTGGTGCTGGGAAGGGAGCTCGTTTTGCAGAGGAAGGTACACTTGTCAGAGGTATTCCTGTTGCCGTTTGGTCTTGGGAAGGAGCGGCGTTCCCTGAGCTGGATTGCCTGAATCTTCGAAGACACCAGATGGTGAATTTGCATAAATTCAGAATTCAGTTCAGAGATCTTTCACCTGCAGCATGTGGATTCTAGAGGGGTCCATGAATGAGTTTCTGGGGTTACTGAACTTTCTCCCTCACCCTCTGAGATGGTGTGTCAAAGTGGGGGCCTGTAGACATTTCTTTCTGGGATGTTTTCATCAGAGTTCAAAGGTTTCATGATCCAAAACAGGTTAGAAACCTTCCTCTTGGCAGACCTTCCTCCCTACTCCCCCTCAACTGGTAACCACACCCGGCGGTGTACGCGTCAGGTCCACACTGCGGGCCGTCCCACCGTGAGTCTGACACTGATTAACAGGTGCCGTCCCTCCAGCACGGATACCTCAGGAGGTGAGTTACCAGTATTGCTTCCATTTCACAGATGAGAAAACTGAAGAACCAAGAAGCTCGGGGCCTTGCCTGAGGGCAAGTAGTGAATAAATATCAGGGACAAGAAGTCTGGAGCTGGAGGAAAAGGGAGACTGTTAGCTTCAGGAGTTGGCACGAGAGTTTTCATGACACGAAGCTTTATGTCTTTACTTCATTGCCATGTGGCTAATGCTGGTCTGTGCTGGCGCTCAAATGGCTCAGAAGACTCTCAGTGATGAAAGACGAGCGTCGGAAAGTGGCAGGAAGCGGCGAGTTCTGCAGACACGGGCCGAGAAGCACCCTGGCAAGCCTTTGCTTTACGTGCTGGGTTTGTGAAGCTCAGACAGTGTGTGCCGCGTAAGAAGTAGGTGGCTGCGCTGGGGAGATCCGTCTCCTTCCAAAAGCTAGAGTAGACATTGTGATTCTGGCATGCTCTTTGGTTTTTTTTTTTTCTTTTAGGAATTTTCTATTCATTGGGATGCCCAGTTACACATGCCAAGTAGTTCTGCTATTTCGGGCTTTTTTAAATGAAAACCTTGCCAATTAACTACTCCGTTCATTTTCCCAAGAAACCGTCACCGAGAGCCTTGATCAGGCAGCGTTCGCCTGTGTGGCTGGTGTGGAACTGATCCTGGGGTTGAATTCTTCCCACTGGCATCTTGTACTGTGAGAAGGGGGGGTGAGCTTACGCCCGACTCTAAATTTAGCCTTCCCCGCTCTCAGAATGGCATGGCTCACACAGAAGCCCAACTTTGGGCTGATGTTTCTTCCCCAGCACATTGCACGGTGTGGAGCTGGTGAAGCAGCTGCTACCCTGACTCCTCTGCATTTTTTCCATGACATTTCAAAGATCGCTGTGAAGTGTCCCTGGTTATGGCTGGTTCTCTCTTCAACCCTTAAGTCCAGCAGTGTCTATTAACCTCAAATAAACAGTCCTTGTTAGAAGTTCACAGTGTCATTTTTCTGAGTCCTGCCTTCAAGGGAAAATCATAGTAGGTACATATAGATGTATCTCATTAAGTGAACCACTAGTAATAATTCTGATTTTAAATAGCCAAGGCACTAGTAATATACACAAAAGAAACAGATTGCATCCTCGGGATGTCTAGACTTAAGGTTACTTAAGCATAATCCGTATACTGGGCATAAACTTTTTATCAAGAACCAAAAGCACCTGGTGTAAATCAAAAGTTTGTCAAGGAAATCCTAAAAATCTGAGTGTCAAGAGAGTTCACATTTTCCTGTCCCTGGCATTTATTCACTGTTTGCCCTCAGGTGAAGGCCTTAGCCTCTTCACTCTCCATTGTCCTTGTCTGTCTGAGATGAAAAACCCAGGATTCAGATTAAGTGACTTGCCCAGTGTTTGCTCAAACCGGGACTAGAAGGCAGACCTTTGGATCCTTTGCTGATGAGCTAAGTTGCCTGCAGACATTGGCTTTGATAGGGGGCAGTGCAGAGGGGCAGGGGAGGTAACCCCATGCTGTGGTAGGTGGTGCCCAGCAGATCCGAGGAGAGACCACAGATTTACCCCCAAGTGACCTCCCTGCCATGGAACATGTTTTGTCTCGTCGCTGCCCAGCCCCACCCCGCTGGATCATGACACCGTCAGATGACCTGGTGATGATAACTGTGGCGATACAGTCTGTTCCACTTGTGATGTAGCAGACGTTCTTTGCACACACCGTCTCCCTGAACTGGGTTTTCTCGTGATTACCCTGAGCCAGGGGTCCTTGTCCCTTTTTCACTGACTAGGAAGCAGGTCCCTGAGCAGGTGCCCAGGAAAAAGAGAGGGCAAGTCACCAGCAGGATTTGAACACAGCTCTGACCACTCACTTAGCCAAAGGGCTTCTCTTGGGAATTTTCAGCTGCCTTCTCTCCCTGCAGAAGTTCACAGGCCACAAGGGGGTGAAGGGGGGATGTTGCTCCTCTGTTTACCTAAAACCCCAGTTGCAAAACCAATTGCCCGATTTTGAACACTTGTGCATAGTAACCTGTGGTTCATTCGGGAGACAGACCGTGAGGCGTTCTGCAGGACTGTGAAGAAGCGTGGGGCCCGTGTCTTAGCTGCATTCTCAGAAGACCAGAATCGCGTCCTGCAGGCCCGCAGTCAGATGCTGACTTCGCCAGGTCCTGCTGTGTGACCTTGGGCACGCCCCCCGACCTCTCTCAACTCATTCCCCTTTCTATCGGAGAGAACGTGGTATTTACCTTGGCAGGTTGCTGCCAGGGCAGCACAGACCCAGGCCTCAGTAGACGGTCGTCTGGTAGTTGCTCCTGACTGGAGCGTGACTGGTCATCCCGTGCACTGCAGTGTGGCTACCTGAGACTTAGAGTGTGCGTACCACAATGCTTTTCTCAAGTGTTGAGGCAGATGCTTACAGATTTGTGTTACAAAAGTTATATGTTCTTATTGTTAATATTCAAATAACTATATTAAATACATTCCTCTGTAATCCCGTCTCCAGATCAGAGGTGATGGCTTGGATGTTGAGCTGTTCCGGATATTTTGCCACGTATATATTGAAATTCACAGTCAAACTTTTTTTGTGGCTTTTCCTGTAAGACCGTGTATCTGTGACTTGGCTTGTTTGCTTCCCGCCCGTTGAATAAGATGCCACAGTCTCTGTTCAGAATCTGGTGGACAGCCCCGCCTTTCTGCCCAGGGACCCTACCGGCTGTCTCTCACATTCTGATTTCAGCTCCCATCTCCTCAGGGTCCTGCTGGCCGCTCCGTGACCCTGCCACAGGGCCCCTGCGGAGGCAGGCGTCTGGCTGTCTCCTCTCTGTTATCCAGCCTCTTCAGTTTGGTCAAGTGTGAACCTCCCTGCGGCCGGCGCGGGGCTCTGCCCTCGGGCCCCTTCACGCTGGCTGTGCCCAGACCAGGCAGGTGGTGGGCACTCTGGGTCCGGAGGTTACGTGGCTTCATCAGGGTCCCCGTGGAGGCTCAGAGCAGCTCCGGGGGTGGAACTCAAAGCGTTCAGCCCCAAGCCCCAGGCTGCCGCCGGCTGCTCTCCGCGTCCCGTTCCCTCTCTCCCCGGGCACAGATCTGTCTTCTCAGCCCGCGCTCGCATCCTGGCCGGCCGCCCCCGCCTCTGCCCTTGGCCTGCTGCTCCGCCGCTGCCCTCTCCGGGTACAGTCCCGGGAAAATCCCTGGATTGTGGCGCTGTAGCCCTACTACTAACGTGCCGGAGGTGTAGTAGAGCAGGCCGGCTGTTGCCACGTCATCGTTTCCGTGTGTCCTTTACCGGGAGCAGGTGGAGCTGGAAGAAGACGAGCACTGTCCTGCTGTTCCCTGCGAACGGCCTCCCGCGTCTCCCTGTGATATTTCAGGCTTGATTACCTCCCTCGGTTGATACGCGCCTCTGTCAACTCAGCTGGCATCTTTTGGCTCCATCGTGAAGTGGCTCAAAATACACGCTCCCGTGTGAGGGAGTTCAGCTAAAATAAGCACCGAAAGGCTATCAGTTACAGCCAAGCTGGGAAATAAGGTGGAATGCCAGCGCTTAGAGTCGATGTTAAGGGGACTGTGTTATTTACCGGATACCGTGTGAATGCTAACGTGTTGTTTCTGCTCTGTTCCCTCATGCCTGCCCGGATTCAGAGAGAGGTAACCGGCCGATTTTCACTTCTCCTCCTCTTCGTGCTGTCTCCAGTGTCTAGCGAAGCTCATTTGCTTTCTTCATGCCCCTGTCGCCTTCATCACAGCCATCGCTGCCTTTGCAAGGCGGAACTTTGTGTTAACTTTTTCTCATCATCACTGTTATGTGTCCTGCGTTCAACACAGTGTGGAAGTGCCTCTGGGTCCGTAAGCCTCTGCTGCTTGACCCTGTCTGGGGAAGGTGATGGGCAGAGCCGTGACTGGGTCCTTCTCACTGCTGGCTGAGCAGAATCTAGCCAGCGTGCGGGGCAGAAGACACGGTAGAAACACCAGGCTAGGCACCAGGTTGTGTAAGGAGGCTTTTCATGCTTTGTGGAGAACTAATACTAGGACTGGCTTGTTAGGACTTCTCTCTAGAGCCTTGTTCGTAAGGTTTGACTCTAGGACGATAGCCAGAAGGACTGACTCAATTTCAGTCTGGATGATTAGCTAAAATATATGGAATTCTTCTCCTCTCTTCTCACATCTAGAAGAACATAACGATGGAAAGGCTGCACCTCCAGCGGAAGGTATTTGTACCTCGGGTGTGTGTGTCTTCGGTTCTCTGATTGTCAGCCTGACCATTGGCTGACTGGGGCTTTTAAGCCCCATGATTCCTCAGCTCTGCTGCTGCTGCAGCTGCCAAGTCGCTCAGTCGTGTCCGACTCTGTGCGACCCCATGGACGGCAGCCCGCCAGGCTCCCCGTCCCTGGGATTCTCCAGGCAGGAGCACTGAGAAGGTCGCCGTGGCCTTCTCCAGTGCAGGAAAGTGAAGAGTGAAAGGGAAGCTGCTCAGTCATGTCCGACTCTTAAAAGCTTCATAAAAGCTCCGTTTTTGCTGCAAGGAGGACCTTTGGGGATTTTCCCTGTTGAAAGAATGATGGTCAGTGCTGCTCGGCAAGGTGAAGAGACCCCCGCCGGCCCGGTGCCCCAGCTGGAGCCCGTCCCGGGCGCCCCCTGGGAGGAGGCAGGGGGGGAGCGTCCTTGAGGATGAGCTGCGGTTCGGTCGTCGCTCAGCGGCCGGAGGGGAGGGCGACCACTCAGGCTGGCTGGTGACATTTCCATGGTCCGTCTCCCCGAGGGCATGCTTAGGAGACTGGGGGAGCTGCATTGACTTTCTCACTCCTTCTGAGACGGCCCTGGCCCCTGGAGGTGGTGGGAGTTTCTGGAGGATGAGGGCCGCGGGTTTGGACACCAGCTCCCTGGTCTAAAGTCCCCACCAAGTCTTGTGGGAGCCACTGGTGAGAATGTGCTCACGTGTTTGGTAGGTCCTACCCTCTGAGTTTATTCAGGGCTCCTCTCTGGGAACCAGTTGCTCTGAATATTAACAGCAAAGGCCATTATAGAGAGGGCTACAAACTGGTTTGCCCACGTCACCTGTAGTATTTATTTGCAGGCAGTCGCTTTTCAGATTTGCCGTGTACGCAGCCTGTGTGGCTCATGAAAGCACCTGGTAAAGAAAGGATTCCCTGTGGAGAATGTGTGTTTACGCAGGTGATGAGTTGCTAGATGCCCCTTCCAGAGTTTACAAACTTAGCATCTTCTTAAGCTTGCAAAGAAAGTTGAGTTTACCAAATCAGAGCCTGAGCTTTGTGAACACAATTAGCAATGCCTGCATATGGTGTGTGCGCCACTGGGTGAAATAAGAAAAAGCAAAGTGGCTCGTACGTGTGTGTAGCCAGTATGTATGTGTAACCTTCTGGATTAATTTAGGAGGAAGGCATTTCTCATCCCCTTTCCCTCTCATCCTTTCCCCAAGCCCCCAAAACAATAGTTTCAAAGTGCAATAAGAAAATAAGAGCCGTTGGGCACAGAAGGGCAGGCTTGAAAGCAGAACTCCTTTTCGGCCCTTTGCAGGTGAGATGAAGCGAGAAAGCCCCTTGTCCTCAAGGGCTGGAGACGGGATGTTTGGACCAAATCTCCTTGCTGCTCTCTTGTCTGTGTTTGCAGGTGGGACCTGTCCTCTGCAGTGGTAACAACTGTTCGCTTATCGCCTCTACAGAAAGATAAGCTGGGAGCAAAGGGTCTTAGGAACATTTCAGCAAATGTTATTATATTTGTACCCCTGCAAAGATTTATTAAAATGTCCTTTGTAGATAAGGAGACTGTAGGAGACTGTATTTCAAAGTGGACTTTTTTTTTTCTTTTTACTTCTTTTTCCTCATTTATAATAACAACAAATATTAATCTATGTCCTCCATGTGCCAGCATGTGTCAGACATAACGTGTATTTGACCTGAGCAACCAAATTGTGGAGACTTCATCAGGAGGGCTAACAGGAAAGATTTAGCGAGAGACTGGCAGGGAATCTAACAGAAAGGAAAGGAGAGAGCTGCTGCCAGACACGTCCGGGCTGTCGCGTGCGGGATGAGGGCCGTCGGGAAAGCAGAGCCCAGGCCCATAGGCACACGTTGTGGGGAGGCAAGTTTTCATTCATTATTAAGAGAAAGTCTGTGTTGGTTTGTGGGAGTGGCCCAGAAGTGGAGCGCCCCCTGATCTGTTAAGTAAGTGAGGTCTTGCACCACTGATACATTCTAAGTACCCCCTGTCTGCGTTGCTGTCGAAGGGAAGAAACGTTAGCCTGGGTAACCAACCACTGAGAGGTCTGTAAAAGCCTCTTACATTCCTTCAGACGAGGGGTAAGGCATGAGCCAGTTTTCATTAAGAGTTGTGAGGGGAGGGATTTAGGGAAAGGGTGAGCAGTTCTGTCTTGGCAGCTTTTTAATAGAACCATTTGAATAAAGAATCATTGATTCATTCATTCTACGCAGATGGATTAAGCCCCTGCAGGGCGGTTAAAATGCTGCTCAGCTGAGGACAATAAAGTGCTCTTTTTGTCCTTTCCCTTTGAGGAAGTTTGAGGCTGTTGTGTGAGATGTCTTAGCACTGACATTTTTCCCTGACGGACTCACCGCTGGCGCTGGGGGAGTCGTTACTGGGGAGCAAAAGACGAGGAACAGAAAGAGCTGGAAACACACGCGTTCCAGCTGACGGTGAGAGCGCTGGCTCCCGGTGTCCCGTCGGTTACGCTTTGAGGAGGAGACGCAGTGGTGCGCCTTCCACTTCCCGGTTGATGGAGAAATGCAGTGACCCCCTGACTGCGGGAAATAGGCGAGGCGAGACTCCAGAGGGGACCAGCGCCTCTCCAGCAGACGTTTCCTCGCTCCGGGAGAGAGCTGCAGCAAAGGGCAGAAGTGGCGCTTCTGTCTCAGTGTCTCAGATAGACCGGCCTCTCGGAGGATGTGTTAGAAAAGACGGCCTGTGGTGACTGGGCCCCGGGTCATCTGAGCCAGATGTGCCGTTTTGGGGGTGACCACGCCAAGGCCCTGGAGGAGGCATGAGCCGGGGGTGGGGCAGGGAGCCGAGGGACACGGAAGCCCATCCGAGCCCATCTCAGCTCTGAGATGCAACACTCTCGGGGCTGTGACCCCCAGGTAACTGCAGCCCGAGTGCTGCGGGGGGCTCCGAGAGGCAAAGTCGGGGTCGGGAGAGACACTGCGGGCCCGCAGGGAGGAGGCTCCTGCAGTGTGCTGACCGCACAACCCCCAGCTCCCAGAGCTCTGCCCTCCCAAACCCCCATCCATGGTGCTGGTCTGATTGATCAGGAATCCTGTAGCTGCAGAGCTTGGCAATTAAAGCAATTTCTTGTCCCCTCAGGATAGAGCAGAAGCTCTAGAAAATGTTAAGGTGCTATTACATACAGGCATAAGGACTTTTAGGATCGTAGCACTGATCAGAAAAAAACATCTGAAAGGCTGAGTCAGGCCATGTCTGAGTCAGCGTGAAACTGGGTGTACGTCACTGACTGTCCTCTCTGCTTTAATGTGTATTTGAGAAGCTCCAGAGTGAGAAGTTTAAGAAAGGAGAAAGGCAGTGCACTGTGTTCTCCCAGCCGCTTCACTCTGAACCCGGGACCCAAACACCATCCTCCAGGGGATGGCCCGAGAGGCCGAGGTCACCACGGACGTCCGTGGCGCTGAGTCTGAGCGGCTCAGCCTCTGTGGTCCTGGGGGCTTCTTCTGCAACCCCTTCCTTTGCGTCCTTGGAGCCGTTCCTCCTTCCCGGCACTCCTTTCTTCGTCCTTTCTTTGGGCCCCCGGTCTTTCCTCCCGGGGCCCAGACCTTGTTTTGTGTCTTCTTACTCCCTGCCCTTTCACCTCCTCCTCCGTCTTCAGCCACCCGCACCCCCACTCCGCCCGCCCAGCCCCAGACCTGGCCTCAGCCCAGGGACTGAGCGTCCACCTGGTCAGTGGGCCCCCAAATTCCTCACACACCCTGTCCAACCCGGAGCTCACCAGCCCCCTTCCCCAGATCCTTCCCTCTCCCATCCCCAGTGTGAGGTGCTCTAGGGCCGTCTGGACTCTGCCTCTCAGCTCCCACACCCGGCAGCCCTGCGGGGTCCTTCCAGTGCCCCTTACCCGCCTGTCTCCTCCACCTTCCCGTGGCCCACTTTGTTCTACCAGAAGGAGCGTTTTAACACACACGTCAGGTGGGGCCACGTGTCGTATGGCAGACTTGACAGCTCAGGGTGAGAGCCGGATTCCTGCCGGGACAGGGTCCACCCCCTGCGGCCCTCACCGCGGTGCCGGGGCCCTGCCTTGGGCTGGGAGTTCCTCCGGACCCTCCGTGGGCTTGCTCACCCGGGAGCTCTGCTCACGCTCCCGAGTGTTCCTTGAACCATCGCTGCCCGCTCACCCTGGGGAGCTCTTGCACTCAGAGATGCAGCTGAGATCTCACTGAGCATCTCTCCCTGGCAGCTGGCTGCCCAGGCCAGCGCCTTGTCTCTGCGTTTGCATCCCTGCTGTGTCACAGTGGCTCAGAAGGTGTTTGTGGAAGTGAACTGAGTGTTGCTTTTAAATGTAAGTTCTTATACTGTATCTTAATTTGGTTAGAATGTAAAGCCTGCTGGCAAGTGTATTAGCTTTATATTGCTGCCATAATAAATTACCACAAACTTCGTGGCTTAAAGTCAGACAGGTTTATTCTCTTAATAGTTCTGGAGATCAGAAATATGGTCTTAGAGGCGAAACATCATGGTGTTAGCAGAGCTCTCTTCCCTCTAGAGAAGCCTTCCCACTTTCCCAGTCTTCAGAGGCTGTCTGCCTGCCTTGGCTTGTAGCCCTTGAGCCTGTTCCTTTATTGATAATCCCCTTGGAAGCGTGTCAGGCCCACCCAGGTGATCCAGGGTCACAGCCCCAACTCAGCACCCTTCCCTCAGTCCCACCTGCACAGTCCTCTTTGTAAGGTCACCTCTTCACAGACTCTGGGGGTTGGGACAGGAATGTCTCGCGGGGGTCGTTATGTTGTCTGTAGCTGCGGCCGTTTTCAGAAATCAGGTGCTGAAAAGGCAAGATTTTACAGCAACCAGTTACCAGGTATTTGGATTTCATTCTGAACAGTGATGAGATTAGCTCAGCCATATGTTTCACCCACAAGAACGACATTGTCCGACGTGTTTGTGAACTGACCTGAAAGTGAGTTCTTACAAATCCTCAAATTCTTGGGGCTTTTTGCTCTTTAGGGTGACTTGGGCTATGTTTCATGGCACTTAAATAGAGACATGCAAATCTCCTAACCCCTCCACAGGGAAGAGACGAGGGAACTTGTTTTTTCTCTTGGGAGGTTAAATTACCAACAGATTTCTGCCTCCCTGATCTTTTAGCCTGGTACCTAGGAGGGAACAGAAAAAGACAAAGCTGTTAAAAAAAAAAGGCGTCAGAATGCCCCCCAAAAAAGGTGTCAGAATGCCCCAAACAGAGCCTGCGCTGCTAAGCCGCCCCTTTGGGAAAATGTGGGTCACATGGTCGCCTTAGGCCTTAATCACCTTCTCCTGAGCCAGAAGAAGATGAAGATTAATAATAATAATTTTTAAAAATTACTCCTAAGGGGTTGCGTCTGAAAGAGCAGAGGCCCCGAGCTGAAGCGTGATGGGAGGGATCCAGTGCTTATCGATCAGGGCCGGCTTGGCCCTCCCTGACGGTGGCCCTACTGCACTGTAGGCCAGCCGGCAGTCACAGAGCAAGACAGATCTTGGATGCTTACGTCATAGATTATGAGAGCCAGAAAGGAACCCTGGAGAAGTCCATCTCTTTTGACTTCATGCCTGACACCGTATAGCTCAGTGGAGTCAGGAATGGGGCTAGAAGTTGGGGTGCCTGGGTTCTGACCCGTTGCCCTCTGGCTGTCCCTTACTGTCTCAGAGAGGACAGATGCTGGTGAGGTCTCTACTAAAGGTGGGGTGTAATGAGCTGTAATCCTTTGTGGCCCAGAACGCAGACCCTGTCAGCATTCAGACACAGGCAAGGTGCTGGGGGCCAGGGGGCTTTTGAACAGGGCCATGCAGAGCAGATGGTGTAGTGAGCCGCAGAGGTGCAGGATGGCGAGTGCACGCCTGGCCAGGCAAGGGCAGGTACTGTGCGTAGACGTGGAGACCCAGCTTTCTGGGGCAGAGGGGAGACTGCTTAGTTGGCCTAAGGATGCTGGAAGAGCTGGTGGGACACACTTTAGAACTCCAGAAACCCAGACAAAATTTTTTGGACTTTCTATGGGTGACCACAAGAACTTCAAAGGCTCAGCATCAGAAAAATGCTGGCTGATCATGGAATTTTGAAGGGGAAGAGCAGTGTGTGGCAAGACACTGCGTGTTATCACTTTAGGAGCTGTCCAGAAAAGAGTAGCCGCCAGAAGGAGGGAGGCCTGAAATGACTTCCCTCGAGCATGGTCTCCGACCAGAGTGATGCCTTCTCATCGTTTCTCAAGTCATGAGCTGTCTCGATGGGGGTTGGGACTAGGAAGGGCCTCTGGAGCACAGTGTGGAGCGAGGCTGTCGGTTCAGTCGCTCAGTCGTGTCCAGCGCTTTGCAACCCCATGGACTGCAGCGCGCCAGGCCTCCCTGTCCATCACCAACTCCTGGAGCTTACTCAGACTCGTGTCCATCAGGGTGGTGATACCATCCAGCCCTCTCATCCTCTGTCCTCCCCCTCCCCTCATGCCTTCAGTCTTTCCCAGCATCAGGGCCTTTTCCAGTGAGTCAGTGCTTCGCATCAGGTGGCCAGACTATTGGAGTTTCAGCAAGGCTGTGCTCACCCCCAAAGTCTGGATCCAGCTTCTCACCCAAACCCAACCTCAGCCCACTGTCAGAGCACCCATTCATACCTCTGACCACAGGCCAACTTTCTCAGTGGATAATAGGGTGCATGCCGCTTGCCCTGTGCTTGAGAGAGGGGGGCACTCAGTACCAATTGCAGCCAGGCCCAGAGCCTGGGTATTGAGGGTGAATAAGGCACACAGTCATCTTCACAGAGCTTCGAGGGGTGTGGGGAAGGCAGAACTCACCCGTGGTGTGAAGCAGACACTCCTGGTGCTCGGTGGTGAGCGTTGTGTGTGCAAGGAGCAGGCCAGCCTTGGACAGGGAGCTCACCCAGCCTCATCCAGGCCTTCAGCGGTGGCCAGAGCCTGGGACCGCGTGAGCAAAGGCAGGGAGGCGAGACCTGCCTAGGCATCCTGAGAGCTGGCAGGGCCGGCAAGGAAGGGGTGGACCCAAGACACTGTCCGGAGGAAAGTAGGCTGAATGCGGGGGCTACGGATGGTGGGGTGGGGAGCAGGACGACCCCTGGGTGTAGCATGGAGGATACCCGCTGCGATGGAAGGTGAGGACACGGGAAGGTGGTGCGGAGCAGGTCTGTGGGCCGGTGTGCACACGTGGAGATGCAAGTGCCCGCGGGAGGCCAGGAGCCGCCGCACGGTCACCCAGGGCACAGCGAGGCGATAGGACAGGCTTTTCTGGCCAGGCCTTCACAGTGGCCAGTTGCCTTCAGCAGATAGATTCCTGTTCCTTCCCAAAGAAGCCAAATCGTTGTTGGGGAAAATCTGCCCTAGTCTGCAAGAACATCACCAGCTCTTGCATTGAGAAGTGATTAATAAATTCATCTGTGATTATGCCGACAAACGGGGATCCAGGGTTGGCAACACCCGCCAGGAAATCACTGTGGTCCATTACCAGATGGGGAAGTATGAGCGTTTATTTCTCATAAACCCTCTGATCTTTTAAACTGCTGTCCTCAGTAATAGCAGTGAGAAATTTAGTTGTGTGGCATGGGTTTTCTGAAGGACCGGCATGTTCTTTCCATCAGTAAAGCAGATCCTGAAATCCATTGCCAGCCGCAGGTTCACTGCGGAGTCTGAGCTGACAGTTTACAGGCTGATGCTGCCACCACCGCCCCAAGCCCTAGAGTGAGAGGCGTGATTAGCAGAATCAAGTGTCTTTGACGGGACTTCGGTCTGTGGTGGTCTTCCGTGTCCCTGTGTCTGCCTGTCAGCCTGCTCTGCAGCCGTGGGTCGGATCCAGTCTCTGGGCACATGTTTACACCTCAGAGCCTCTTCTGCTTCTGCTACATCATTGTACATGTCACAGTATCACGCATACAAATTCATGCTCCGCTCAAGCCTGTGTCCTATTTTGTGATCATAATATTTATAACCATGACATTTGTTGTTACTAGATAGAAGGTTCTCATAAAGTTCAATTTTCATTATGTGCTGTTCATTAAGATTCCAGAAGCTCAACAGAGTCTGGGGAACACTGTAGTTATTTTAGTCAGAAATGAATTCCTCACATCCGTACAACTGTTCCTCCATTTGAGGTGGCTGCTGACGCTTGTTTATTTTTTTAACCACTGCATTTGCCTCTGACACGCCGGCTCCTAGCTCAGTTAATGTTGTAAAGGCTCCTCGTTCTGATGTACGCCTAAACTTTGTTTGCACAGAGATTTTGCTTATGTAGCGAGAGACAGAGATACCAGAATTTTGAAATGTCATGTGTTTCGATGTGACACACCCGCGAAAGCCATCGCCACCAGTCTCCACGAAATCTGCTCCAAGGTAAGCGGGTCGGGGTGCAGGAGGCCAGCCTCCTCGCAGCTGAGCAGGGAAGGGGTGTGGGGACGGGAGTCGGCACGTGCCGGGCGAGCTCTGGGAGCCGCACGCCGCCCGCCAGGCCCACCAGAGCGGCCCATCGGCTTTCCGAGGTCGCCGCTGCTCTAAACGGCGCTTCACCCACAGAGGGAGCAGGGCCTCGGGCCCTCCACAGCCCGGTGGGTCTGATAAGTGCAAAAGCGGCCTCGTGGCAGCAGCTGGGGGTTATCACTTGCTCTGGGTTCCACTGACGGCTGTGGGCCCGGAGGTCTACAGAAGACCGGGGTTGTTGTGGGGGTTGTTACGTTAGCGATGGAAGAAGAAGGCATTCTGAACAATCAGGAGAACGCCAGTTCCTCTGAGGTACCGTCACTCACTGTCCCCCCCAGAGACAAGGGCACAGTTCTCAAAGTGGGCGGCCCGGAGATGGGGGTCGGGGGCCCGGCAGTGGACTCAGGCTGGTTTAACTCGGAAAGGAAGCAGACACCCCACTGCCTGGAACAGCTGAGGACACAGGGTCCAGAACCGCGAGCCAAAGCTCCGTTTTGTCTTCTTCAGATTATGGCCGAACGGAAGAATGCCAAGGCCCTGGCCTGCAGCTCCTTACAGGAAAGAGCGCACGGGAACCTCGACGTCCCCCTGCAAGGTAGGTCCGCGCGCAGCGCCCTGGTGCTGGCGCGCCACCTCGGAGTCGCCAGGCGCGGGGTCTCAGACACGTGCCCCTCAGAGCCACGCGGGACCCACCAGACCCGGGCCGAGCCTGCACTCGGGGCCTCGGGTGCGGCTTAGAGCTGACTCTGTGTCACCAGAGTTAGGTACTGAGAACCAGGATGAGCTTTGCTGTTGGGCAAAATTGAAGAAAATAACCTTTCGTGGCTTTGTAACTCACGTACAGCCTGGGGCAAGGACCAGCTAGTTTAAAAATATGTGGGTTGATATTTTGGGGGGCTCTTGTTTAGTCATTCTTCCTGTCTCTGATTGCACCCCTTTGTCATTAAATTTCCTCCGGGCCTCAGGCTTCCCTAATAAACCGAACACCTGAAGATGCTCCTTAGCACACTTCCAAGAGACCGTCACAGCTTAACCCATAGATTCCAGTTCCTAATTTCAGTTGCTTGCCTACCTAGAAGTGAAAGGTGAATGGGGTTTCTTTAAGCTTTTTATTTTCTCTTGTATACAGCCAGTCAAGGTGCACAGCCAAGCAACCCAGCCGTACACACACACACACACACACACGTGTCCATGAAAGGTGAAGGGGGTTTGATTGACGGCCCCGGTGTCTGGCAGAAAAAGCGCTGTTCCTGTAGAATGATTGTCACATTCACCTCTAGAAACAGGATGTTATGTGTATGTTGGAACCATTGAGAAAGATGTGTTGTTTTCTTCCCTGTAGTAGATTTTCCAACACCAAAGACTGAGCTGGTCCAGAAGTTCCACGTGCAGTATTTGGGCATGCTACCAGTGGACAAACCGGTCGGTATGTGAAACCTTTGCGGTCTTCCTGCCGGGCAAGTGTTTGGCGTTCACCTCCCCCGTGAGGGCGGCATCTGCTCTTTCACTCCTCTGCCTTGTCTTGAGCCAGACCCTCACCCTGTCGCCAGCCCACAACAGTCCTGGCCCGAAGAGCAGCACAGGGCTTCCTGGTGGCTCCGCGGCAAAGAACCCGCCCGCCAGTGCGGGCGACACAGGTTTGATCCCTGGTCCAGGAAGGTCCCACGTGCTGCAGAGCAAAATAAAATGATAACAAACGAACAGGACAGGACAGACTAAACTCCCCCGACTCATGCTCCCAGAATACAGGGACTTGAATGAAGAGGACCTGATTTCTCATCCACCCAGCAGTTCAGAGGTGCAGAAGCCAGGGCTGTGGAAGGGCCCTGCTGTTCTGAATCAGAGCATCTGTCTCGGGCCGGGGCGCGTGCCTCAGTCCCTGTCAAGTGCCGGGCGGGGACGGGAGGCCTCACGCTGTCCCGTCAGGGTGCATCCCAGAGGGGCACCTGCTGTCCCCTCAGGGTGCATCACCAGAGGGAGTTCAGCTGCCTGGCCATACCACGCTGGAAGGAGACGGGGATGTCGCCTTTTTCTGGATAAAAAAGGCTATGGAGAAATCAGAGCCCTCATGTACTGCTGGGGTGGATGTGGAATGGCGTGGCTGCCCTAGGAATCAGTCTGGCAGCTCCTCAGAAGTTAAATGTTGCATTATCATTTGACCCAGCGGTTCTACTCCTGGGCATATATGCAAGTGAAATGAAAACATCTGTCCACACAAAACACCTCACACAGGAGCATTCACAGCAGCATCACTCATCATAGTCAAAAAGCAGAAACAGCCCAAATGTCCATCAGCTGAAGAATGAATAAAAAACACTTTCATACAGTGGTGATTATTTGGCAATAAAAAGGAATGAAGTGCTAGACTTGCTGCAGCAAGCTGAACCTTGAAGACGTCATGCTAAATGAAAGCAGCCAGTCATAAAAGACTGTACCCTTTACAGTTCCACTCATGTGAAATGTGTCCCCAGTAGGCAGATCTCTAAAGACAGGACTAGAAGGCTGGAGGTGATGGAGGGTGACTCCTGAAAGGTGTGGGGTTTCTTTTAGGGGGTGATGAAAACATTCTAAAACCATGGTGATGGTCGCACAATTCTGAACATGCACCACTGAATTTTGCACTTTACATGAGTAAATTGTATGGTATGTGAATTACATCTCAAATGAAGTTGTTATTACCGCCCACCAAAAATAGCCGTGGGAACACTCAGCCAGAAGGCCCCATTGAACAACACATACTGTTCGTGTCCAGGGGCCATCTAAACTTGGCCTTACTTAAGTAACGAGGCACAATAAAACATGATCAGGGTAATCTGGCAGAGGCTGGCTTCTGTTGGACACACCCCCGCCCCCCAACCCTTTGCAAGGTTCCTCGCTTAGAAAAAAGGTAGCAGCATTTGAGTACTGTTTCTACACTTGGAGCTGGGGAATCTTAGGAGTGACAGTCTGGTTAGACAGGACATCACACACTACATCTCTGGAAATTCTCCGATGACCGCTTTTTCTGTTGAAAACGCTGGCATTTCTTTTGAGCCGTGAAATGCTCAAATGAAACGCTGGGGCTACAAAAAAAAAAAGTCTGGACATAGCCGCTACTGGGTGATTTGGGTCCAAATTTGAGAGTCAGGAATAGCTTTAGGGCCTTTTCCAATGATCCCTTCCATCCACAGGAATGGATACCCTGAACAGTGCCATAGAAAGTCTTATGACCTCCTCTAGCAAGGAGGCGTGGCCGTCAGTGAACATGAGCGTGGCCGATGCGACTGTGACCGTCATCAGTGAGAAGGTGAGAGGCGTGGCAGGTACAGTCGGCCTGTCTGGGATAGAGTGCGGGTTTCACGTACGATAAGCTTCCCTGAAACTCAGGCACGTGCCAAGGCTTGGCCTCTGGGGAGCTGTGCTTGCTTGTGATTCAAATAACTTAATGAAAAAAAAAAATCGCCCTTTGTGTCTGGATCCATGCACACACCTCAGAGGACTCTGTTCTAGGCGCTCCTCATTCTTCCTTTGTCCAGATGTCAGTCAGTTGCTAGAGGTGACTCTATGATGTTAGCAGTAACTCGCTAATGGGGTTGGTTTTCTGACCACTCTCCAGGCTCCAGCATTGACGGGGCTGTGTTCCCTGGGGGCTGGGGTGCAGTAGATGCTTCTGTTGTGGAAAAGTCCTGTGGGAGCAGGGGCCACTGGTCATCTGGAGAGAGGCCAGCATTAGCCTCAGACACACATTATCTCCACTTTGTGGTTGAGGAAACTGAGGCACAGAGGCATTAGCAGCTGCCCCCAGGCACACAGCCAGAAGCAGCCGATCAGCTGTCCATTCTGCCTCTGTGCGGCCCCTGCCGTGGAGAGATCACACGTGCTGCCTGCTCTGGCTTCTGTCCACTAGCAGCCCGCCTTCACACCCAGTGCAGTTTCCACAGATGTCGCTGAGCCAGCCTCCGCTGGACTTTCTCCAAGTCTTCAACACGGGGTGCCTTCTCCTACCCCAGCGCCTTTGCGGACATGGCTCCCCTTGGCCTGCCCAGATCTCAGCAGGAGTGTCTTTCTTCCAAGAAAGCTTCCCACCTCTCAGACTAGCTTAGTTTGCCTGTTAAGCGATCCCACAGCACCTGAGTGAATAGTTCATAAGTCCAGATGTTCATGAGCCAAAAGTCAACCTTCTGGACGTATTTACTAATTTTCACAAATTACAAATGGCTGTTGCAGAGGATATAGGGTTCATTAGAAGGAGCCGAACATTTCTTAACTCAGCATCATATGGATATCAGTTTGTGAAAAAGAAAAAAAAAAGCATTTGGTTACTTTTTGTTTTACACAGTTTTAGACAGAAGTATGATTCAGTGGTTTCCTGGGGGCTCAGATGGTTAAAGAATCTACCTTCAATGCAGGAGACCAGGGTTCAGGCCCTAGATCCGGAAGATCCCCTGGAGAAAGGAATGGCCACCCACTCCAGTATTCTTGCCTGGAGAATTCTTGGACAGAGGAGCCTGGCGGGCTCCAGTCAGTGGGGCTGCAAAGAGTCAGACACAGCTGAGCAACTAACACTCAGGATTCAATGTGCTGTTGGGTTGGGAAGACCTGGGTGGAAAAAGATCCCGTGAATCCTTTCCTTTTGATCCTCTGGGGTTTCCAGTGGGTTTGCCAGGGCAAGTGGATTCTGTGTATGGGCAATACATAAAAAGTGTCCATGACACCGTTCCTACCCACAGTGAAGTCACAGGCTTGGAGTGGGGTGGACAGAGGCCAGAACCCTCACACCTGGTTGCGTGTGGTTCGGAGTAGACTCGGTGTCCGACAGCAGTGAGGCTTCTCCAGACACACATAGAAACCTCCCTCTCTAGGAATGTACAAGTCCATTCTCAGTTCAGTCTGGCTGTGTGTTTTTAAATACCACTCCCTCCGTGCAGCCACTGTGAGCCAGTTCTGTGACTGAGGGTCCGAAGGTGTCTGACCGCGGCCGGGCTGCTGAGCAGGGTCTCTTGCAGAATGAAGAGGACGTCCTGGTGGAGTGCCGGGTGCGATTCCTGTCCTTCATGGGCGTCGGGAAGGACGTGCACACGTTCGCCTTCATCATGGACACTGGGAACCAGCATTTTGAGTGCCACGTCTTCTGGTGTGAGCCCAACGCCGGTAACGTGTCGGAGGCAGTGCAGGCTGCCTGCATGGTGAGTGAGCCCGGCGCGGGGCGTTCCACCCTCGGGCCCTTGATTTGTCTGATATGCCACAAGTTAGAGCAGAATTTCTGACTTAAAAGAAGCTAAGTCAAAGCTCTAAAGGAAGGCCTTGCTGTCTGACACCCCCGTTGCTGTGGACAGACTCGATCGTGATGAGCAGTTTGCTGTCTTAAGAGGCCAGGGCAGCGGCAAGCATCAGGACTGGCTGGAGGCCAGTTCTTCTGAGACTCCAGGAGCCCTGAAGACGATGCCCCTCAAAACCAAGGATCTGAGGATTCTCAGCTCTTGATCCCTAGTTCATTTCCGTGTGTGATCAGGCGATGCTAGTCATGTGTGAATTGGGGCCAAATTTTACTGATTTTTGGAACCAAATCAGTAATTTTTTTTTAATTCTGTGTATCAGATGGTCTTTATTTTAGATAGTTGGTCTAAGTGCATCGTTCTTGTTTACTTTATATCTATGAACTCTATTCTTACCACAGCCCTATTAGGTAGTTCTTTTTTATTTATAACAAAATAGAGGCTCAGAGGAAAGCACGCTCCTGGGGCGCTTGCTTGTATGTTTGGGATGGGGGCAGGCCCCGGGACAGAGTTGTTAAGTGACGGAGCCTGTGTTTGCCCCCAAGTCCGGAAGGAGCAGTGACCCAGAGCAAGAGGGGGCCCCGCAAAGAGCTGGCTCCTGCCGTCTCAAGTGAAGGAGTAGCTGGAAGCATGCCGTGGGGCACTGGCCACTTGCTGGGGAAAGGGCCGGCCCCAGGGCGGCGTTGGTGAGCGACAGCCTGTGCTCACCCCCGGGGCTCCAGGCAGTAAAGCCGGCGCTTCTGTGCCACGTGTGATCTCAAGCAGAAACACCGTGGTATCCATTCCGCAAATGCCGCTTGAGCTCCTGTTAGCCCGGCCACCGGGGAAGTGGAGGAGGGAGCGTCTGAGCCTCCAGCCCTGAGCCGCACTACCTGCAGCCGCAGGCGGGGTGGCGGGCCGGGTGGAGGGAGCTGAGCGCCGGTCGCCAAGGGCCTGTGGTCTGGCGCGCGGTGTTGCCCTCAGCAGAGTGTTCAGGAGACGAGCAGACCCGGCTCCCAGGGCACGGCCCAGGCGGGGAGGCGCGGGAGGAGACCGAAGCCGGCGACGGGGAGTGCTGACTCCGAAGCACCTGCGCTCCCGCGGCTCAGCCCGCCGGGTGGCGGACCCCGGGAGGTGCGAGCAGGACCGGGACGCGCCCCTCGAACTGTAGCCTGGGGCCGTGGGCCGGTGCAGACACCGACGCTCGCTTGCGGCGCAGAAGCGCTCTGAGTGCGAGACTGCGCCGGCGGGGTGGCCTGGCGGGGAAAGCGGCCCTGAAGAGGGTCGCTCGTCTGGTGGGAGGTGAAGGGGTGGCTGAGGTGCGCCGCTGGGGCGCTCGCTCGTGGGGCGAGCCGCACGGCTTTGAGGCTGACGCAAATGCGCCCCCACAGCGGACTGAAACGGGGTCCTGCCTGTTGTTGGGCCGAGGTCTCGGCGGCAGTTGCAGATCCTGGAGCTGGGCTTAGCCTGCCGGGTGGGTTGGAGTGACTTTGAGACCCGCCGGAAGATGCCAGGAGTGCAGAACGGCGGAGCCAGCCGGGCGGTGCGGGGCGCACGCCGCTGGGCCTCGGGGCCTCGGGGCGAGGCAGGGCCGGGTGGGCGGCAGGCGCGGAGGCGCGCGCCTCTGTAGGAGGGGCAGGCGGCCGAGGTCTGTGCTGGGCGCTGCTTATGGGCTTCGTCGCCACCACCATCCTTTGTCATGTACTGTGGGGCCGGGCCTGCATCCCCCATCCACCTGCATATGAAGAACCAGGTCCAGGAGAGGACACAGGGAGCCGAGACGGGATGGAGGGACTAGAAACTGGGAGAAGCCAGCAAAGCAAAAACGGATGGTACCTGTGTGTGTCTGTGAAACAGACGATTTTAGTCATAGAATGAACGGCTTTTAGTCTTAATTATACATTTTAAATGCTGATGACAAATAATTAGCTTTATCACTGGTTATAGTTTGTTCTGACTCCAAGACTCATTGTCTCTTCTCTAGAAATAATTTGTACTCATTTACGATTTTAATTGTAGGAGGGCCACCGGCTAGAGTGACTCAGCCAGTCTAGTGTAAGACATTAGGGATAAACCTTTCCTTATACTCTGGTCCAGCATTTCTGACTTGGTGTCTTTCCTCTTGATTCCCATCTGCATGGTTCCCCATCTGAAATACCTATGTGTCAGTGCATGCCATCTGAAGTGCCTCTGGCATTAACACATTCTGGATTTACTTAATAGGCATATTTTGCAGCTGAGTGGTAGAGGCCCAGTTGAAAATGTTTTGATGGAATTCAGGGTGAGAGGGAGAGGGGTCCTCTTAGTGAAAAACCCATCAGGCACAATTCTGACCCACCCTGGATGTAACATAACTGACGCTGGGAACTCCCTGTCCAGTGTCCCGTGGTCCATACCTGCCGTGTATAAAACCGCTCTGGAGGTGTGTGCTTCTGGTTGCGATGCAAACCTAGAAACATACTTTACACACAGGAGACGTGATACACTGTTTTTCACGTGACTGGGTTGAAAGGGGCTAATTTTGTAGCCCGTGGGCTATGACAGAGCATTGTGACAAGAGTCTCGCTGTAGGAAAGTTCATGCTTCTCAGAGACATCAGCCTGTTTCACAGTTGTTCTGAGGAACCTATTAATATTTCAGTAGCTTTTTCAGAATCACCTTAAAGTGCTTGGATTTTAAAGTGCTGGGATTAAAGAGGAAAACTGATTCATTTTAACCTTCTAATCTAATTTTGAAGAACTAGTTATCTTTTCATTGATTCAAACACAGGTGGATTCTGTCTTTATATTTCTGAAGGATAGACCTTTCCTTGGTACCAGTGCTAATGTATTTTTAAAAATTAATCTATTAAGATTAATGTATCCTGAAATCTTAATACAAATTTTTTTTCAGTTAAAGCAGGAAACAGGAATGAGAACAAACATTTATGAATGCCTTCTGTTTTGCTAGGCCTCTTTTAGGCATTCTGCAAGTATTTCTCAATTGTAATACTATCTTTTAAGGTCCCCATTCTTCACCCATTTAACAAATGAAGAAAAGGAGGCCCACAGGGATTTAGTAACATGCCTGGGGCCGTACGGTTCACGCGTGGTAGCAGCAGATCCAAACCCTGCCCTGGCTACTACTCTGCCTCTCAATTAGCTAGGAGCACCCCGCTTCATTACTTGCCTAAGGAAACAGTTCATATTCTCCCAGTCCTTTTTCTTTTTCATCAGCTCATCCTTTGACTAGGAGCTGTATTAATCACAGCCTATCAATACAGAGAATGTAAAGAGAAGTTAAAACACTCTAAGGAAAAAACTAATAAACTCTTGGATTCATGTTTAGGAGCTAGGTTGTGAACCTCTGGGAGTAAATCTATTGACGAATTAAAATCACATTAAACAGGAAGGAATGATACATCATTAACAACCATAAAACTTTTTTTGTTTTCAGTTACGATACCAGAAGTGCTTGGTAGCCAGGCCACCTTCTCAGAAAGTTCGACCGCCTCCCCCGCCAGCAGACTCTGTGACCAGAAGAGTCACAACCAATGTAAAACGAGGGGTCTTATCCCTCATTGACACTTTGAAACAGAAACGCCCTGTCACAGAAACGCCATAGCTGCATACGTGAGAGGACTCTGTGCTATTTGCCGAAGGTTGAATAGCTGCACTAAAGAAGAGGAGCTGATCTCTGGCCTTCCATTCAGTTGCTGACGCTTTGTCTTCAGAGAATTATCTTAACCAAACAGTGTTAGACAAGCATGTTCTCTCGTCTTGCCACCATCGTGTGATATGAAAAGAAGCATGATAATTTTTTTTGCTGTTGGTAAGTTACACCATGAGCAGTGGAAGGTCCCTTTCTTATTGTAAATATCATAAACCTTACGTAATTTCACACACACACACACACACGGGGAAGAACGTGGCCACATCCCTCCCAGTGAAGATGCTGAATCCTTGGAGTGAATGACACCTGAGTTAGTTTCACTGTCTTCTTGACTGGATCTGTCACAAGCAACTGTTAAGTCCTACAGCACCTTGCCCTGTTTTCAGCATTGGATTAGACACTGCATACTGGATACCACTGAATTGCTATAAAAATTGGATGACAAATTTTTGTTTTAATTTTCCATAAAATCGAACCTTTGGTTGACAGAACTGGCTGTTGGCATCAGAAGAGAAACCAGCTGGCAGCTTTCCTTGACGAGCTTCTTGACACATGGACACCATTTCATGTCTACAGCTGTTTGTGGGATATTGCTGGGGCTGGGGGGGGGGGGGGAGTGAAGCTTCACAATTGAAAAACTAAATTTCAGAAATTAAAATCAAACAAAAATAGCCTTTCTGTTTAGGTGGCTTTCAAACTGATTAAGAAAAAGAAAGAGATTTCTAAAATCAGAATACATTTTGGGTGGGACATTATTTCAAACTTCTGCCTTATATTGTACAATGCAGCTACAGAATTATAGTTCACTATGGCCATTCTCTACATAAACAACATTAAAACGAAATATTCCTCGTAAGCCTTTCATCCTTAATTTGATAATTAGCCAATATGCAATCTGGAGTTGAGGAAATGCCATTTTCTATCGTAGATCTCCTCCACCATGTCATGTTGCAGTCCCATTCTAGGTAAATGTTCTGCCAGGATTCTACATCTAGCTCAGTCTTACCCTAATGCTTTTTGCCCAGAAAGCTGTCTGTCCATCATGTATTGTCCATGGCAGCAAACGGCATTACATTGACCTTTCTGCATTTATGTGTTTAATATTAAAATTTGTTGAACTTTAGATATATTTTTAAATCTATATCTTTTCCATTTATCTTCAAGATTTAAGAATTTCTTATCAGAGCAAAATATACATAGGAACAATGAACTATTTAACAGGTTTCCCAAAAATAGCACTTTCCTGCTTCTTTATCAATAGACAAGAGACTTAGCTGTAAAGATACACAGATTTAGACTCTTGTTGATACTGTTTAAAAGAAGTTGCTAAGAAGCTAAATCTAAACATGTTTACTTTTCAGTGATAAAATTATCATTTTATAGCATCATCCAGTTATAAAAGCAATGCTTTATGTTTACTGCTATGTACTTGTCAGAATGGTTTCCACATTTTTATCATCACATTTGAGCCTTATGAGGTAGAGAAGGTAATAAACACATTTGAGAAATATAAAATATGAATTAAAGGGGCTCAACCATCTAGTCTAAAACCTCAGGAAAGTGAATGAGAAAGCCAAGACTAGAACTCATGCATCTCAACTCCCAGTTATTAAAAGTTATTCTGCTTCCATGCAAGTCAGGAGGAGTCTTTTCAAACTTACTCTGAGCATATCCAATTACTGTCAAGCAATCTTAAGATTCCCTGAATAGGCAGGGAAGTATGGCCAAATTACTTGTGCAGTAGAATTAAGTATAAACCAATGCCCTCTCTCAGTCCAGGACTGTTTTCCTGCGTTGTGCCTCAGATGTGTTGTAAAGACAGGATTCTATGTGCAGCACAACCTGTTCAACCCAGACTACCCAGAGATGATGTTGCGTGCGGTGGAAATATTCCTGTTTCACAATCCTCAGCCACCAGAGAACATGATGGAGTGGGTAGGCGGCCGCCCGCCCCCGTTCCCTCTCAGAACTCTGGAGTTGTTTGCTAGCACCCTAGAGTTAGGACAAAAAAGATGCCACTCTAGCAATGAAGTATACTTCTCACCAGCCTATATACTATTCTATGGAAGTTACCAGTAACACCTAAGAAATTATGTCATTAAAGGAATCCTTACTGTGCCCTTCAGAATTCAGTCATGATGATCTTTCATCTTGACCTCCACAGTGAAACATTTTAGTGTGATAAACTTCAAAATTCTTAACTAGTGAGCCACTTTTATATTGGAAATCTCTACCAGAGCCACATTCATTGTTAAGGCATATGTTTGTTTTCAGGATCAAGAATACTGAGCTAGCTTTAAATAGCAAACTGATTTATATATGCAATTATAGGATGCATTAAGATGAATGATAGCCTTTACATACTGAAAACTTTACTGCCGATATTTTGTTTTAAAAATAGCTTTGCATAGTAAATGCAATTACTTTTGTAAAACTAATTATGTTAAGCCGTATGTTCAGACACTTTCTGCCATGGCCAAAAAGTATGTATGAAAGTGTGTGTGTATTTTATGTGAAAGCGTGCCAGTGTTTTACCTGATATTGTAGTGACACTTCAGTTATCTATGCATTCTTTGTATCTGTGATTCGGTAAACAGGCGGCCATGTTCACTATGCCTTGTATGTCTTATCATTTTTTTAATTAACCTGTTAAATACAGCTTAAAATATTTTTATTTTATTTATTCTATTTTTACTGAAATATACTGCATTATTGTGTTTAATGTATTATTATCTTTACTGAATATTATCTCTCAATGTATCCAGGTCTAAGTAATCTCAGTGAACTATACATTGCCTCAACGGTGGTTTTGTAATGATTTGTAGTCACATTTTTATTGGAATATGTAGAAGAAACAGCAAAATACTTAGAAGTTTCTTTTTATTTTTTAAAAGCAGCTAGATAGACGCATACTTGCCACCTCATATATGTGCTCCTTGGCCACATCAAGGGGAATAGCCAACATGCCTAAGGCTAGAAACTTTACTTTGCAAACTTAAAGCACTGCTTGGTGCTTCATTTTTATATCCTTCACAACACTGTGTGAACTTATCTAGAGACACACTCATGTCCTCATGCCCTTTGTTTCCACCTGAATATATGATCAACCGTAGCTAGTTGGGACCATTGTTTTTGTTTATGTCTGTCTGACTGCATGAAGCAACATTAGACCCATTCTCATTAAAGTAAGTTCTTGGTGATAAACTGTTGGCACTGCTGCTTTTTAAAAAATGCCACTTTTATGATTTTATGATGAGCATTTGTACAAGTCTACACAAGGTCATTTACTAGAAGCCCTAAGTCTTTCCTCCTTTTCTTACATGACGCACTCACTTCATAAGCACTGCAACACAAAGTAGAGATGTCATTAACAATGTGAAAAACATTTCCCTAACTGATATTAGCACAGCTTAACTAGTAAAAGCATTAGCTCTCTAGTTTGCTAGATTTACTCCACCCAATACACAGCTAACATGTGTTACACAGCCTGTAAAATGAAGTTTATTTCAGCTTCAGAGAAAAGACACTGCACACACTTGATCAGTGAGAGCACTCCCTGCCATCCAGAGCAGCTTGTTTATCCCAAAAGAACATTTGGTTTTGCTTTTGGCCACTTCTGCTGTTGACCACTTTTACACATTTAAATGTAATATGCTGTGAGAATAAACTTAGCTGGTGAACTGTTCGGCTCATTTATCTGACATCAGTTATACACATCCAGGCACAGTGATGAAAATCTCCACGCCAGCCATTTTACTTTCAAATTATTCTTAAATTTAAAACCATTTTAGTAATGTAAGACTTTGCTTTGATTAGCTGTTGTGTATTTCTACCTGGTAAGAACTAGAAAGTAACTTTAAATTTTGAGTAACTCAGCACGCTGTCCTTACTTGTTACTCAGGAAGGACATCTGGCGCTTTGGACTTAGCGGCCTGTTTAGTCACCAGCTTGATGTTCGTGTATGCGCTCTTTCTAGTATTAAGAAAGTCCGTTTTTACTTTAAGACCCTGATGTCAAAGAATGAGAGAGTTGTACAGGCACTAAATCCAAAACGAAAAGTAACTGGAAAAACAGTATTTGAATCTGGTTTAACTGTTAGGCATATAGAAGAAAATAAATGGAATTTAAAGTGTATACCCATTTTTTTTGTTCATCTTGCATTTCCTCCCATAGTTTATCTTTTTTTTCTCAAAGGCAATTACTCTTCAAAGAGCAAAATTTCAATTGGTTTCAGTTATTATACAGTGGTAAGTAATTACAGGTTAAAAATCTGAATTTGCTATTGGGATATCTAAATACCAGTAATTTCATTATTTTAGTTTTTGCAGCATTTTTCTCTTAAGCTGAAGAAAGAAAAATGTCAGTGTAATCAGTATTTTTCACTAGAATTCTAGCATATTGTTTTTATCCAAAGTTTTTTTCCCTTTTTACTCTACTAAAATATTTAAACAATTGATCACATCCTTCTTAGAAGATTCTCAAAGAAGAAAACCACAGGCTTAATGAAGGAATGGTTTAATACAGAATCTCCATATACTTATAGAGAGAAAAATAATTTATAACAAGATTCATGTTATGAGATACTGAAGTTGCTAACACTGTGATATGACATGAACTATACACTGCTACAGAGCTCAGAAAAACATCCTGAACTACGCCATAAGAGGGTGAGTTTTCTTCTTATAACTTATCACAGAAAGTAAAAATCTTGGACCTGCTACTTCTGGACAGTGGCGTGCTCTTCAGCCTGGGGCAGAGGGGTGAGGACAGGAAAGGGATAAAAGGTTCCTGGGATAAAATATCAGGTCTTTATTGAACAAACTTCAGTGCAGCTGCACTTGCCTCCCAGAGGCATGGAAGGCTCTGAGCCAGTGGTAGTAAGAGGAAACCATACTCTGATATCAGAGCAAAGACTATATAGCTTTTTATTTTTGAAATTAGTAAAATAAGCTGAGCATTTAAAACATTTCCATAGTTCTTAAGTCATAGTTAACATGAAAATTCTTTGGGGATTTAAAAATATGTCTGGTTCAAGTATAAAAAGTCATGTTTCATTGACATGCATTACTGATAAGTATAAATCTTCAGCTAAAGAAATTTATTACTACTAAATGAAGTCCACCATTTTTATCCTCACTTCAAGTGAGGAAATTAGAGCTGAAATTAACACTAGAGCTGAAACAGACCTAAATATTCATCTTGAAGAAGATAATATTCTCCTAAAATCATGACATCTGAATTGAAATTTAGGAATTTATATAACACTATTCAACACAACTGGATTCTGAAAATAGAACTTTAAATTCAAACTTTATAAATGTGTCTATGAACATGTTCTTAAACAGCAGGATTTATAGTTGTAACTTACTTGATTTAATATCAATTTCTGTTGCCATGATGAAAAAAAAAGTCAATAGACCCAGAAATAACCATAACTAGTTCTTGGAAGGCAACTGATAATACAGTCAAGATGAACTGACTTTTAATATAATTAAAATAGTGCTACAGTAGGTTTTAACTGAGCATCAGAAATGATTTACCAGGGCTTCACTACTGTGCGCCATTTGAAATGACCGTCTTCACCTGATCTTTGAATATAGACCCAGAAATGTGTATACATTTCTTTAACAATAGGTGTGTCACTTATATTCAACAGTTTGACCCTGTCCTCAGAATTACTACTTAGATGGAAATTTGCTTATAGTCTTTTTTTTTAACAACAGTATTTGACATAAATAGTCAGAAGGGAGAGCTTATGTTCACTGTGCTTAGGATCCTGGAAGCTCTTCCAGTGAGAAAGTTTTCACCCTGAATGAATATATGAACTAGGTCTTTCTCTTTTTCCTATTTCTACTCAACCTCAATCACATTACAAAAGATCAACCTCGACAGTGATTGAAATGTTTAAACTACAGCTAACTCGATACTGAAGAGTGATCTAAAGTCTGTGCAAGAGCATCTTTTCCATACTTATGCTTGCTAATAAACCGCCTCACAAATTAACTTTGAAAAGAAGTCTGTTACAAGGCACACACTGTTTCCCTAACAGCTATCTTACCTGCAGACTTGGGGGCGGGGGGCGGGAATCTATTCCTGACCCGTGTAGAAAAAATGCAAGACACTCACAGCTATGGTCGAGGATGCCTGGGTAGAGAGGAAGGTAAGTTTTCTTTAGGTTTTTCCCCTCTTCTGAGTATTGATGGTGTGGAAAGATAGCCAGGCAAGACAGTCTTGGGCCCAACCCAACGATAATAAAAATGCGGAGTTGGTATGTGAGATCTGATCCCTTGCGGACTGGGAAACGGCAGCATGACTGGAGGCAAGGCAATCTCTATGGGTTTCAGTGGAATCATTCTGTCTTCTGGCCGAGGTCTCACGAAGTTTGTTGCCCGTTCATATGGTCTGGAAGATGTGTTCTTCATAATTGTAGGCACTAAAGGATTGGTGGTGGGCTTGCTGGGTTTTCTGACCTGTGAGGAAGACCCCACTTGATTTGTATTTTTCTGTGGAAGAGATGTTTTTGTTGTTAATGTCTCCGACTGGTTAGCACTCACATTAGTTTCTCGACTCAGGAACTCAGCAATTTTCATTTGGATGCCACTGTTGTCAGCGATGGAAGATTTTGGCAGTGACATCCTTTGCTTCTTCTTCTTCTTCTCCCGTTTTGAAGATTTACCCAACTCAATCCCCTCCAGGAGACCCTTTGCTGCTGCACGGGCCAAAACATCTTTCACAGACACTGTCTCAGATGGGTCCCGCTATAATTAAAGAAGCAGTTAGTAAATGGGGGAGTTAACTGTTACCATGTATATCACAAATACTTATCAGTGTTTCAGTAAAGATAAAACAGTATCATTATTATACTAAAAGAAATAGTTTTTAGGCTTCAATCCCTACTATATCCCATAATCTTCAGGAAATTACTTTCATTATACTTAAACCTCCCCATTTGTGAACCTGATAGAAAAGAAAAAAAAAAAACAGAATTACAGTTTATTTCTTATCTGTGAGCTAAAATGAACTAGATGTTGACAAGTGCTTAGAGAGGTGGGGGTAGAGAGTAAGCAAAGGAAGAATACTTAGGAGAAGAATAAAGATTAAAAAAATAGGGATTTTGGCCTCACAGTAATAATTCTTTTTCATGCCCTTCAGGTATTTATGAAATAAGCATACCATTATGAAATGTTTTCATAAAGTTCCTAGGTTCCTTGTATGAGGCTTTGTTGTTTCTTAACCCCTAAGTATGAAATGGATTGGGGTTTTATCCTTACCTCCCTTGTTAGAACAGAAAGAAAACAACCATTGGTAATTTCAGATGGTTCCATTCTAAAAAATTTGTCAGTAGACAAATGTATTTCCTTTAAGGAGCACAATGGGAGGACAGGGGGACTAAGCCTGCAATAGATAACAGCAAATAATTAACAGTTAGAATGCTTTATTTGCCAATCAAGGGAGACAGTAAATTGCAACAAAGCGTGCATGCATGCACCATTTGTTTAAACAAAAATTCCAAATAAGAATAAAACGTCAAGGGGAGCAAACAAAATGGCAGAGTACAGCATGATGTAAGCCAACCTCCTCTCACAACTACGCAAAAAGGAAAATCTACATGTGGGATGATCCTCACAGAATACCTACTGAACACTGGCAGAAGACCTCAGACAGCTGAAAGGGCAATAAAATCACATAACCAGGGAGGACAAAAGGAAAAAGAGGGAGAAAAGGATCGAAACGGAACCTGCGCCCCTGGGAGGGAACCATGTAAGAGGAAAGGTTCCGGCACCCTTCACCAGCAGGGAGAGCCACTGGGACGGAGAGGGAGTTTCCCCAGAGCAGAGTGTAGAACCTGCTGCCGCAGGCGAATGGCAAGAGATGGCGAATGGCACTGGTGGTCAGCGCCTCGGCTGTGCGCTCCCCGGCCTGAGACGCACATCCACTGGTGCAAGCAGGGGCTGCGAGCTGGAGCTCGGGCTTCAGAGGGCCAGCCTGGGGACAGGACCGGGGTTGGCTGTGCAGAAACAGCCCGGAGGGGCTGGATTCTGGTGCCACTGCAGCCAACAGGGTGTGCAGAGGAAGCCTGGGCCCATCACAGTGGTGATGCCACTGTTGAGGGCATGTGAAGGGAGGGGCGGAACCTGCCTTAGCAGCCTCTTTCCCGCACACGCACTCCAAGACAACAGGACTCAGGCTACAGGAGTTCCAGGAGCAGGCGCCAATCACTGCACGTGAGCTCCAGGAACTGGCATGAGCCACGGACAGTATCACAAGTTCCAGGGGCATCCGCAAGCTGCCACTGAGAGCTCCACGAGTGGGCACTAGGTGTTACTCTGAGAGAGAATGCCAGCAATTGCATCTGCACACACTCCATCAGTGGGATAATGGAGAGCACGCATTGAGGAAAGAGGCAGCAGGCGTTCATACTGAAAACAACCCTCACTCAAAAAATACTAAACCCACAGAAGCTACACAGGGCTGCTCCCACATATAAACAGCCCTCTAAGGCCACAGAAGATAGTTCCTAAAAGGGAAAAATATGCAACTGGGAATACTATACCCAGCAAGATTATCCTTTAGAACAGAAGAAGAGATAATTTCTCAGACAAGCAAATACTAAAAGAATACAGTAATACTAAACCTATCCTAAAAGTAATATTGAAAGGGCTTCTCTAAATAGAACAGGAGCAAGAATTTATAAAAAAGAGAAAATCCTAACTGGAAAGTAAGTCATGTAAGCCAGCTAAAGGATAAACATGAAGATGTAAAAGAGACATCAAAATCATAAAATGTTGGGGAGGAGAGTAAGAAAATGTAGGGTTTTTTTTAGAATCTGTTTGAGCCTGCATTACTATCAGTCTAACACAAGTTGATACAGAAAGGGGTAAACATACTTGAAAAACAGAATAACCACAAGTCAAAAACTTACAACGGATTTACAAAAACAAGAGAACACAAAAGGAAGTCACCAAATCACAAAAAGGAAAACAAAAGGAAAAAGTAACAAGAAATATAAAATCAACTGGAAAACAAGGTTTAAAATGGTAATAAATATATATCAATAATTACCTTCAATGTCAACGGACTAATTGCTCCAAACAAAAGACAGAGTGGTAGACTGGATTTTTTTTAAAAAAGAGCCTACAATATGCTGCCTTCAAGAGCCCCACTTTAGGACAGACAACACACAGATTCAAAATGAGGGGATGGAAAAAGATTTAATGCAAACAGAAATGACAAGTGGGGGTTGCAATAACCAAATAAGACAAAGTAAACTTGAAAAACAAAGGCCAAAAAGAGATATATAATAATAAAAGAATCAATATAAGAAGAGGTTTTTACACTCATCAACATATATGCACCTAATATTATCATTGTTGTTCAGTTGCTAAGTTGTGTCCAACTCTTCTGTGACCCCCATGGACTGCAGCCCGCCATGCTCCTCTGTCCATGAGGTTTCTAAGGCAAGAATACTGGAGTGGGTTGCCATTTCCTTCTCCAAGGGATCTTCCTGACCTAAGGATTAAAACCCACATCTCCTGCATTGGCAGGTGGATTCTTTACCACCGAGCCACCAAGGAAGCCCTGCACATAATATAGGAGCACTCAAATATATAAAAAAAAAATACTAACAGACATAAGAAGATAAATTGATGAGAATACAATAATAGTAGGAGATTTAACATCCCACTCACATCAACGGACATATCTTCTGGACAGAAAATCAATAAGGTAACAGATCCTAAATGATAAAAGAACAGTTAAGAATGCACAGCCAATATTCTCTAGGGGTGATCACATACTGGGGCACAAAACAAGTCTCAATGAATTTAAGAGTATAGAAATTATCTCAAGCATCTTTTCTGACCATAATGGCATGAAGCTAGAAATCAATCACAGAGAAAGAAATGAGAAAAAAAAATGACCACATGGAGACAAAACATGTTATCTTAAAAATCAATGGGTGAATATTGAAATCAAAGAGGAAATTTTAAAATACCTTGAGACAAATGACAATGAAAACACAACAAAATTTATGGGATGCAGCAAAAGCAGTTCTTAGAAGTTCATAGTGATAAAAACCTTCCTCAAGAAACAAGAAACATCTAAAACAACTTAACCCACTACCTAAAGAATTAGAAAAAGAAGAACAAACAAAACCTAAAATCAGTAGAAGGAAGGAAATAATAAAAATCACAGTGGAAGTAAATAAAATAGAGATGGTGGTTCCTTAAAAAACTAAAAATAGAGCTATCATATAATCCAGCAATTCCACTCCTGGGTATATATTCTGAAAAAGATGAAAACTCTAATTCAAAAAGATACATGTACCCCAATGTCCATAACATCACTATTTACAATAGACAAGACATGTGCCCAAGTGCCCATCAACAGATAATTGGCTTAAGAAGATGTGATGCTATATACATATATATATGTGTATATATATATACATATTATATATACATATATAATGGAATATTAGCCATAAAAAGAATGAAATATTGCCATTTGCAGCAACATGGGTAGACCTACTAGAGAATATTAGACTTAGTGAAGTCAGACAGAGAAAGGCAAATACTATATGATATAACTTAATGTAGAATCTAAAAATAATACAAATGAATCTATTTACAAAACAGAAAGACTCACAGACATAGAAGACAAACTTAGGGTTACCAACGGGAAAGGGGAGCAGAGAAGGGACAAATCAGGAATATGAGATTAACAGATCTGAACTATGATACACAGAAACAGACAAGCAACAGGATTTCCTGCACGGTAAGTTCAGGGAGCTGTACTCAGTATCTTGTAACAATGGAAATATATATATAAATAAATATAATGGAAAACAATCTGAAAAAATATATATTCAGTTATATATACAAATGTGAGCTTCCCAGGGGATCACATGGTAAAGAGTCTGCCTGCCATGCAGGAGACCCAGATTCAATACCTGGGTCTAGAAGACTCCCTTGGAGAAGAAAATGGCAACCCACTCCAGTATTCTAGCCTGGAGAATTCAGGCAGAGGAGCCTGGCAGGCTACAGTCCATGGGGTCGCAAGGAGTTAAACAGGACTGAGTGACTACACATGCATATATATATATATATATACACAAATATATTTCAGTTATATATAACTGAATGATGTTACTATATACCTGGAATTAATATAATATTGTAAATCAACTATACTTCAACTTAAAAATAAAGAAAAAATCTAATGAAATACAATACATACAGATTTTCCTCTATTTTTGCCATATTACGTTCTTAGAAACATCATTCCTGACAGACAAATCAAATCACTCACACTGATGAATTTGGTTATGTTGTGCAATAATTCTCTTTGCTACTAGATGGTGATTTAGTTTCTGGTATGTTAAGAAGCTGGCAGAAATACGGTTGGCTGTTAACTACCAAGAAGAATTATTAAGTAAGGAAGTAAAGAAAGAAGGGAAATACAGATGTGATTAACATGTCCACCTGTGAACTGGCAAAGGAAAAACATCAAATTAAAAGGAGGGAGCAAACCATATACCTATTAAGATCCTACTGTAAGAATGACAGGGACATCCCCGGTGGTCCAGTGGTTAAGAATCTGCCTTGAAGTGCAGGGGACACAGGTTCGATCCCTGGGTGGGGAAGTAAGATCCCACAACCTTGGAGCAACTAAGCCCACAGCACAACTACTGAGTCCAACACAGCCAAAGAAATAAATAATTAAAAAAAAAAAAGAATTACAGGAAGAGTTCAGAACAAGGGAAATAAGTTAAAAATTGGAGACATTTTAATATACCTTATTGTCACAGTCTTGAAGAAATAACTGTCATATATTATTAATAGACATACCCCTTATCTTGATGTCCAGAGTTTGGATAGAGTATTACAGTTTTTCTTCTCTACCCCTAGTTTAACATATCATTTTACCCAGAAGCTATTATGGTCATTCAGGCTATTTTTATTTCAGTCCTTGTGAGTGCCAAAGGCTAAACAGGTCTAAGAAACATAAATTTTCAGATATTAAACATCCAATTTTCTTGCTACTTTCTAAGGTTATTTTATACTTTCCTTCTATTGAAGCATGTATCTAAGACTCAGGATATAAAGTTTATGTTCAATTTACCCAGAAATCAATCAAGTTGAAGCTCAAATGCCTTTAGCCTTATTTGACAATAATAATAACAACAACAAAACAAATCTTTTAGTGTACAATACAATTCACATACCAAGCCATTACCAAGCTTTTACAGAATCTAACTTTAAAGTTGTAAGAAGTTAGGCTATTTGGTCGTATTAAAGTCTAATAAAAAAGAAATGAAATGCCTTCTAACTTAAAAAATCATAATTTTTCACTTTCAAAAATATTTAGTTGTTTAGCAGAATTCTTACTTTCTTACCTATAAGGTTGTACTTTAATCCCGTGGTCTTGAAATTCCAGTGCTTTCTTAACAATAACTTCATTTTCCTCTGGATAAACTGAACATGTGCAGTAAACAATAGCTTGAGCTCTAGTAACTATATTTAAAGAAGATGGAAATAACATAATGACTCCATTAACAATTGTGAACAAATCTCTTGTGTTTTCAGTCGTGGTGTGGTTTAGTCACTAAGTCATGTCCAACTGTTGCGACCTCCCAGGCTCCTCTGTCCATGGAACTCTCTGGGCAAGAATACTGGAGTGGGTTGCCATTTCCTCTCCAGTGGATTTTCCTGACCCAGGGATCGAACCTGGGTCTCCTGCGTTGCAGGCAAATTCCTTACCAACTGAGGTATGAGGGAAGCCCAGATATCCGTACTAATTCCACATGGTTTTGATGGTTATGATGTCTACAGATGCTTGCATGGCTCCCCTTTAAAGCATGTATTAGTAATATAGTCTTGCCAATAAATGAAATAAATATAACTGGATCAAATAGAAATTGACAATCCAATCCATGTGACCAACCTTACTACAAACACAAGCAAATAAATACTGCAGATTACCATAGCTTGACACTTCCAGCCATTCTTCCAAAAGCCATATCGCATAACTAGTTAAAAGGACTCTAGAGACAGACTTAGGTGTGAATCCCAATTCTGTTATTTACTGATTTATGAACCTGGAAAAGTTACTTACCTCTCCAATTCTTCCACTCTAAAGTGAGATATTACTACCAGCAACTCACTTATTCATATTTACCAAGCACGTACTACATGCTAAGCACTATTCTTACTATTCAATACATACACACAAAAACCCCGGCCCAGGGAGCTTATTTTCTATGTTTCATTGACATAAGACATAAACAGGGCTTCCCTGGTGACTCAGTGGTAAAGAATCCACCTGCTGATGCAGGAGACGTGGGTTCCATCCCTGGTCCAGGAAGATCTCACGTGCCGTGGAGCAGCTAAGCCCGCGAGTCTAACCTGAGCTCTAATGCCCATGGGTTGCAGCTACTAACCCACAAGCTGCAGCTACTGAAGCCCATGTGCCTAGGCCCCTACTTCACAACAAGAGACTCCACTGCAATGAGAAGCCGGTGCACCACCGTTAGATAGTAGCTCCTGCTCTCTGCAACGGGAGAAAAGCCAGCACAGCAATGGATACCCAGCACAGTCAAAAATAATACATAATTTTGAAAAGACATAAATAAATAAGAAATTTTGTAATTCCTGGGTGGTCCAGTGGTTATATAGCGCTCTCACTGCCAGGGTCCCAGGGAACTAAGATCCTGCAAGCTGAGCAGTGAGACACCCCCCCCAAAACTAAAGCATTAGGAGGTGACAAATGCTATAGAGAAAATCAAAGCACATATGGAGGATGGTTAGTTTCAAGAGATTAGCTTGCAATTTTAAAGAGTAATCATAGAAAGAATTTTTTAAATGTATTATTTATCAGCTCCCTAATCTTCCAACCAACTCATTTCATTGATCATATACATACTATCATATTCAAAATAGTATTTATTAATAGCATCAGTTAAAAGGACAGAACTCCATGTTTTTCTACTTTGCCTTATTTCTACTTCATATATGCTGTATCTTTATATATTAAATCATCTATACCCTAAACTAAACTTTGAGCCTTTGGAGGTCAGGATGTATCCAAACTCATATTCTTAACAACTGACTTAATACCTGACCCAGAGAGACATTTGATAAATATACACTAAATTAATAAAAGTTAACGTAATTTCTCAGACTTCTAGATTTCCATATCTAAGTGTGAAAGGGCACTGGTACTCAAAATCTAAATGTAGGAATTTAAGCAATAATATAAGCACTCAAATGGCCTTGTTACTCAGACTTTAAGAGATCTAGGCTTTATCTTTAATTCATCTATTTTCTTTTTAGTATCAAGAAAAGCAAGAGTTGGATTAAAGTTGGGATTATAGAAGAGTTGTTAGGGCAGATACAAAACAGAAAAATTACATCAAAAAGCCAAATGAGAAACAGAGAAGATGAAATTATACAACAATTGATGTACATAATTATTTCATTTCAGCATTAAAAAGCTGATAATTCTTCTTGCTAACCTACATTTAAAATGTTAGTAAAGCATATATTTTTGAGACTTAGATTGGTAAAAATAAATATTTTGTTATTTTAAGGAACTATGACTAAGGCTTCTGGAAAATCCACTTATGGTTCACACATCATTGCCTGAATATGATAAATTAAGTATTAATGTTTCTAAGATTTACAACATATTTTCAGTTTGTGCTGATAACAAACTTACATTTCATGGCATGTGTTAGCTGTTCATATTGCTGTTGAGCAAGAACATGAAGTTTATCTTCTGATGGGCCTCCTTGAGAGAAATCTTTAAGTAAATCTGTATCTAAAAACAAATAAGTGCTTTTAAATATATCACTATTAGATTTTTCGTATATTGCTGTGATCACATTTAATATTTTAATCATTTTCCCTATTAATGAATTTTCATAGAAAATATTAAAAATACAATATTATAAAAATGCTGACTTAAAATTTTAAAATCTGAATTGATAATTTTGCTTAGTTTTAATATTACTTTTCTTTTATTCTCCAAATTCTTATCATAGAGTTATCTAACCAGCCAAAATAAGTTATTCAGGCACAAAAGATAGAAGGCAGTCAGCCTGAGTATGAATAAAGGGAAAAAAGATTTATTTTCCAAGGCAGAAGCTCATGGGCTACAGTCAGATCTGAGTAAGAAAGAATACAAAAGAATACAGTTAAAAACATTAGCTTACTAAAAGAAATCTTGGGAGAAAAAACTTCAGAGAAGCAACTGTATGTCTTCATAATAGATTAAAAAAACAAAGGATCAAGAAATTCTTACAGTAATCTTTTAAATTTCTAAAACTATTTTTAACATATTTCTTGATAATACTAAGATATATTGACTACTACTCTATATAGATTATTTTATTCAACAACCCCTTGAAGCATTATTATCCCTTTTAACACTGAGAAAATGATTCAAGCATACGTTAAATAACTGGTCTAAGGTCATACAGCTACTAGATCAAAGCCAGGTTCTAGCCTGGCAATCAGACCAAACCTCCAAGCCCTGTTTTATTCTGCCTCTCGGTAACTCCCTGGAATATATGCTAAGCCACTTCAGTCATGCCCGACTCTGCTACCACCAGGCTCCTCTGTCCATGGGCTTCTCCAGGCAAGAACACTGGAGTGGGTTGCCGTGCCCTCCTCCTGGGGATCGTCCCGAGCCAGGGATTGAACCTGTGTCTCTTATGTCTCCCGCACAGGCGGGCAAGCTCTTCGAGCCACTGGGGAAGCCGCCTGGGAATATGAGAGGTGATTATTTAGACCATATATTGGGCTGGTCCCCACTCCAGTACTACTGCTAAAGGTTAATTAAACTTCATTTCTTTCCAGTTTAGTTTTACCCTTCACATTTTTCTAAGTCTTTAATCACTTTTTAAAGGACTATTTATACATTATTATACTCTAAAACCATATCAACTTACCTTTTTCAACCCACTTTAAAATAATTTCAAGTGGTTAACAAAGATCAATTTCATATATTCCTCAAATATAGGAAATTTTTTAACCATTCTAAAAATTGTTGTAATGTTTTTCAATATTAAAATGTTTGTCATAATTCATGATTTCTCATGAATCTAAGTTTATGATCACTAAATTTATGACTAATATTTTTACCATAATCACTAGGTCAGCAGCTCCTTATTTGCTCTGGCTATTACCTCTTCAAAGAAGTTTCCTTCAAAACCCTCTTTTTCCAAGCTTGCCAAAGACTACTTCTTGGCTTAGCTGGTCACCTCATCAAGGATTTCAAAATATTACCATATCTAGGAAACTTTATTTTCCCTTTTTGTCATTTGTGGTTCCCTTTGGTCTTTTCTCCCCTAGACTCTAGATTATTTTTGCCGACGGTTTATCTTGTTCTGCATTCCCACTTCAAGATGGCTCAGGATAAGGCCAGTCTCACAGGAGTTCTAAGCTCGAGTTCTCTTGACTGCAGTGCTTACTGTAGCTGCTGCTATTACTTCCTCTCTTCTTTCTAATTCTTCTCTGATCATTTGCCAAAGTGAGTGTAGGAATTTTCTCAGTTTACCACACTCCCCTCTGAACTGGTTATTCTTCTGTTTAACTCTTGTGGAAAGAAATTTTCTGTAGCAAGACAGAATTCCACATGGTTCAGTATAAGCCCAGTTAGAAATTGTGTGTTATAGTGGAATTCTTTCTCTAGTGTAATATAGTGGAATATGCTAACTAAGCTAAATTTGAATTCTAGCTTTGAATCTAGCTACATGACCTCAGGCAACTTGCTAACTTTGTCTGAATCTTTGTTTTCCTGTCCCCTTTTATAAAAGAGATAATTAAATAACACTATCCTCACGAAGTTATTGTGAATATTAAGTTATAATGCATGAACACTTCCTGGAATATTGATTGGGGCATAGCTGTACTCCATAAATATTACTTTCCCTCAATTTCTTTTCCTTCATTTTAAATTCTTTCCTTGCTAGAAATAACAGTTACTCAACATATTCTGAATGTTAGTGGAATGTCTTCTCTGTTTAATATCCAGTTAACCTTATCCATGCCTTCCACTATAAACCAGGGAATAAAGTAAGGATCCATTTCAGTCAACATACTGTGACCAACAGCATGATTCCAAGGGCCGGAGTCAGAGCGGCAGTGTTTGAATCCAGGCTCCGGCGCGCACAGGTCAGAACACCAAGAGGCCTCGGCCTCTGAGGCCTACTCTCCATGCTCGTGAAGAGTTAGCCACTTCACTCAGGTCTTGTGAGCTCTTGACGAAATAATCCGAGCAAAGTGCTCAGTTCAGCGCCTTATATGTAACTGCTCAATAAATGTTAATGCCAAACATATTTCTTAATTTATTAAAGAAGCAAATAAAATATTCTCAGAATTAATATTTGAGATATATCATATAACATACATACTGCAGGTTAAAGAAGTCTTGACGTTGAAAGTCTGTTTATAATTTGATTAGAATCATCTTAGGGCACAGCCTCTAGAGTTAGGTAGATCTAAATCTTAATCTTGACTCTGTTACCAACGAGTTATGTAACCTTATAAAAAAGAATCAATGTCTCTCAGTCTCAGTTTTATTTATAAAATTCTCATAAATTTTAATCCCTGTATCTTGAGCTCTGGTATATAGCAAAATAGTATACTGGCCAGCATCTGTTCTGATTGCCTACATCTCTCTAATTACTAAATATTTTGAATATCCCCCTTGTCCATATTTCACGGAACTGGTTTAAAGATTAAACGATATAATGGTTGTTAAATACTTTCTACATATAAGCTATATATGGTAGCTATTCATTGATCAGATGTATCTATCATTTTAATGATTTTAAATAATTTCATTTTTAAATAATGATTTTAAGTAACTTCATTTAAAAAATATTAACAAATTTAAATAATTTAGAAATTAAAAATTAAAGCAAGTACCTTCATGCTCATTTAAAATAAATTCTACTGGATTACTAACACCCAGTCTTGAACAACGAGGTAGCAGCAGAATCACTTTAACTTTCTGTAATCGATGGTCCTTTAATTCAAGATTCATAAATGTCTCATGAAGTATCTCAATATCTGGGAGAAAAAACACAGAAAATGTATGCAAAATATTCATTAAAAAATCTTAATGCAGTATGTAGTTGTATCTATTTATCACTACTCATTTTTAAATCCTCAACCACACAAAATGCCATCTTAATGCACCCAGAAAAGAGGATTATTTTCTGATAAGTCCTGAAATTAACACATGAAGTCTCTTAAGAGTACTTCCTCCTTCACTTGAATGGTTTTGAAGGTTAAACATCTTCTGCATAAAATATAATTTAAATTTTTCCATCCTGAACTTCAGATTCCATTTAAAGCAGTATGGTGTAGTGGAGTTCCCTGGTGGCTCAGTGGTAAAGAATCTGCCTGCACTGCAGGAATCACAACCCATCCCTGGGTTAGGGAGATCCCCTGGAGGAGGGCCTGACAACCCATTCCCATATTCTTGCCTGGAGAATCCCGTGGACTGCGGAGACTGGTGGGCTAGGGTCCACAGAGTCGCAGAGTCAGACACAAGGAAGCGACTTAGCAGGCACGCCCCGTATAGTGGAGGGAACAGGGTTTTAGAGGCAGAAATACCCAAGTTTGACTCCCAAATTCACTATTTACTGTATCTGTGACAAGCCCCTATTTCCTTATTTGTAAAATGGGATATTATTGTCCACACCTCATTTAATTGTAGTGAAAATTATAAAGTAGTTAGGCTTAGCATTGTGCCTACTATACAATAAATGCTCAGTACTGGTTACTTCCCTTTCCCATTTTTTTAACCCCCTTTTATATTCTGTTTTCCCTGGAAAAAATTTTATTAGCATTTATATTTTTATTAGCATTTTATAATTTTTACTTAGGCGGGGTCTAAAGGTCCTTGGGGACCCTGTAAGTTAGGACTGCCTGCCTTCCCTCAGGTTGTAACTGTCTGTGATCCTGTATTGGGGCAACCCCTCGGTCCTACAATGGCTCTCATTCTCCTCATCTGCTAAGGAGTCACTCCTGAAACTTCGAAACCCTACCCCTTTCTCTTGTCTGATCAATCTTCTATTATGTCTCTTTTGAAAAAAAAAAAAATTTTAATCAAGTGCACCTTTCTCCTTTTTCCCATTTTTAACTCTTCATTGCAAAAGTTCAAACATTATGTCAAAAAAAACCCATAATATATAGTGAATTCTCAAATGTTCATTATATTGCTTCAACAGTGAAACATTCATGCCCAATCATGTTTCATCTATATCTGCACACACTTCCGCCCCCCCATATTATTTTGGAACTATGAAATATTTCACCATTTATCTAAAAGATAAGAACTCCTTTAAAAAATAACCCCATACATTTTGAAAAGTAGTTCCTTATTGTCATCAAATTATAATAGCATCCAATCATGGCTCAAATTTTCCAAGTTTCACACATCAAAATTTTCTTAGTTTGTTTAAATTAGGAGTTACATAGGTACACACACTGCAATGAGTCAATGTCTTACTTTAAATTTTCTTGTTGACAGGTACCCTTTCCATTTTTTTCTTAGCATTTATTTCTTAATGTAACATGGTCACTTGTACTACTAGTTTCCCAGAGCCTGGATTTTGTTCATTGGTTTCCTAGAGAGTAGTTTAACATGTTTTTGTCTTCTGTACTTCCTGTAAATTAGTAGTTGGATCTTTAGAGCTTAATTTAGGCTCGAGTTCTCTTTTTTTTCTTGGGAGGTGGAGGGCACAAAGCTAATTCACAAGTGGTGTCATATTCATTCATTAAATTGCCTTTACGGTTTGAATAAAGGTGCTGCAAAATAGTCATATTCTGATTCCATCTTCTTTTTATCATTTATCAGTTGGAATGCTTCTAAAAGCAGACACTTCCATTCCTCTACTTCTTGGTTACCCAGTGGCTCCTATTCTCTCTACTTAACTAGGTAAAAATGCATAGGGGTAATAAAACTGGAAATGAAATGCTGGATCTTAAGGCATGCATATTTTCAATTTTAGTGATCAGTGCTAGTTTTCCAAAGTCACTGTACAAATTTATAATCCAACTAGCAGTGCTTGAGCATTCCTAGTGTTCCATACCTTGCCAGCACATGGTATGGCCATCTTTGAAGAATGAGTTTTCATTTAGATGAAGCTCAATTTACCTTTTCTTTTGTTGTGCTTTTGGTGTTTAAACAACCACTGCCAAACTGAAGGTCTGAAAGTTTACCTGTGTGTTTTCTTCTAAAAGTTGTATAGTTTTACCTATTATAAATAGGTTTTTTACCCAGTTTATGTGTATGATATGAAGTAGGAGTCCAACCTTATTCTTTCACATGTGGATATCCAGTTATCCCAGCACCTTTGTTGAAAAGACTATTCTTTGCTTGTTGAATGGTTTTGGTACATTTGTTGAAAATCAGTTAACCTAAATGTAATTAGGGGTTTACATTTGAATTCTCAATTCTATTCCATTGATCTATGTTTATCTTTTATGCCAGTGCCACATTGTCTCGATTACTAAAGCTGTGTAGTGAGTTTTGAAATCAAGGAGTATGAGTCCTACAACTTTGTTTCTTTTCAAAGCTATTCCACGTCCCTTCAATTTCCATGTGAATTTTAAGACAGAATGTCAATTTCTGAAAAACACCACCTAGGGTTTTTTAATAGGGATTACATTAACTTTGCATTTTTTTCATGGATTCCTTAGAATTTTCTATATACAGAGCATTTTATCTGCTGATTCTAGATAATGTGGCTTTATATATTTTGAGACTGTATTAGTCTTTAGTACTGTATATTTACCTGATGAATTAAACATGTTCTAACTGTATTTCTAGTAATTTTTCTTGACTTAGCACTGCTTTCTGGTATCTCTTTTCATTAGAATGTTTACTGGATATTTTTTCTGTCCAATTTTTAATATCCTTTTATGTTAGGGGTATCTCTTACAAACGGCATTTTACAATTGATCTTTAAAAATCCAGTACTGATGCTGTCTTGTCATTTAAGTATTAGTCATGCATAGTTAATATGTTTACTAACTGATTTATATATTCATATTTTAAGTTTAATTTACATACTTGTTTTCTATGTATTTTGCCTTGTATATGTTAATATGGTGTTTCCAATTCCATATTCCACATCTCCCCCTTAGCTATTATTTTTACATTCTTTATTGATTGATTGCCTCTGATATTATAACACATTCATTGTTGTTTTAGTCACTAAATTGTGTCTGACTCTTTTGCAACCCAATGATATGACACCTTTATCATATCTTAGACAAAGCAAGGATGAGAGAACACATTAATTCATTTCCTTCTCTAAATTATATACCATTGTTTAAATTACACATGACCCATATTTTTACCTCCACAAGACATCAGTTTACAATCCCACAAGATATTAGACTACAACTATTCAGATTTACCTAGGTACTAGCCTTTTCCATTGCTCCTTTCTTCTAGCACCTATAACTTTCTGTATGAGATAATATTCCTTCTATTCAAAAAACAATCTTTAGTATTTCATTTATTGTATCTGCTGGTGACAAACACAGGTTTTCTTTTCTGAGAATGTATTTTATGTCAAAGGAAATTTCTGCTAAGTATATAAACCTAAGCTGGCAGTTTCTTTCCGCCCTGAAGATACCATCTCTAGCCTCAGCTGTTTCTGTTGAAGTAGCGAACTCTATTTTTATTCCTATTTCATTAAAGCTAACATGTGTTCTCTCTCTCACTGCTCTGAACATTGTTCTCTATCTTCTGTTTTCAGCAGTTATGCTATGATGTGCCTAGCATGTTTTTCACACATTCATTTTTGTTGGAGTTCATAGGCTTCTTGAATCTGTGACTTTCATCAATTTTTAAACACCACCCCCGCCCCCAATACCTGAATTTCACATATTGATTCTTCTCAACTCCTTTTCTCCTCTCTTTCTGGGTTCCTAATCATAGCATACATGAGATCACTGGATCACTGAGTCTCATGTGTATTTTATGATCTCTTCCATATTATTCATCCTTTTCTCTCCTGATGTTTCAGACTGGATACTTTCTTCTGACTCATCAGTTCACTGATTCCTCCTTTTAGTACTAATTTACTGTTAAAATCTATCTATTTCTTAATTTCACATATTGTATTTTCAGTTCTAGATTTTTCTTCTGGCTTTTTAAAAGCTCTAAAAGTTTTTTAAAGTTTCTAGTTCTTTGCTGGAATTCTACAACTTGCCATTTAGTCTTTTCAGCATATTAATCGTAAATCCACATCTGGTATCTCCAGCACCTGGACCTTCTGTGGGCTTTCTTCTACTGCAGTATTTTTCTTTTTATTTCACCCACATCTTTCTTCTATCTTGTTTTTTTGGGTTTTTGTTTTTTTTTTTTGAGTGCCAGACACTGTATTTGAAAAAATTCAGGAGATAATATGAGATTCAGGATATTGTTACTTTCTTCCTCTGGTACGCAGCGAAGCCTGGGCGCTAGCGAACTCACATCACCTTAATTCAGCTGGGAACTGAAATGACTGGGATTCGGGCTTTAGTTCATCAAAGGACTGATCACCACTCAGAGTATACTTCTGTGCGCCAGTGAAATCCCAGGAATTTCCATGTTAAGCCCTGAATTCTACTTATTGTCTCTCTGACCCTGTGAATCTGTCAAAGATTAGGTTTCCAGCTCCACTGAACCTATAATAAAATGTCATCTTTTGTCACAGCTTGATCCAATGGAAACATTTTTTAAAAATAAGAAGCCTAAGGACTTAGAATCTGGTCGTAGATATTAGCTTTATCCCTTAAATGCTCCTGTGATTGTGTTCTTATGTTTTAAGAGATGGCAATTTCTACCACTTACTTTAATTATTGTTTGAACCTCAAATTATGTAGTAGCTGAACATTAAGCAATATACCAAAGTGCCAATTTATTCATTAATTTAAACTGCAGTTGTTTAACTAATATTAAGCAACAGTAGTCTGATGTGGGGATACAGTCTGACATAGTAGGGATTTTAGGAGTATATTTCATATACAGAGTTTTGCATTACAAAAAAATAACAAATTCAAATATTTTTAACATTTCTAAGTCTTACAGAACATAACACCAAGAAAATAAGTATTTGTACATACTTTTACATCCCATTTTTGTGAAAAGATTCTTCAGGTCAGGATCCTTAGCTTGTGATTGTACTCCACACACAAATATTTTTGAAGTATTATTATTTGTTAAGATTGACATATGGGCAACTGTGTACCAAGAACCTGTATTGACCATTAAGATATCATCATCCATATTTATTAAAGCCTTTACAGAATGAACAGCAAGACTTCGAGATTTGTCCTACAAGATAAGAGTGTGATTAGAATTTCAAAGGGTTTAGGTAAAACAAGGTATTGGCAGAAATCTTGAGGTTCTCTAGCCCATTTTGAGTTTAAAACACCTTAACTATATGTTAAAATATAAAGTTAGCAGTTTATATTTATAAACTTTATAAATTTATATTTATATGTTTATATTTATAAAATTAACAAACAAAATTGGTTTAGCTTAAATTATGACTGTTATCATTTAACTGTTACATAGTTATGGAACAACAGACTGATTCCAAATTGGGAAAGGAGCACATCAAGGCTCTATATTGTCACCCTGCTTATTTAACTTATATGCAGAGTACATCATGTGAAATGCTGGGCTGGATGAAGCACAAGCTGGAATCAAGATTGCCAGGTGAAATATCAATAACCTCAGATATGCAAATGACACCACCCTTATGGCAGAAAGTGAAGAACTAAAGAGCCTCTTGATGAAAGTGAAAGAGGAGAATGAAAAAGTTGGCTTAAAACACAATATTCAGAAAACTAAGATTATGGCATCTGGTCCCATCACTTCAAGGCAAATAGATGGGAAAACAATGGAAACAGTGACAGACTTTATTTCTGGGGGCTCCAAAATCACTTTAGATGGTGACTGCAGCCATGAAATTAGAAGACACTTGCTCCCTGGAAGATAAGCTATGACCAACCTAGATAGCATATTAAAAAGCAGAGACAGTACTTTACCAACAAAGGTATGTCCAGTCAAAGCTATGGTTTTTCCAGTAGTCATGTATGAATGTGAGAGTTGGACTACAAAGAAAGCTGAGCACTGAAGAATTGATGCTTTTGAACTGTGGTGTTGGAGAAGACTCTTGAAAGTCCCTTCAACTACAAGCAGATCCAACGAGTCGGTCCTAAAGGAAATCAGTCCTGAATATTCATTGGAAGGACTGAAGCTGAAACTCCAATACTTTGGCCACCTAATGTGAAGAACTGACTCACTGGAAAAAACCCTGATGCTGGGAGAGATTGAAGGCAGGAGGAGAAGGTAACGACAGGACGAGATGGACGGCATCACCAGTGTGATGGATATGAGTTTGAGTAGTCTCCAGGAGCTGGTGATGGACAGGGAACCCTGGCGTGCTGCAGTCCATGAGGTCACAAAGAGTCAGAACAACTGAGCAACTGAACTGAACTGAACTGACAGTGATAAGGCAATGCCAAACTCCCCAAATGTGATTAATAGATTACTGATGTCCTGCCTTAGCTCCCATTCTTTAACTTTCATGAAAATGTACTCATCTGCCACTGCCATTCTTTCTTCCCCATCACATTGTCATCTAACTGCCTGCTAGCTCACGGAGATTAAAAGTAAGATGGTTGACAAGTTTAAAAAGCGTGCTAAGCAGATGACTTTATTGAACACTGATCTCAGTGTTCAATAAGGTGTCACCACAAGATAAGGCCAAGAGACACTACCCAAGAATGCAGGTACTGTGAAGGGATAAACCTTACAAGATCAAAGTGAGTCTGAGGCAAGAATTGGAAACTAAGGACATAAAAATTAATTTAACTCAATTTCTTGAACCTTTTATTTTTCATTCTACTGAAATACCATTATAACTCACATTCTCTTGCTGTATTGATAGCCATTATACATATCTTACAAATCAAAGCTGTAAGACTAGTAAAGAGATAATGTGTTACACATTGCATTTTCACATGCAGGCTGGCACTAGCATCTTCCCCAGAAATGGAGAGAAAAAGGAATCACCATGCCTTCTCTTGAATCCTCCCTTGGGAGAGAAAAATATAGCTTTTCAGCTATGTGCAATACAAGTTCCCCCGCTTGTGGTGTCTTGGAAGGAGAATACGTTCCTTACAATACGCCCACTCCACATGGGGCAAAGATGCAAAGCACAACAGGAACACTGATGTAGCAGTATTAATTTTATACTTCTATGTGGAAACTGGGCCTTATAAACCTCCTTGATAACCTATACAAAATATAATCAATTTCTTAGGTTTTACTTTTAAGTAGAGGAATTCTTCGAGTGATCAGGATTATTGACAGAATCACAATATTGAGAACCACAGTGAAAGTAAAAATTTGTTTACCTGAAATATAAGTTTATAATCTTTAAAAAGATCTGTATTTAGAAGATCACTTTTAAGATGAGATGGAAAAATTAAGACATCAGAGCAATGCTGATCCACAGCAAAGACTTTACTATCAATATGCAATACAGATTTGACTTTATTATAGCCATTTTTCTTCAGAGTATAATAAACTTCTTCAGGGCTGTAAATACAGGGTTACAATTACAAATATAACACATAAAAATGTATTTAATATCAGCATCTTGTTCCTACAATAAATACAAGTATCAATGCATATACTACATCTAATGGAACTTATAATTTAAGCCATCAGTAAGTTAAAAAAAAAATTAGAGACAAAAAAGTTAACACATTTATTAAATTACTTTTGGTAATCTGGTGATAAAATCCTGAATGAAACTATGATTCCCAATCACTCCCTCAGATGAGCCCCTCATCCATTAAAAAGGTAATACTTTTATCATATTATTTTGAAAGGCAAGTGACTTGAGTAAAGAAATTGATTAGAACTCTTACCTGATTTTACAAGTATTTATCCAAGCATAAAGTGGCAAAGTGGAGGCCCTTAATTCTTGGTTCCTAACTGTTTCTGGAAGAATGTGGTAAATTGAAAGGGCATCATGTTTGATTCGACATCTTGCCAATGCTGCAGCCAATTTTGTTTTATAACTAGAGATAGAAAATCCATTCTTGGTAACTACTGCATTGAAGACAAGACTATCAATTTTCCACTTGAAAAATTAACAATTAGATTTAGAATTATAATACTCTATGATTCTATTTCAAATTTTTGAAGTCTAAAGTTAAAATTTGCCATATTTTAAAATGGGAATCCCCCCCCAATTTTTAAAAATGGAAACCCAATATTCTGCTTCTTTTTTTTTTTCAGGTTTTTCTGTCTCTGTATAGTTGTATATCTTAATTGTTTATAACAACTGCTGGTTAAAAAACAAATTTTATGTAGTAAAGGTGAAGGGCTTGGAGTCAGACAAATTTGAAGTTAAATTCAGGCTCTGTCACTTACTAGCTGCGTGACCTCAGATATGATGCTCTCACCAGCCTCAGTTTTCTCATCTGTAGAATGTGACCAGCTTACCTTGCTATTACTGTGGGGATTAATATCATGGGGCTTCCCTGGTGGCTTAGCTGGTAAAGAATCCGCCTGCAATGTGGGAGACCTGGCTTCAAACCCTGGATTGGGATGATCCCCTGGAGAAGGGAAAGACTACCCACTCCAGTATTCTGGCCTGGAAAATCCCATGGACTGTATAGTTGGACACGACTGAGTGACTTTCACTTGGTACCATCGAGTCACCAAGCACCGTGCCTGGTGGGCACTCTCTATAGGTCAGTCTGTGTTATCAGAGATGGCGAGAGTGCAATCTTGACAAGATTAAGGAGCTTTCATGAACTGGTATCAGGTCCTTCCCAGTTCTGATTATCTCATATCTCGTAGTTACAAATAACAGGAAAGAAAAACAAGAACTGGTTAGCATAAAATGAAAACCCAATGATTCTTTTTTAATCTTATGGCCTAAATCTTTGGGAGGTATTATGCACTGACTCTGTCTCCTTGACTACAGCAGACTGGCAGAGGGTGGGCCCTTGACCCAAACCAGTCAAGTAAATTTTTGTGTGTAGTAACAGAGCTCCAGGTCAGTCTTTCTGGTTTGTGGTGCTGAGCTGAGAGCAGCCGAGCTTCCCACTCTACAAAGAGAAAGAGGAGACGCAAGAATGAAGCTGAAGCGCACCATGAGGCAGAGACCAGAGTGGAAGAGAGTCCCGAGGGCGCCCGAGTCACAGGGCACAGGTAGGAGAAGCAGCCACGTCCTTCCTGCAAGCCTCACTGTGCAACTCTTGCGTGAGATACTTTATAATAAAATTTCTCTTTTGCCTAACCTAGTTTGAGTTGGACTCCTGTCTGGTTGTCAAAAAGGAATCCTACCTAGTACACCATTTTCTCTTAGTTTATTTTTTAAAAGAAATGGGTTTTATTCCTTTTTAGCTTAAAATTATCAGAAATTTTATATACAAAGAACAAATGATCTCAAGGGGGTTTTTGTTTTGTTTTGTTGTTTGCTGTTGTTGACGGTGGGTTATTGTCTTTGTTTTTTGCTGTGCCACGTGGCTTGTGGGGTTTTAGTTCCCCAACCAGGAACTGAACTCAGGCCTTCCACAGTAAAAGCACTGAGTCTTAACCACTAGACCACCAAGGAATTCTCAAAATATCTCAAGTTTTGAAGTGCCATTAGTAATGCCTAACACAAAAGAAATGTGGCTCTCTTTAAATATAAATTATTTTCTTAATGCCGAAAGATAATCTTCAGTGAACTGCTTGAATTTCCCAAAGGAAAAAAAAAATCAGACATCATACTGAGAACTGTTTCACAATATTCACTAAGTAAGTAAAATGGGCTAAGAGTTTCCAAAGAAGAGGTGGAAAGAATATGAGAGATAAAACCCCATGAACAATTGTTCAGACGCATTTTGGCATATGAGAAACTCTAAAGCATTATGTGAATGAGAAAATTAGGAATAGAAGAAAAGGGATATCTAAGCAAATGTGATTTATCCCCCAAATCCATGAATGTTAAAAATGTTTTAACATTCATGAATCATTCAAGGTAAATAACCTTACCACATTAATAAAATCAAGAAGAAAAATGATCATACCAAAACTCTGATCTCTGTTTTGTTAATTTAGTAAGACTACAGTTTTCTCTAGAGATCCTCCTTCCTGCATTGCAGCTGGAAAGTACCCATAAACATAAAGCCAGGACTATTCTAGGGCTCACCTCATTTGTTTTCATTTTCTCAAGGATTAAATTTCTGTGCTGCTTTTTGTCTAATGTCCAAAATCTCTGCCTCATATATTTTGTCCATCTAGTTATTTATAGGGGCTTCCCAGGTGGCATTAGTGGTAAAGAACATGCCTGCCAATGCAGGAGATGTAAGAGATGCGGGTTCAACCCCTGGGTCTGGAAGATCCTCTGGAGAAGGAAATGGCAACCCATGCCAATATTCTTGCCTGGAGAATGCCGTGGACAGAGGAGCCTGACAGGCTACAGTCCATAGGGTCGCAAAGAGCTGGATACAACTGAAGTGACTTAGCATGCACAGTTATTTATAGGAGGAATGAATAAGTTTGATCCAAGACACTCTGTCATGACTATATAACTACGCTTTTAAAAGATAACTTTATCTATGGAAGATACTGTGAAGAAGGAAGAGTTACAGGCAGGGAATGAAGAAGCTAGCGCAGTAGTCCAATTGACAGATGATAAATGGCCTGGGTTTGGACAGTAGGCGTGGAAACGGAAACAAGTAGCCACATTCAGCATACGGCCTCCAACTGGAGTCACAGACCTCGATGTAACAGGTATGGCAGGGGCGCCGGGGAGGGCAGGAAAGAAGAATCAAGGGTAATATCTAAGAAGCTGGTGGTGCCTTGACTGTAACAGGACAGTTTTGGGTGATTTCGGAGGAAGGGCTACTCAGTTCTTCCTCTCCTGTTGTTTCTCCAGTCTTTCACTGCCCATTTTCTAATGTCCCTGTCCATTTTCTAGTTTTGCCTCACCAAAATCCAACAAATTATCTGGCAGAATCAGATTCTTGAGCTAGTATGATGCATGCAGAGAAAGAAAGGAAGAAGCTGTGGTCTCCTTTTATTTAATCTGGTCACACTATTTCAAAGATAGTTGCATTTGTACAAGAAATGAGTTCTTAAAGCCCTTGCATGTATCAAAAAGACAGGGCTTCCCTGGTAGCTCAGCAGTAAAGAACCTGCCTGCCAATGCAGGAGACATGGGTTCACCCCTGATCTGGGAAGATGCCACATGCCACACAGCAACTAAACCCACGCACCACAACTGCTGAGCTTGTGCTCTAGACCTCAAGAACTGCAATTACTGAGCCCATGGGCCACAACGACTGAAGCCTGAGCGCCCCAGAGCCTGTGCTCCCCAACAAGAGAAGCCACCACGATAAGCCATCAAAATGAGAAGCCCGCGGACTTCTGAAGAACAGCCCGAGCAGCAACAAAGACCCCGCACAGCCAAAAATAATAAATAAATGAATGATAATAGGTTCATCTTGGGCTCTATCCCTAGAGCCATGAACAAACGAAGAAAAAGATACCAGTTCGTACACAGAGGGATAAAACACAAGGATCTCAGGTAGAGACAACAACAAAGATCAAACACAATTTTTATAAGGAGAAAGTGATTCTCATTCAGTTTCTTGTTAAATAACTGCTGCTTCTTCTATCACCTCTTAAAATTAGTCTTCACCGTCTTGGTAGAAACATACTAAGGTATACTTCAAGCTTAAAATGATTCTACTGCCCTGGGGACAATACTGCCCAGCCCTAAGGCCCAGATGATCTATAGAGGCTGGCCTCCAACTTTCAGAGTTCAGAAGTCTACTCCATTAGCTATGGAGGACTGGCCCAAGGGAATGCACTTGACCCACGAGGAGTCAAATTCCCTGGAAGGGGGTAGAATTTAGAATTGGGTGTAGAGATAATAAATTAATCTAAGTGAAGAAACTAACATACAAGTGTAACAAGTAAGCTTAAGACCTGGGATACAGCAGTAAGGCTTTTTCCTTGTAGGCTAGAAACAGAGAAGGCAGATCAGGAGAGAAAAGGAGAATGAAGCAGATATTAAGAGAGAAGCAGAAAAAAAGAGACAAAGAAAATCCTGACATCTTTCCAGTTCCTGATTTCATCCTCTTCCTGAGTCTTTGAATTGCATGAGACATTCCAGGATCTATTTAAGAACATTTTCCATTTTTGCTCACGCTAACTGAAAATAGCTTCTATTACTTGAAAGCTGTGATTCTTGATTAAAACCTTCTCGGGTTATCTTTATACATGTATTTTCTCAGCATTATCTTTCTCATTATACATTGATTTTCTCAGTGTTATCATTATACAACTATATTACACTACTATTATCTTCAATTCAACCACTAAATACACACATTTCTCCTATGACATACTATGAATTGGATATAAAATAACTAATGTGGGAATAAGATTTGTATTATATGAAGCTCGATTGGTTCGTATAGTTTCTGCTGCACTGACAGGAATGTAACCAGATAACTTCCTCCAGGCAGGAGGTAGCACAGTACGTATTACAGGGAAAAGTAAAACTGAGGAATCAGGAACCTGAGACAATAGTATCTTCTGGTTCTTCTGGCCTCGTGAGCTTGGTCTTTGCTTGTCCTATTTCCTACCTGCCTTGCTAGCATTCTCAGCTAAGAATCTGCTGCTGCTGAAACCACAGTCTGGTCTTTCTTACTTGGTTAGAGCTCTGTGGCTTTCCTGGATGCTTTAGCCTCACCTCAGCTCTCATTACGAACACTAAGACTACGTTGAGGTTTACATGAATCTCCTTCGTCCTAAGTCAAATGGAAACTGAAAGCAGTTCAGGAAAGCTGAAACTCAGAGCTTGTCTCAAAGCACACTGCCCCCACCATTTTTTGTCCAGTGTATCTGCATCCATCCTGGGTACCCATCCTCAAAGGCAGGCTCCCTAGTACCGGTATGGGGGGTGAAGTGGATGCCCAGGAACTTATGTAGTAAACAGGAGCAAGATCCTTGCTTATCGAAGGTACCTACATTCAATTGCTTTTGCTTTTCTCCATCCCCAAATTTCTCATGGCTACAACTGACATAATACTATGTCATATCTGTCATCGTCTAGCATACTTTACCCAAGATTCACCAGCTTAAGTGGAAGGAACAGTAGCATATAAATGGTTAAATCTTGAGCTCTGAAGTGAAAGTGTTAGTCACTCAGTTGTGTCTGACTCTGTGGGACCCTGTGGACTGTAGCCCACCAGGCTCCTCTGTCCTTGGGATTCTCCAGGCAAGAATACTGGAGTGGATTGCCGTTCCCTTCTCCAGGGGATCTTCCTGACCCAGGGATCGAACCTGGGTCTCCTGCACTGCAGGCAGATTCTTTACCGTTTGAGCCACTGGGAAGATCTCTAGAGTTAGCCTTCCTGAATTTGAATTCTGGCACTTCTCTTTCTAGCTCTATGGCATTAGACAGGTTCCTTTAACATGTCTGTGCTTCAGTTCTCCTCTGTGTAAAAATACAGGTTGGTAACAATATTCACTTCGAAGAATGTGAACAGCTTCCTGTAATAGTGATTGATACATATTAAGTGTTCTTCGATAAAGGTAAGTTATTACTATAACTCCATTCAGTGACTCTTTCGGTCTCAACCTTCAAAATGAAACTGCTCCAGTGTTCCCTAACAATATAAAATGAGATATGACAACTGTTTCAGATTATTCACCACGTAAACATCTTCCTACAGGATTGCTCTTGCTTGCTATGTTGTGCTTTCTATTTAGGCTTAAGAGCATAGGAGACTTTTCTGCTGGTCCCGTTAGGACACTGCGTTCCACAGAAGGAGGCATGGGTTCCATTCCTGGCTGGGGAACTAGGATCCTGAAGCCCTAACAATAGCGGCATTTCATGAATGACCATCTACCATCATCAACCATGTGTCTGGCTCTAGCTCGGCATTTTACACACGTTACTTTCATTAGTTCTCCCAACCACCTTTTTAGGTAGGTGCTATTATTGTCCTCATGCTAGGCTTCTGCTGATATTTAGGGTAAAAGGAAAACAAATTTTAAATATGTTAGTTTTGTTCTTAACTACTGACATTAAGTTGTAAAAGCTGTAGATTCTTCTTTTTTCAATTTGGCAAAGTGGTGGGTTCTTATCTAATTGGAATTTTCTTGTTTGATACATGTTCGTTTTTTTTAAGAGCTGTAAACAAAGCCAAGTAAATAAATAATAGCTGTTTCAAATGAAGTGTAAGTTATGTATGTGCTAAGAATTGTCAGGAATTTTTCATGATTTTCCAAATACTTACAAATTGGATCTTACAATTCAAGCTTTCAAAACAACTCGAATTTAAGTAGAATATTTACTTCGTTCAAGATCTGTTTTTAAAGGAACTCAAGAAACTTATGAACTTTTAACATTTTTTCTCTATAAAATTTTAACCCTTATCCACACATTATATTGTATACTATTTCACCAGTGAAATACTAATCTCATATAAAACATCCTTTTAACCTTCACAGTTACCTGTTAAGAAGGTTCTCCACTTCTAGAACTTCTGCTATAGATGCTTCATTATCAGAAAGGAGACGAGCTTGAAATTTTCTGTCTTGGAAATCATATAGCATCACAATGATAAGACTATTCAAATGATGTGGCTACCAAGGGGAAACATAGAGAAGGAATAGCATACAAATAATATCTAACAGCAATATTTCCCATTCCATTATTTTTCAAGAGAGCAGGAGTATGACTATTTTCACATCATCTGATTAAACTGGGAGATAGAAAAGGACTGTAAACTAGAAAAAAAATTCAATAAAAATAAAACTTTCAAAAAGGACAATTTCTGGCATGTTCATCAAAATGAAAGGAGCAGGATCTATATAAGAAACTTAGAAGTAGGAAAGAGTTAAGGCTGTGTTTTGAAGATGTCTTAGCATTAAACAAACTAGTTATTTAAATCCCAAGGCTTATTTTTAGTACTTTCTAAATAACACTCATGAGACAGCTAATTTTATAAAAGTTATACACTTACTATTGTGGTACTTGGGAAGATATAGCTGTCTATTAATATAGTTTCCAAAATATCTTGATCTACAAAACAAAGAAAATGTCTGTTATGAAAATACCGAAGCTGAAAATGAAAAGTCTGGAATCAAAACACACTTTAGCCAATACTGCAAGATACTTTCACTTTCATATCCAAAATAAACCTTAATTCTTGATAAAGACCCAAATTACAATGGCATAATGAAATATTTGTAATCTTTACGAATCCTAGACCCCTGTGACCCAGGCTCCACATGGTGTTGGTGTTGTTTACTGTTTACTTGCTAAGCTGTGTCCGACTCTTTGCAACCCCATAGACTCCTCGGTCCATGGGATTTCCCGGGGCAAGAATACTGGAGTGGGTTGGCATGCCCTCCTCCAGAGGATCTCTCAGATGAGGGATGGAACTCATATCTGCTGCCTTGGTGAGTAGATTTGTTACCACTGGGCCACCAGGAAAGCGCAGGCTCCACATGGAGTCACAGTCCAAGGAGCATTATCTGAATAACTAAGGTAGTGATAAAGGAATTTCAATCTCTAATTTATATCCTTGAAAAACATTAAAGAGGATCTAATTAATAATGTCTTATCCTTTTATGTACTGTTGAATTCAATTTGCTAACATTTTATTTAGGATTTTTGTTCTATGCTTATGTTCATGAAGGATATTGGCCTATAATTTTCTCTTCATAATATCTTTGTCAGTGTTGGTATTGGGGTTATGTTGGCCTTTATAAAATTTGTGGGAAATATCCCCTCTTCTTCTAGTCTGGAATAGTTTGCACTAAATTGGTGTTATTTCTTATTTAAATATTTGATAAAACTCACTAGTGAAGACACTGATAAGATGACACTTAATCTAACACCCAAATGATAAGGAGTTGCCCATGTAAAGATCCAGGATGAGACAGCATTCTGGTCACAGGGATAATTACAAAGGTAATAAGTAAAAACATACAGGCATATTTTGAAACCTCCACAGGGCACATGAGTGTTCCATTTGTTATAACAACAAGGATTAAATGGCAATTATTACATACCTATCCATAATTACCTCAAATGTCAATGGACTAATGCTCCAATCAAAAGACACAGAGTGTCAGATTGAATGGAAAAACAAAACCAAACCAAGAACCTGCAATATGCTGCCTACATGAGACTCACTTCAGGGTGAAAGACCTACACAAACCAAAAGGGAGGAGATAAAAAATAAACAGCTCAAGAAAATGGAAACAATAAGAAAGCAGGGGTAGCCATATTCACATCAGACAAAATAGATTTTAAAACAAAGCCCATAAAGAAAAGCAAAGAAGGGCATTATATAATGATAAAGGGATCAATGCAAGAAGATAACATGATTGTTAACATAAATGCCTCCAATATAGAAGCACCTAAATATATATTAAAAAGAAACAATAACAGACATAAAGGGATAAACTAACAATAATACAATAATAATAGACCTTAACACTCCATGATGATAATACAATAATAAAGGACCTTAACACCCCACTGACATCAAGAGAGAGATTATGCAGAGGAAAAACTCAATAAGGTAACAGAGGTTCTAAATGACACAATCATTTGAACGTAACTGATATCTACAAAACACTATATCCAAAAAAACCAGAAGACAGATTCTTTTCAAGGGCACATGGAACATCTGAATAGATCACATACTAAGTCATAAAACAAGACACCATGAATTTAAAAGGGTGGAAACTATTTCAAGCAGCTTTTCTGACAAAAATTCTATGAAACCAGAAATCAATCACAGAAAGAAAAATTGGAAAAAGATGAACATATGGAAACTAAACAACATGCTACTAAAAACCCAATGAGTTCAACAATGAAATCAAGACTTCCCTGATGGTCCAGTTGTTGAGAATCTGCTTCTAGTGCAGGGGGCGTGGGTTCAATCCTTGGTCAGGGAAGTAAGATACCAGATGCCATGGAGCAACTAAGGTTTTGAGCCGCAACTAGAGAGTCTGTGCCACACAAAAGACCCCCATGATTCAATGAAGATCCTACACGCCTCAACAAAGACCCAACACAGCCAAATAAACAAAGCAAAATGTATTCAAATTGGAAGGGATGCAGTAGAACTGTCACTACTTGGATAAAATATGATACTGTACATGGAGAACCCTAAAGTCTTCACACAAAAACTATAAGAATTAATAAATGAATTCAGCAAGGTAGCCAAATACATAAATCTATTGTAGTTCTTTACACGATGAAAGAGAAAGTTAAAAAAAAAAGTTATCTTATTTATTGCATTAAAAACAGCTAAGAATAAACTTAAACAAGGTAGTGAAAGACCTATACACTGAAAATTATAAACACTGATAAAAGAAATTGAAGATAATTCAAAGAGATGGAATGACAGTCCATGCTCCCGGATTGGAAGAATTATTATTGCTCAAGTAAGTGGTCAGTCTACCTAAAGCACTGCACAGATTTAATGCAATCCCTATCAAAATACCCATGACATTTTTTAAGAACTAGAACAAATAATCCTAAAATGTATATGGAACCAAAAAAGGCCCAGAACTGCCAAAGCAACCCTAAGAAAAAAGAACAAAGCTGAAGGTATAACCCTACCAGATTTCAGAATATACTACAAAACCACAGTAACCAAAGTAGCATAGTATTAGCACAAAAACAGACATAAAGATAAGTGGAATGAAATAGACAATCCAGAAATAAACCCACATACCTATGGTCAGCTCGTCTAAGCTGACAAAGAAGGCAGGAATATACAATGGAGAAAAGACAGCCTCTTCAGCAAGCAGTGTTAGAAAAACTGGACAGCTATTTCTATCAATAAAATTACAGCACTCCCTCACACCATCCATAAAAATAAATTCAAAATGGCCTAAAGACCTAAATACTACACATGACACCATAAAACTCCTAAAAGAGAACTAAGACAAAACATTTTTGGACATAAATAGTAGCAATATTTTCTTAGGTCAATTTCCCCAGGCCAAAAAAAAAAAAAAAGAAACGAGACCTAATTGGTCAAAAGATTTGTACAGCAAAGGAAACCATTCACCAAACAAAAACACACCTATGGAATGGGAGAAAAGATTTGTAAAAAAAAAATGACCAGCAAGGGCTTCATATTCAAAATAAACAAAGAGTTCATAAAACAGGTAGCAAAAAAAAACAAACAATCCAATCAAAATAGGGCAGAAGACCCAAATACACATTTCTCCAAAGAAGATACACAGATGGCCAACAGGAAACGAAAAGATGCTCAACTTCACTAATCATTACAGAAATGCAAATCAAATCCACAATGAGATATCACCTCACATCAGTCAGAATGACTATCATCAAAAAGTCTACACATAACAAATGCTGGAGAGGGTGTGGAGAAAACGGAACACTTGTACACTATTGGTGGGAATGCAAATTGTTGTAGCCATTATGAAAATCATATGGAGGCTCCTTAAAAAAAAGAAAATCTATATCATCAGTATTCCACTCCTGGGTATATATCTAGAAAATACAAAAACTCTAATTCAAGATGATAAATGCACTCCAAGGGCCTCTCTGGTGTCCAAGGGCTAAGATTCTGTGCTCCCAATACCTGGGAGGGGCCTGGGTTTGAGCCCTGGTCAGGGAACTAGATCCCACATGTCACAACTAAGAGTTCACATGCCACAACAAAGATCAACGATCGCACACGCCAAAATTAAGACCCAGTTCAATCAAATAAAAGTTTTTAACATTAAAAAAAAAATACACACACTCCAATGTTCATAGCAGCATTATCTACAACAGCCAAGACATGGAAAGAACCCAAGTGCCCATCAACAGATGACTGACTTAAGATGCAGACTATATATATATATATATATATATATATATATACACACATGTATATATACACAGAATATTACTCAGTCATAAAAAAGAATGACTGTTACTGCCATTTGCAGCAACATGGATGGAACTATAGAACACTATACTCAATGAAGTCTGATAGAGAAATACAAGTAAGCTATCACTTATATGTAGAATTTAAAAATAAGGCAAATGAATCTATATATAAAACTGAAACAGAATCACAGACACAGACAACAAACTTATGGCTACTAAAGGGGCAAGAGAGGAAAGGAGGGACAAATTAGGAATATGGGAGTAACAGGGATTAACTACTATAAGTAAAATAGGTAAGTTACAAAATTTATTGTATAGCATAGGAAACTGTATTCAATATCTTGTAATAACCTCTAATGGAATATAATCTGAAAAAATAAGTAACTGAATAATTTAGCTGTAACCTAAAGCTAACAGGATATTGTACACCAACTATACTTCAATTTTAAAAAGGAATAATTATATAGGCACATGGGGTTTTTGTATCTGTGGAAGGAGGGTAATTTGACAACCTTCCTTCATGTTGTCAAACATTGTTGCTAGGAAAATTAAGTACTGTCCCTAAGACTTCCTTGAGAAAGGACAATAGAAAGCTTGTACCTGATCTCTTCTGAACTTTGTCCTGTGTACATTTTCCCAGTGCTGACCTTAATCTTAATCCTTTCATTGTAATAAACTGTAACTATGAATACAATAGCTTTGCTGGGTTCTATGAGTACTTCTAGTGAATCACTGAACCTGAGGGTGGTCTTAGGGATCCGTGACTACAGTTAGTGATTCCCAAAGCCATAACTCAATCATACATTAAGTATTTGCCAGGTTTTTCACCGACAGGTTACATGATTCAGAAATGACCAGATTACTGACACAACCAATTCCTTGGACTGAGAGGTCACCAATTAGTATATACACCTGAAGAGGTTGGAGAAAGAATTAAGCCAGAAATAAGATCAACATTCAGAAAAATAAGATCATGGCATCTGGTCCCATCACTTCAAGGCAAATAGATGGGGAAACAATGGAAATAGTAACAGACTTTATTTTGGGGCGCTCCTGGTGACTGTAGCCATGAAATTAAAAGACACTTACTCCTTGGAAGGAAAGTTATGACCAACCTAGACAGCATATTAAAAAGCAGAGACATTACTTTGCCAACAAAGGTCCATCTAGTCAAGGCTATGGTTTTTCCAGTGGTCATCTGTGGATGTGAGAGTTAGACTGTGAAGAAAGCTGAGCATTGAAGAATTGATGCTTTTGAACTGTGGTGTTTGAGAAGACTTTTGAGAGTCCCTTGGACTGCAAGGAGATCCAACCAGTCCATCCTAAAGGAGATCAGTCCTGGTGTTCATTGGAAGGACTGATGTTGAAGCTGAAACTGCAATACTTGGGCCACCTGATGTGAAGAGCTGACTCATTTGAAAAGACCCTGATGCTGGGAAAGATTGAGGGCAGGAGGGGAAGGGGAAAAAAAAGTATGAGATGGCCGGATGGCATCACCGACTCCATAAGACATGAGTTTGGGTGAACTCTGGGAGTTGGTGATGGACAGTGAGGCCTGGCATGCTGCGATTCACGGGGTCGAAAAGAGTCAGACACAACTGAGCAACTGAACTGAACTGATGATCAACAATTTCAGGAATACCTTCTTCCTCAATTTTTTTTCTTAATGAGTTGTTCATTAATTTATTTTTTAAGAAATCATTTTGCCAGTTTTTCTTTTGTTTTAATATTTGGTAGTCCTTGAAACATCCAGAGATTCTTTGAAACAATTAGCTGCTGATACTCTACTTCTCTGACATAAGTCAAACTTAATAGGAATAGGTTACTCTTCATTACTACTCTTCATTACCTTCTTTAGTAGAAAACTGACCTTGTGTCTTATTTAGCAGAGTAAGAATAGTGGTTATCATTTCAAAAATCATTATTCTGAACCCTTTAAACAATTAATCAGAAAAACACACTCTCTGCTTTGAAAGAGCTTACAAAGGACATCAACAAAAGGGCAAACAATAAAACTGGAAATCATAAAAATTAAAAAAGATTATCATTACCCAAGCTCTCTTTAGTTTGTGCATTAACCATTTCAGCTTTACTGCTCCTATAAAACCTTAGAGAAGAAATCCTGAGTTTTCTTTCCTGAACCGTGATTCCCTGAACCTATGCTATATAAGCCAGATGTTGAGTTTATAAAATATCACATGTGGAAATACTGAAACAACACTGATAATACAAAAGACAAAAGTGAAATATATAAAAACCTCCGATATTTTAAAGCAAAATATCAGGCTCTTAATTACCTTGGAAATCTACTGCATTTAGGAATTCTATCTTTATTCCATATGAACATTCAGAAATTATTCAGATGATAATTTAAAGCAAGGTATTATTATCATTAAACAACCAAAGCCATCTCATCTTAGAATTTGAACTTATAAAAATGAACATTTCAAGGAAAAGTAGGTTTATAAAGGCCTATGATGAAGCTGAAAGAGAGTGAAAAAGCTGGCTTAAAAATCAACATTCAAAAAACCAAAATCATGGCATCCGGTCCCATCACTTCATGGTGAACAGATGGGGAAACAATGGAAACAGTGACAGGCTTTTTCTTGCGCTCAAAAATCACTGCAGATGGTGACTGCAGCCATGAAATTAAAAGATGCTTACTCCTTGGAAGAAAAGCTATGACCAACCTAGACAGTATATTAAAAAGCAGAGACACTTTGCCAACAAAGGTCCATCTAGTCAAAGCTATGGTTTTTCCAATAGTCATGTATGGATGTGAGAGTTGGACTATAAAGAAAGCTGAGTGCTAAAGAACTGATGCTTTTGAACTGTGGTGTTGGAAAAGACTCTTGAGAGCCCCTTGGACTGCAAGATCAAACCAGTCAGTCCTAAAAGAAATCAGTCCTGAATACTCACTGGAAGGACTGATGCTGAAGCTAAAGCTCCGATATTTTGGCCACCTGATGTGAAGAGCCGACTCACTGGAAAAGACCCTGATGCTGGGAAAGGCTGAAGCCAGGAGGAGAAGTGGATGACAGAGGTCGAGGTGGTTGGACAGCATCACCGACCGACTCAATGGACATGAGTTTGAGCAGACTCCGGGAGACGGTGGAGGACAGGGAGGCCTGGCGTTCCGCAATCCATGGGGCCGCAAAGAGTCGGACATGAACAACAACAAATGACAACAATTTATCTAACTGGGATCTGTGTTATTAAAACATGTCAGTCACAAGACACTTTCATAAAACAGAAATAAAGATTGAGAGAAAGAAAACGGTAATCTACCATACACATTACTGCAACATGACCATCTAATCAATGGATTAATTTTATAAAGAATAATCTCAGTAATAAATAACCTCAGTAATAAAATAATAATTTTATTCCCACCTGAAAAATCCCTTGGACAGAGGAGCCTGGTGGGCTACAGTCCACAGGGTCACAAAGAGTTGGACATGACTGAGCACTTAAGCACACAGCACACACAAAGGTAAGATTCAGTACTCTTATCAGGAAAAAACTGTCTATAATAGAGTTTTGGCATTAACATTAAACACCCATTAATTGACACAGATGCCTAGTGTGCATCTCACTGTTGCAAGGAGAAAATCTTCAAATGTTAATTTGACTCGTGATTTAAAGTACAACACTCTGGTTGGTCTTTAAGTTTTAAAACAGAAGAGGGAAGGGATGAAATAGAATCTGAAAGTTTAAACTGGAGGAAGGAAAAATGGCTAAGACAGATTTTTTAAGAAAAATATCACAAGCCGAAACTAAAGAAATGAAACTCAGAGAGAAGCTGCCTCTGAACATCACACAAATTTTTTTCTGTGATGACAAATTGCTGGCTTCAGAGCTGAGCTACATCATGTCTGTAGACAACCAAAAACACACATTTATAGCTGAGTAATTAATGGGACATTTTAATTCAACTGAACAATTGTTAACCAACTCTGAGCAAGGATGTGCAAGGCCCAATAAGTACTAACAGTAAGTAAATGATGCATGCAATGCCCCTTCTAGGTGTCTCTTTAGGAAGTTTTATCATTTTATCCATGCTGCTAATACTCCAAACATTTCTGGAACTTCTTTTCAGTCAGTATACAAATCAATACAAACTTTAGTTTATACTGTATTACAGTTGATAGCTAGTACTAAAACCTGTCTCCAGGCCCTTTGACTGCTCTCATAGTAAAAATATTTTGTTCAGTACTGCAATCAACTCCATTCTCAGAAGTTGATAATTACCCACCATCGAAGAAATCTGAAATATTACATCTCAAATCCTGGAGGCAAATTAAAAGGGATTTCTACAAAAATTTGGAAGACTAAATTTACAAGCTTCCAAAACTAAACAAAGCAAATGGCAGGGAAAACGATCATCTTAATTTTGACCCACCTAAGCACAGGGAAATCTACAGTGGAAAACATACCTGACTGAAAGAGATTGTTTTGGAAACTCTCCTTAAAGGTTTGACATCTGCAACGGACCAAAGATATTCAGAAGTCTAAAAACAAAACCTGGTGTGTGTGTGTGAGGGTGCGAGGAGGAGGTTCGATGCACCTCACAAATTCTCTCATCATTCTCTTTTAGGGCTGTCAAAACTGGTACTACTCACACTTAAGCGCACTGAAAGCCAACTCATAGGACAAACGCTGAAAGGATTCATCCTCGGATTCGGTTGAGGACGGCAATGGCTCATTCCCATACTTTATTAAGGCTTTCTCTGGTGACTTTTCGAGTCTAGTGCCCTGAAAAATGTTCGCTGCCAGGATGTAAACGGAGTCCGGGTAGCCAGTTTTTTCGGGTGAACCAGCTGAGCTGCTGTCGCTGCATGCTGGGTCCCCTGCCAGTGCCAGCGAAGAGAGTTGGGAGATCTCCGCAGTTGTTTCTTCCAAAAACTCCAGTTCATTTGCGGACTTAAACATGTTTGCCCCCCTGACTGTGCTAGGTAACTCAAGCTTGAATTACAGTTCAGATGTTCTGGGAATCGGCTTTCCCTGTTCAAGCATCGTCTCTGTGAAAACAAAACATTTTCCCGCTTAAACCACTACTTGCGCAAGGCCACACTTGGTGACGCCCCTCGTGTGGCCCTAGAGGGCAAGCGGCGGCTTCCCTGGCCGCCCCGAGCATCCCTTCCTTCGAGCCGGGAAACCTCCACACACTCACAGAGGGGGAGGCGGCGGAGACGGCCCCGAAAGGCCTCCGAAGCGACGCGACCGTAACCGAGGCCCGTTCGGGTGCGGCGCTGCGCCGAGAGCCGCGCCTGGGCCCCGCGGGCGCTGCTTTCGCGGCTCCCGCGAGTCCTCCCTTACCCCGGAGGGCGGATGTTCCCCGGGCTTTGGGAACAGAGACGCGGCAGCCGCGGCAGCGCTTCGGGCGCCGCTGGCTGGCACCTCACACACGCCCTCGGCGGCCCCGGGCCTGCTGGGCCGCCGCGGGCTCCGCGCAGGCAGTTTGGTTCAAATGAGCTGCTCCCACCCGCCGGGGTCGGGGCAGGGGGGTCGCGACCCCCGGCTCTCGCTTCGCTCGGGTTCCTGAGGGAGGACGCGCCTCAGGGCTTCGCCCGCCCGCGCGGTCGCCTCCACGCAGGCGGCAGCTGGGCCGGGTGGAGCACGAGGCGGCTGGGCCCGCCGGCTCCGGCCGCGGAAAGGTAGGCCTCCCCCGTCTGCCGCGGTCGGCCGGCCCGCGACCCGGGTCTCCGTGGCAACCACGGGCGCGGCGGGGGGCGGAACGCGGCCAGAGGGCAGTTCCCGCGGGGTTTGGCGGCGCCCCCTTCTTTCCGGAGTGGCTCCTGCGCGCTCACCCGACACCTGTGCCTACCGCCCTCAGGTGGAAGGGCCCTGCATGATGGGACTGCTTGGAGATCCTCCACTTCCCCAGAGCCAGTCACAAGGGACGCTTCTTCTCCAGCTTGTCCCCTGTGGTCTCCTTGAAAGCAAGGCTTTTGTGTTGCTGACAGCAGCCAGTTTAGCGGGTTAGCGGGCACGCAGGAAATGTTAAATGGCTCAGTGTAGAACTGTTGAAGAAAAAAAAAAGGTAAAAAAACTGACGAGTCGACTGTATTTCCACGCTTTTTAGGACAGTAGATACCACAGATGTCACGTGAGATGGCCCCTTCTAGGGCTGACTGCGCTGCGCTTAGCCGTGGCGGACTCTGTGACCCATGGACTGGAGCCCCCCAGGCTCCTCTGTCCGTGGGATTTTCCAGGCTAGAATACTGCACCGGAGTGAGTTGCCATTTCCTTCTCCAGGGGGGTCTTCCCAACCCAGGGATGGAACCCCAACCCCGTCTTCTGTTTTCCTAAACTGCAAGCAGATTCTTCACCCGCCGAGCCACGGGTGAAGCCTCCCAGTGCAAGTTGTGTAAAGATCTTTGCCAGCCTCCTTCCCAGGAGTTGCCTGCAAAGAAAGATGTTGCTGAAATGGGCCAACAGACAAGCAAATTCACACCCCTGAAAGTATTGAATGGAACTGGGGATATGTATAAACTTCCCCCAAAGGGTTTTAATATGGCTACTTTAATTTTTGAGTGTCCTGGAGAGAAGTCTGCATCCTAACTCACCAAGGAAAAACCAGCTGTGCTCAGTCTTAAAGGTAGTGGAAAAATACTTTAATTTCTAGAATAAATTTATGTGCATCTTAAGCTTTTCATTGATTGCCTGTTAACCTGTCTCCAAAGTGCCTGTTCTAAAACTGGAGAAAAAGAAGAGATTGCTTTTTTCCTCTACTCTATACCATTTGTGTTGCTGCTTTGAAATTTCTCCAACAGACTTCGATAGGTCTAATAGTCTAATGACTTAAATGCCAGTCCTAATAGCTACAGCTTTTCTGTATGCTCTCAAATTTTTCTTAGATTCAATGAACAAATGCAAATATGAATATATAAAGATCATGTGATGAAAAGTAACATGTATGTACTTCACATTTCTTGCCTGGTTTAGAAAAGTCCTAGGTTTTAAAACAGAAATGGGCGTTGGATTGTGCAACTTGACAAATTACATTTCAAGTTTTAAGTGAAAAAAATAATGAAATCATTTTAAAAATAAGATTTTATTTTATTGAAAATAAAATAGATGCTAATATCTATTTAAAAGAAAGAAAAATCTGCTAGATGCTTGGTCTCCATTTTCTATATGAAGCAAAAACCAAAGCCTGCAAGTTGAATGAAGTTCTTCATTTTGGACTGAGATTGAAGTCACAGGAAAATCTTGCAAGTGCAAGCCCCAAATTCAGCAAGAAGTATGGTAAATATACTTGAGTAAATACCTTATTTGCTGCTGGTTTAGAATCTCAAATTTGGTTCATCTTCTTTATAGAAGTGGTCCAATCTGGAAAAGAAACATAATTTATGTAACTAAGATCGGTATGGTCACTCGAGATTCTAAATTGTGTTCCCTGGTTCTTTCTCTATGTGTTAAACAGAAAGGGCTAGACTTTGGCATTTGGTAAGTTTATTATCTGTGTAACCTTAGGCAAGTCCTTCTTTCCCTCAGCTTCAGTTTCTGGACCTATAAGGCAGACTGAATAATAATGCTACCTTTGGGGAGGTTTGTGAGTATTTAGTGGAATGATGTATGTCAAGATTGTCTGGAAAGTAGTAGCTCAATAGTTAGTTCCTCCTTTCCCCCTCTATTGTTAAGAAGGAGAGAATGGATATTGGGGAACTATTTGTAGCAATTTTCTACAAATCTGTTTGCCCTGACCCCCTCACCCACCAGTTCACTCACTCACTCCCGTTAATCTCAATGTGGAGTCTCCCCTACTTTATGTTCCCATAATATTTTGTGCATGCATATATGCATTCATTCATTCATTTATCAGATATATATTAAATTCTTACCACGTGCCTCATACTTTCCTCAGTCCTGAAGGTTAAAAAAAAAAATGTATAGAATGATCAGGGACCTTACCTTCAGGAAATTAATGGGTATGTATACTTGTATTTTGAGATACTTTTTTATTGTATGTATTTATGTGCATCTCTGTACTCCCCTCTTCTGCCATCCTTACTTGCGAAACCCAAACAATACACACACTCTAAAAATTTTTTTTTTCATCTTTTTTTCATTTATTTTTATTAGTTGGAGGCTAATTACTTTACAGTATTGTAGTGGTTTTTGTCATACATTGACATGAATCAGCCATGGATTTACATGTGTTTCCCATCCCGATCCCCCCTCCCACCTCCCTCTCTACCTGATCCCTCTGGGTCTTCCCAGTGCACCAGGCCCGAGCACTTGTCTCATGCATCCAACCTGGGCTGGTGATCTATTTCACCATAGATAATATACCTGTTTCGATTCTAAAAAGTTTTATTGTGTCTTTTAAGTTTTATTATATCTTTTTATTCCCAGAAAGAGCAAACTATCACTCTTTCACATGCACAGATTATAAATATGAAGGTGTCTTTAGGGGTCATGGTATATTTTATTATGCATCACACAGTACACAGTATGATCTGTGGAAAATGTGAGTAAAAAGCTATCTATAAACTTTAAAATACTATTGTCTTTCTTTTTTTTTTAAAGGTAAATTGTTGAAAAATCCAAGTGTATAATTCATTACCTGCCATTATTACATCAACATAAAAAAATAGGCATTTTAAACATTTTGACCAACAAAAATAAGAGGGCATGATTTATAAATACGTAAATACCCATGCATACTTTTACAATGATAGCTACTAGAAAAATGAGAACTTTAAAAATGCCAGTCTTGCCAAGATTCCCTTTCATTCCAATTGCCGCTTTGCTATATGTTGTTAATACCAAGAGTCTTAAGAGGCCTCTGAGGTTAATGTTGCATTCATGCCAGCCTCCTTTCCAAGCCTGTAACTAATGATGAAAGTGTGATGAATCTTCTGCCTTAGCTTTGATGCTTTTTCATTAATTCACTTCTAGTAGTAAACTGTGACAGGTCTTCCACTTCAATCCTATCAGCCATTTCCATCACCTTGTCTAAAAGGTCTTTGTTGTAACTGCACCCCAGGAAAAGGTGGTTGGCCCAGACCATGGAGAGGGACAGCCGCTGGTCCAGGCGGCCGCCGCCTTCCGGTGGATCGCGATAGTCGGGCAGGTGGCGCAGGATGAATTCCATGCGGGCCTTCCATTGCTTCTCGCTCTCAGAGAAGGAGCGGAACTGCTCAGCGAGTCAGTCGCTCGCCTCACACCTGAGATCAGCTCCTCCATGGCAGCGCCAGCCGCCTTGCCACCCACGATGGCGCCCTCCACCGCTAAGGATATTGTCTTTCAAAATATAGTTTGAGTAGCTCTTGTTTGGTTTTTTGTTTGTAATGATATATCAATGTGACAACTCACTGTTGGAAATAAGATTTAAGGAGAGTCTTTATCCCCAAAGTAAAGCTTAGGCCAGCAGTTGTGGCTTAGTGAATTCATGGTTACTATTTATTCTAATCCCGCCTCCTTACCTTTCACTCCTGGTTTATGGGCTCATTGTAGACACAAAGTGTTGGAGGGGAGGACTAGAGGGAAGCATGTCAAATCTCAGTGAGCACTCTACAAAAGTAACCAGAGAGAGAGGTATGTGGATTCAGCTGTTGTGAAAGCGAGTATGAAAAAATACAGTCTTTGTTTAAATTGCACTCTGTAATATGATCAGAACATTAAGTCAGGATGATGTAGAAAATTAAAGGTTAGTTACCTGGAGCTTTCTGCAAAAGGAACTTAAAGGAGTGATTTTCTTTCCCCGGGGGGTAGGGTATTTTTAAATATTTGTAAATTAACATTTCTTGTATTTGAATCAGAGCAGCTTCTGTATGTTAGTCAAGTAGGTATTCAGAAAACATTTGCTCAATGTCTGCATCTCCTTTGCTGCCCTGCAAATAGGTTCATCTGTACCATCTTTCTAGATTCCATATATATGCGTTACTATATGATAACATACCCATGGTTGAGTCATGTTGATGTATGGCAGAAATCAGCACAATATTGTAAAGCAATTATCCTTTAGTTAAAATAAATAAATTTAAAAAAACAAACACATTTGCTCACTTGCTTCAGTTTGATCTGGGCATAAAAAATTGTGCTCAGTTCCACTGCAGCTTGTTATAAAAATGTAAAAAGTGTATGAAACAAAGAATTTTAACTTATGTTCTTAAACATCACAGCACAATTTATCATTATGGCTATTGAGAAGTAGTACTACTAATTTTTTTTTTGTACAATAATTCTTTCCCTTACTCTTTTATATTTGACACAGCTATCTAGTGTTCCAGCCTGAACCTAACCTTTTCCCAACTCTGAACTTTAGAGCTGATAGATGCTGAAACAGCCCATTCCAGAGGAGGGATAGATAACCCAGGAAAGCAGGAAACTCACTCTGAGGTAAAGAGCATCAATCCTCTGATGCTGTGTGAGTGTCGATGTGAAGGAATACTTTGCATTATTCAAGTGTTTCCTTTCCTAGTCCTTATGGAAACTTGTCCCATGCAACTTGAAAAGGAAATGCAAAGATCCCTCTGGGAAAAAAATCAAAATATGATCGTGGGTTCTTTATTACGAGACAGTCAAAAGATTAACCGGAAGAGCCATAACCATTTGCAGAGGGATGGGGAAATCTTCCTTAATTTGGAAGCAGCAGAAAACTGAGATGGAGCAAAGAGTATTGAAGGGTAGGCAAGTGAAAAAGAACAAAAGTCCAATTGAGCAAAAGTGCCATTAGGAATAACTTTGAGATTTAGAAGCCAAAAATGACAACAGCAACTAAGGAGGAGTTTGTCCCCTAAGACGCAAGAGGAAAAGAGGATTTGGGAGACTTGTAACCCTAGCCCTTGATTGTTCTTGTGGCCCAAGAGAAACAAGGGTTACAACAGACAACCATTGTAATAAATTTCAGGCATACAGTAGTTTCTCAAAGTTAGTCATTCAAACACCACATTCATGAATTATTTTTACATATTCTTATACTACCATTTATATTACTTACCCAGTATTTTATTTTTACTCAGAATCATGGCTTTTCTTACCCAGTATTTTATTTTAACTCAGAATCATGGCTTTTCTTAAATAGAAAACTTGTACATGGAAAATCATAATCATTTGCCATAAATGAAAATAACCACAACAAAAGCAAAATAACACTATTAAATTCTAGTTAGAAGTGGTTGCACCAAAGCTCCACGCTTGAGATTGACTGTTCTTGGTTAAAAAGGAAAATGGGTGGGCTTCTAGGTGACTCAGTGGTAAAGAATCTTCCTGCCAGTGCAGGAGACAGGGATTCAATCTGTGATCCAGGAGGATCCCACATGCCACAGAGCAACTAAGCCTATGTGCCTTAGTAGAAAAAAAGAAGAAAGAGAAGAAAAAGGAAGATGGGCAATGTTAGCAGGGTGTTAACACCAGTATAAATGACACTTTTCTCCTTGACAGAGGGAATAAAAGAAAATTGGATAAAGCAACTTTCTCATTGTGTGTGTGTTTTTCAACACTAGATTGGCATATCCCTTCAAATCATTTCTCGTACTTTTGATGGTACTGGCCCCATACCTGGGGAAATACCATATTAAGAGATTTGAGTTCAAGAATTAGAGAAACAGTGCTGTCTCTGAAATAAGAGGAAGAAAATGCAAGTAATTTGAAATTGATCAAAAAAGAATTAGAAGGATCTAATGGCCCAGCATTCTTGCCTGGAGAATCCCAGGGACGGGGGAGCCTGGCGGGCTGCCGTCTGTGGGGTCGCGCAGAGTCGGACACGTCTAAAGTGACTTAGCAGCAGCAGCAGTGGCACAGTGGTAGTGGGACTTTGAAACCAGAGTCAGAAGACCTGATTTTAGTCTTAATGTGTGTGTGTGTTCAGTTGCTCAGTCGTGTCCAACTCTTTACAATCCTATGGACTGTAGCCCTCCAGGCTCCTCTGTCCATGGGATTTTCCAGGCAATAATTCTGGAGTGAGTTGCCGTTTAGTTGCGTAATCCTAGGCAAATCTCTTCATTCTTTCTATTTGTTCTTTGACATGTTCAAATCAGGCTTCCCTGGTGGCTAAGAGGTAAAGAATTCGCCTACAGGAGACACAGGTTCAGTCCCTGGGTTGGGAAGATCCCCTGGAGGAGGGCATGCCACCCGCTCTAGTGTTCTTGCCTGGAGAATCCCGTGGCCAGAGGAGCCTGGCGGGCTGCAGTCCTTGGGGTCACAAAGAGTTGGACATGACTGAAGCAACTTGGAATGCGTGCATGCTCAAGTCTGTGATTTATTTACTAAGAAAAAGTGAGTGGGGAAGGATTTATTGAGACTGAAGAGATTGGCAGTTTATAGGGGAAAGATATTTAAATATCTATTTTAATATTTACTTAATATCTGTTTAAAATATCCATTTAAAAGTTTATTTTGACAAAAAGTGCAGAAATGGGGAAGGATAAAAGAACGAAGATATACAACATATAGAAAACAAACATAAAAATGGTTGACATAAATTCTACCTAATCTGTATTTACATTAAATGTAAAGGGGTTAGTAAAATGGATTTAAAAGTCCAACTATAAGCTGGCCGCAAAAGACATGTTTAGATTCAAAGATTCAAATGGACTGAAAGTGAAAGGGTGGGAAACTAGCCTTGCAAAAGAGAACCAAGAGAGCCTCAGAGACTGGCTATACCATCATCAGACAAACTAGACTTTAAGATAACAGCTGTTTCTATAATATGTTTTTCTTAGAAAACATACTTGAATATATCAATACACTCTGGCATTTGCAAAATGTCAGTAAATTTGTGGCATGTCAAGAAATTCCATTGAATCAATGATTTCATTGGGAGCATTGGATATGTATTTTGGGTCACAGTACAGCATGTATGAAGTGGTATCAACTATTGCATATAAAATAAACTACAAGGATATATTATGCAACATGGAAAACATAGCTAACATTTTATGATAATTATAAATGGAATATACTTCCCTGATAGCTCAGTTGGTAAAGAACTCACCTGGAATGCAGGAGACCCTGGTTTGATTCCTGGGTCGGGAAGATCCATTGGAGAAGGGATAGGTCACTCCACACCAGTATTCCTGAGCTTTCGTTGTGGCTCAGCTGGTAAAGAATCTGCCTGCAATGAGAGAGACCTGGGTTCGATCCCTGGGTTGGGAAGATCCCCTGGAGGGAAAGGCTATCCACTCCAGTATTCTGGCCTGAAGAATTCCATTAACTGTATAGTCCATGGGGTTGCAAGTTGGACATGGCTGAGAGACTTCATTAAGTGCAATATAACCTTTTAAAATTGTGAATCACTACATTGTACGCATGTAACTTATATATCAACTATACTTCAATTTTTTTTAAAAGTATAAATAAGTTTAAAAAACAGAGCTCGTGCCTCAGTGCAACTCCATGGACTGTGGCCCACCAGGCTTCCCTGTCCATCACCAACTCCCAGAGCCTACTCAAACTCATGCCCATCGCGTCGGTGATGCCATCCAACCATCTCATCCTCTGTCACCCTCTTCTCCTCCTGCCTTCAGTCTTTTCCAGAATCCAGGTCTTTACCAGTGAGTCTGTTCTTCGCATCAGGTGGCTAAGTCTTGGAGTTTCAGCTTCAGCATCAGTCCTTCCAATGAATATTCAGGACTGATTTCCTTTAGGATGGACTGGCTGGATCTTCCTTGCAGTCCAAGGAATGCTCAAGAGTCTTCTCCAACACCACAGCTCAAAAGCATCAATTCTTTGGCACTCAGCTTTCTTTATCCATGGGTTCCTCTATCCATGGGATTTTCCAGGCAAGAATACTGGAGTGTGTTGCCGTTTTCTTCTCCAGGGGATCTTCCTGATGCAGAGATTGAATCCACGTCTCCTGCATTGCAGGTGGATTCTTTATCACTGAACCATGGAGGAATCCAGAGAGACTCAATGCTAGAATATTCTAGCAAATCAGACTGCATGAAAGAGGTAAAAGTTTAGTTTTCATGGAGATCTTTGCCCTAAAGCTCAGGATACATAATTTAATTGGTATGAAACTCCTTTGTGAAATGTCAGAGTCACTTTACATTGAAATTGTATATGTCACCTTAGCATTTAAATGCTTGAGCAAATATAAAAGAAAGATATTAAAAATGAATTTTGTTTTCATTTTAATTCTAAAGTTAAGGATTATGAAGAATCATATGAAATGGCTGGAAGGGATATTTTATGTTTTCATATAACTAAGTAAAAATTCCCATATTCCCACCCCCCAACAAAATAACCCACCCACAACAGACCTATCAAACGAGTAAACACTCATAACAACAAAAACCCTAAAACAATGACTCCTCACTAGGTTTGAGTGTACTATTTAAAACTAGATTTAGGGAGCCATCTGCTGGCAAATTGATGAGCTGTCTGATTTTTTTTTAAAGAATAGCGTTGCCAGATAATTCACAAAATGCTCAAATTCACAAAATGCTCAGTTAAATTTTAGAATTCCATGGACTATATAGTCCATGGGGTCGCAAAGAGTCAGACATGACTGAGTGACTTTTACTTTCTTTCACTTCAGTTAGATTTGAATTTCAGATAAATTATAAATAATTATTTTAGCATAAATATGTCAGGGCAGTACTTGCTTCATATTCCAACACTACTTTGTTTTAAGTTTATAATTATACTCTTTTAAGTGATTCAGAAAAGGTTGTCTTGAAATCCAGATGGTATGATTATTTAGGAATGTGTGTGTGTGTTAGTTGCTCAGTCATGTCTGACTGTTTGCAACCCCATGGACTTTAGCCTGATAAGCTCCTCTGTCCATGGAATTCTCCAGGCAAGAATACTGGAGTGGGTTGCCATTCCCTTCTCCAGGAGGTCTTCCCAACCCAGGGATCAAACCTGGATCTCCCGCATTGCAGGCAGATTCTTTACTGTCTGAGCCAATGTATTCATCGCTATATTTACATGCTCCAGCATGATGTGTTTGTCTTCCTCTGATGTATTTTTATCTGTCTCTGTTATTTTTCACTTCAGTTTTTCCTAGTCTGTGTATTTCTTTCCTGCTGCTGCAGTCTCATATTTAAAGAATCTAGGGGACTTCCCTGGTGGTATAGTGGTTAAGACTCCACACTCCCAATGCAGGAACATGGGTTTAATCCCTGGTTGGGGAACTAAAATGTGGCATGGTGTGGCTTAAAATTTTTTAAATTTTCAAGAAAAGGAATCTGGGTCAATTACAGCTGAAAAATGGAAAACCAAAAGAGAATTCATCTTATTATCTGTAATACCTCAGTTGCAGGTTCCACTTATCTTTTAAAAAGTATAAGGGTATACATGTATATTTTATTTTTAACCTTTAACATTTTGTGTTTAATTGGTAATTTATTCACATGGTTTTAATTTTTTTTAAAAATACAAGAGAATTTTCAGTAAAAAGTCTCTCTCACTCCTGTCTTTGACATAGAGACAACCAATATATCTTTTGTGATCCTTAGTCATCTTAAGAAAGGTCATTTATTTTAAAGTAAAAGAAGGCAATAGGGTTGTCTCTCAAGGGAAAAAAAGTATTGTAGGTGACAATAAAAGACATTTATTTCTTCATAAACTATAGTTTTTCATTGAATGGCTCAATTTTACTTTGCCTATGGGGCAAATATCTAGAAAATGTATTCTCTTAAATCTTGGTAGCATTTGAATAATTGCCTATAGTTGCAAAATTCAAATTATTAAAAATCCGTGTTATATCACAAGAGGGAGATATTGCTTCATGACAATAGTAGTTAAGGAGGGTGAGGGGAAAAAGTCTTTTGTCTGTTTTGGACACTTTTTTCCCTCACTATCTTGTCTACAGTCATTTGAGATAGTGGCATGCATTCAAACACCTATATTGAAATCCCTGTTTTGTCTCATTCTGTTTGTAGTTCTGGATTAAATTGACCTTTAGGAGTCTTAAAATCATCTGTAAATTCAGGCTTATGCTGTTGTTTTGAACACTACATTAAATGTTGAAATGGTGATGCCCTCCAGCCAAAGCCAGGAACACACCTGCAATTGGACAGGTTGGGTTCATCACTCACTGCAGTAAGGCAGAATGCATGCCATGGCTGGAGTCCTCTCAGCAGGAGGAAAGGACCTGTTATAGGATTTGGGCTGTGGTTGGACGGTTTGTGGGAAGATCTGATGAAACAGGGTTTCCTCTGGATTGAGTGCTGTTAGAACGCAGGGACAATTCATGACTGGATAACTTGAAATTTGCTTATAAGGGAGGGTGTATGCTGTGTGATTAGTCTCTCAATCATGTCCAGCTCTTGCCAACCCATGGACCGTGGCCAGCCCGCTAGGCTCCTTTGTCCATGAGGAGTCTCCAGGCAAGAATACTGGAGTGGGTTGCCATGCACTCCTCCAGGGGATCTTCCCAACCCAGGGATCAAATCCAGGTGTCCCACATTGCCAGTGGATTCTTAACCATCTGAGCTACCAGGGAAGCCCGGTAAGGGAGGGTAGAGTGAGGCCAAATTCTTACGGTAAAGAAGCAGTACTGAGTCCTGTGGGCTGGGAAAACAGCCATTTGGTATCTTGTGGGTTGTAGAGTGACTTTGTTTTTGTCCATGCTTAGACAAAATTAAGAAGTTGTCTTGTTTTGTCTCACTTGCTCATGGTCCCAGAGCGACCTTGACTGATTTGGGTGTTTTGTGAAGTGGTATATATCCAAAGGAGAATAACTTGACCTAGCAATGAGCTCCAGGCCAGCTTCAGAGCACACACAAGTCTAGCTAAAATTTTAAGGTCAACTGATAGATGTCAAGGGTTGATTTTTTTCTTTCTTAGAAATCATCTGGCACTTAGCTGATGCTCAATAAAACTTGATTAGATCTAGACTGTATTCAGATTCTTTGATGATATATTCTTCTCGCCTGTCACTGGACAATGAGCTTCAACAGGACAGAGGTAACGCTTCATTCAGCCTCTCTCTCTCTCATGAAAAGGTACTAATTCTCCTGATACAATGAGTGTCTCCACAGCCTTGCTCTTGGTACCTCTGTCCTCTCTCCCTCCCTCTGTGTTCGCCCTTTTCACTCTCTTAATCAGCTGTAGGAAACAAGTATATGTAAGGTTGATAAAGCAGTGATTTCTGTAGCACAACCATAGAATGCTGTTGTTTTAAAGAAGTCAGCCAAAATAGAAATTTCTCTTTGTTCTCCCAACCATTTAAGGGGGTCTATAGTAGTTCATTTAAATTTGTTACTATTTTTTAAAAGTATAGATAAAAGTATAGATAAATAAATAATCCTCACTATTTAAAATTCTCTTGCGCCCAGAGGCGTCTAGGAGCCTCTCATCTTTCTTCACCACAATTGCATACACTCACCTCGTGGTCTGTGGTCCCCTCACTTCTCACCTTTCTGCTCTGCACAGCGCCACACAATACACTTGAAGGACCTGCTGCTTTTCATAGACTCTGTTTGGTTTTCTCTGATTCTATTTCCTCCTTAAAGAGTTTGGGTGGGTGTGGGTGAATTTTCATTTCCTGTAATGGTGGGCAAGGTTTTTCAGATCAGTGTTCTCATAGGAAAAAAAATATTCCTGGAAAAATATGAAAACAGTAACTGGATGCTTCAAAATAGTCAAGAATCAAAAGGCTAAAGCTAATGCAGGAACCAATAAAGGTGATCAGAATACAGAATCTGCTTTTACTCTGAGAGCGTTTGTTGATCCTAGCAAATCTGAAACTTCATTGAGATGGCTTTGATTGGTGAGGAGGTCAGAAATGAAAGCACTAGGTCTACAGAAGAGGCAAAGTCTAGTAAGAGACCATTCCCACAGTAGGCTGAGAGCCCAAAGGGTTACACTCTTAGGGTCAGGCTGAACCAGAAGTAAATGAGACTTCTAGCACACCTCCTGTGTGAGTTGGGCAAGTCTCGGACCCACTGGTCTCATGTTGGCTGTGCCCCCAGGGAACTGGGAAAAATAAATCCACTAGAAGATTCCTCAAAATCTTCTTTTGAGGAAGGGACCCTTCATCTAGGCTTCAAATCATTCCTACAAATAATATAAGATGCATGTTTCCTTTACATTAACATTTATTATATTTTCACTGTCATTTTTCATTACATATTTCTGAAAACAAAACATCTAAAACAGTTCTTAAAAGACAGGCTTTAAATGGGAATAGTAAAACATTGTATGTGCAAGTTTTAAAATAGTTAACTCATAGGGATCCAAGTTTCATGCGATCAGAGTGGAAGAAATTCATGTTCATAGAACAGAGAGGACTCTAGGCAGGTGGCAGGGACCCGAGGAGCAGCCATGGCAGAACAGGAAGTTTTTGAATCGAGAGGTTTCACTTCTGGGAGCAGAAACCAACATTCGTGAAATTGAAAATTCTATAAATTGATCAAAGAAGTAGATGTTTGTGAAATTGAAAATTCTATAAATTGATCAAAGAAGTAGATGAGAAACTGAGCAATGCATACTTCATTACAAACTGTAGGTCGTCTTATGACCTGCCTCCTTGCATGAGTAGGCATCCTTTCCAAGTTAAGGAAAATAAAACACAAGAATGTTTCTAATTTGCCATTAGTCACTATCTTAATATTCTTATTTTAAAAGTTAGTAGCTAGGGACCTTCCCTGGTAGTCCAGAGGTTAAGAATCCGCCTTGCAATGCAGGGGTTGGGGGTTTGATCCCTGGTCGGGGGACTAAGATTCCGCATGCGTTGGGGCAACTAAACTCAGGCACCTCTGCACCTAGAGAGGCCCTCAGACTATGACTGAGACTTGCTGCAGCCTACTTAATTGATTAATTTTTTAAAAAAGTTCCCCTAAACATCTAATTTTTTTTTTAAGTTAGGTCCAGGCTCAATACTTGTCACTGTGAACTTGCTGAGAGAGATGAATTTCATAGAGAAAGAAAGTAGGTCAATGTTTGCCAGGGGCTGGGGTGGGGAGTGGATAAGGAGTAACTGTTAATGAATATGGGGTTTCATGATTAAAATCAATGGGATGGTAACGGGAATAGACACAGTTCCTGCCCTCATGGAGATTTATTTATGAAGGAGATAGACAAGTAAGACAATCATTGCAGTACAGTGTGTTAAATGAAACAGTGGGAGTGGTGAAGGAAGCAAAGTCAGTGGCATTTATTCAGGAAGTAACTTCTAATAATGAGTAATAGTTAGTCAGAGGCAGAAGGATGGGAGGCAGCAGGAAGTAAGTTATGGTGTTCCCAGCCAAATAAATATTCAAAGGCTCAGAGATGAAACATCTCATGGCATGTTAAGGAATCTGAGAAAAAATCAGATCAATGGGACCAGGGGAAGCGAGAGAGACCTGGGATGGGAGTCAGAACGACTACACAGAGACTCCTAGGTCATATCAGGGAGTTTCAGCTCTACCCCCTAAACAATGGAGAACCATCACAAGCTTTAAAGGAGGCAACTGACATGATCTGATTTGAGTTTTTGAGAGATGGAAAAAGGTATTACAGAAGGCAGGAGACATTCACTTCAGATAGGAGAAAAGGACAGACAGCTCTTTCATTGTTACTGAGAGGGAAGGAGAGGATATTTTGGATGCATTTAAGTTTCTGAGCTTCAGGCAATGTGTGCTGGAGCCAGCTTCTACTAGCTAACAGGAGCCAGTTGTTAAATTTTTGGGAGTTTTGAGATCTGGTTAACTTATGCTAATAGCTTGGATTCAGTCATAATGGGAACATTTATCCCATGGAAGTTGGCAACATTACAAATCAGAAATCCCCCGCATCCCACCCTGCAGATTATCAATTATTAGGCATCTACTATCACGCCCCTGGAGGGCAGGAAAGACAAAGAACTCCCATCTAAACATCACTGTGTTCTCTGTTGGATAAGAAGACAGATTTCATGCTAATGTCAGAGGTTTGAGGAAAGTGAATAGAAGTCGAATCCTGAAGCAGGGCAGACAGAGAGAGCCACCTAGGAAATATGAAATGACTACCAGGCTGTATCGAGGGACCAACTCAGGTTGGAGACCGTTAGTCTTCAGTGGAATCAATCCGTGCAGTTGTATTTCTCCTGCAAACTAAGCCACTTGGGGAACTCAGCAGAGATGGGGATAAGTGGTTTGATCCAGAGCCAGTCTTTTGCCTGGCAGTTGTGATGGAAGAACTAATGAAGAAAGGATGACAAAGCTGTTTACAGAAAGTAGCTGCAGAAATGGGCCATGGGGCCTAAATGGTGAAGGGAAAGGGAAAGTGTAAAGTCACTTAGTCATGTCCGACTCTGCAACCCCATGGATTGTAGCCCACCAGGTTCCTCTGTCGTTGGGATTCCCCAGGCAAGAATATTGGAGTGGATAGCCATACCCTTCTCCAGGGGATCTTCCCAACCCAGAAATCAAACCCTGCATCTCCTGCATTGCAGGTGGATTCTTTATCATCTGAGCCACCAGGGAGAGAGGTGGAAATAGAAGGTGATAGGTAAGAAGAAGGTGGAGGAGTTGTATTTTCCTGGTATCATATGCTTTGGGACCTCTTCCTGTAGCCTGGTCTCACCTTTGTAACTTGGTCCTCCCATTTGACAATGCCACTTTTAGAATGTGAATCCAGATCCAGGTCCCTCAATCTTATATGAAACTCTAGCTTCATCTAACCACCCAGTGTTATATTTGTGTCCTTATTTTGGGCTTCACATGTGGCACTAGTGGTAAACAATTTTCTTGCCAGTGCAGGAGACACCAGAGACACGAGTTTGATCCCTGGGTCAGAAAGATCCCCTGGAGGAGGGCATGGCAACCCACTCCATTATTCTTGCCCGGAAAATCCCATGGACAGAGGAGCCTGGTGGGCTATGATCCGTAGGGGTGCAAAGAGCTGAACTTGACTGAAGCAACTTAGCTCACACACACACACACACACACACACACATCCCTATTGTAGACATCATATTTTAAAGATTGCAGTGCCCAGTGTCACTGGAAGAGCCTAACAGCGTTATTAACCACACAAGATAAAGAAACTGAAGCAGGGATAGGTAGATTTTTACCATTTTAGGGGGGATGATCAGATATTTGGAAATCTTTGCTCATCATTTTGATGCACATCACCAATGAACAATGACTAGTATCCTGTCCTATATACAATCACTCTAGGTCAGCAATAACCATGAGGACATCATTTTGCAAATTATTAGAACATAAAAGTACTAAGTAACATGGGAGAACTTCAGAGAGTTAATGTGAAATTTCTAAATAACCTTCAGCTAAGCTTATTTTCTTACAATAATCTAACCACCAGCAGGAAAATCCTTTCTGGATTATTGTCTATGGGATATGACCAGAAGCTGACTTAGTGATGGGACTGTTAACTGGCAGAACCTCAAGAAAGAACAAACCGGCTCTCATAAGACAAGACTCAGGGCATATGAAATATAAATGTAATATCAAATGACAATGGGTTTTCCTAGCTGACACCTGTTTACATCTTCCCAAACCTACTAAAGAGTATAACTGTCTAGATTCAAACCAAACGGCCTTGACTGAGTGGTGAGGATTTACCACGTTTGCGTGTTTTGTCACTTAGATGTCACCAGGACTCAGACAGGTGCAGGGCAGGCCACTCTGTGTGGCGGAGAAGGGGTTGGGGGGAGCAGGCCCCTCCTGGGATGTCCCTCACTCTGGAAGACTGTGTTGGGCTCTGGGTCACATTCCTACATGTGACCCAGGAGGGCCCTACGGGTCAGGCACCTGCTCACCTCTGACCTCAGAAAAAGAAATTTTAAAGAAAAAAATAAAAAGAGTATAACTGTTAAAAATCTATGTACTTGGTGACTACATTTGCCATGTCGTCTTTCCCTAAGATTGAATACATTGAGTGGAGTGCCAGTGTTATTTCTCAATACGTATATGTTACAAGAATTTTCTGCCTGAATTAAAAACATCTTTTCAATGAGATAAGTGAATTCATGGTACTCTTGTGTTTGTGATTCATCATGATTAGTGCCAGATTCAATAAATAAAATTCATTTTCACCCACTACCTTGAGATTAGCTGGATGTCATGGCTTTGAAAAAGCTAGACTCCCTGGTGCTATAGATATAAATCTTGTCCAACGTAACTTGTGTTCTTTTTTATGAGATAAGTGAGGGTGAATGGCATGCAGTTTTCATACTGAGGAAGGCACTTTCTTCTTCAAAGTGATTACGTCATTGCATTTCCCACTGGAATAGCTGACCCCTCAAAAACATAGCAAACAAAACTATTGATTTTAGTCCCCTCTTACTAGATTTTTTTTCTTATCTTTTTTTCCCCCCACCTGACCTTTTTGTCTTTTTTAACTTTGAGGTATTTGGATACACAGTAAGAGGAAGAAAAATCTGGGAGAGCAGGAAGCATACAGATGATTTTCTGTCTCTTGTCACTCTCCACGTTGGCCAGCAAGGGGAGTTGTGGGAACAATTTCAGGGATTTGAGCTGAGACACTTGCTTCCCACAGTGAGGTCACCATGTCTCTTGCACTGGACTTTCTCGTGTAACTCAGCGAGAATTGTTTTCTACTTCCGTGTACCCGTATAGTTTTTCTTTCATCTAATAGTTTGCTGATGAAAAATTGTGAAATTGAAAGCAAAAAAAAATCTAACAGAATGGTGGAACACTGGAAATGAAGTGAGTTTCTAATGCCCAGGTGGCAAAAAAATCTAACTGTAGCCAGGAGCAGCCCAAGCCCCCTTAATGCGGATAAGGCAGCATTCAACTGGCTTCAATAAAAAGGGACTTAAATGGAAGGGAGGTGGCCTTGAGGAGAGTTGCCCAGGCTGCCAGGACTGAGAAGGCCATTGTTCTGAGTTCTCCTGGGGCTTATGGAGAATGAAGAAGCACCTGCTGCCTTCCAGAGCTGAATGTTTCAGGCCAGTCCTGAAAACACCCAGGGCTGGAACACTCCCCCGGGCCTCTGGCCCCCAGCCAGTCAGGTGCTAGAGATTCAAAGACATGGGGAGAAGGTGTGGAAAGCGCCGTCAGGAGGGATCAGGAGAAACAGTTTCCACTCTCTGAGCAACCCAGGAGAGCTCTCTCGCCTTTAAATCACATTCCATGATTCTTGTATGACAGTCTGAATCTGTGCTCAGCTGTGTTCAATTGTTTGTGACCCCATGAACTGTACGCCACCAGGCTTCTCTGTCGATGAAATTTTCCAAGCCAGAATACTGGAGTGGGTTGCCATTTCTTCCTCCAAGAATCTTCCCAACCCAGGGATTGAACCCGCGTCACTTGCATCTCCTGCATTAGCAGGCAGATTCTTTACCAACTGCACTACTAGTTCCAACCAAGCCTTTCTGTGGTCTTCAGTGGAATCCCTCTACTAATAACACTTTAATATCTGACCACTCTCACAGATAATGGTTCACTTCATTTGCTTATTTGGGGACCAGAAGCAATGATCATGTACCCTTCCTTAGTGCCTTGATTCTGCTTCCCCAAACCCCACCCTGACAGAAAACAACACTTTGCTGTTAGTGGCAAAACACACTAAAATTCATAATCACTAGTTTTCTCTGTGTGAAGGTCAAATTCTAAGTTAAATTATTTTAAGTATATATCTTGAATAAATTATGATCCCATACTTTGCTAATGAACAAACATTGCATAGTATGGAGGAAAAAATCTGGTCCTGAGAGGAGGAGATATAGATTTCAGTTTTGACTCTGCCATTTAATAGCTCTACAGTCTTGGACAAATCACATGATTTGATGGAATTTAAGTATTCTCACTACAAAAATGAGGAGGGTGGACAAACTCAGTGGACAAGATTCCAGACTTGAGAGTCAGGCTGAGCAGGATTTTAATCCTGGTTATTTCATGTATTAGCTAGATGTCTTTAAGCAAGTGACTATTAGCATTGTTTTAAGGCTTTAATGAGATAATGTACATGAAATCCTCAGCCTCCTTCTTAGAATGTAATAAGCACTCAACAAAGAATAGTCATGATAATAACCATGATAATGATCTTAAGTATTAAGGTTCTATTAGGGTGTTTTTAAAAAACTCTGAAAGGCAATGACTTGACTCAAATGGTATGACCAATTGCTCTGAATGCACCTGTTTATGTGATTCTGCGCTTCTTCAGAGAATTTGTTAAGAAATAGACTGAAAGTATAGAGAACTTTGTAAAGGGTTAGATTGTGTTATGCAGTATTGCAGTCACATATTCTGCAAACAACAAACAATGAGATTATAGGCATTGTGATAAATACAGTCTTGGGCCGATTTCATTTTTTTATGTCATAGTGTAACACCTACTAGAAAATCTGAAAAGGTTAAAATTTATTTTTAATAGTAGCGCAGTGAGGGAAATAAGAAAGGAATTGGTTCTTTTTAATTTTAAAACTGATAGTTTTCTTTCAGTTTACAAATTTTGAAAATGTTCGGTCTGTAATGTTCAGGTTTAATTTTAAATTATTCTCAGATAATAATAATTACTGGAAATGAGCTGTGTTTACCAGCTCCATAATGAGAATGGCAAATAGACAGAACTTACTGAATTAGTATCTACTGAATGTCCATTTTGTTTCAGGCACTGCTCTAGGTGTTAGGATATAGCAGTGAATAAAACAGACCAAAGTCCCACCCTCATGAAACTGACCTTCAGTTGAGGTTTGCCCTTTGTCCAGATGCCTGATCTAATGGAGGGCCCGACTGTCAGGCTCTGGTGACAAGAATCAGGAGACCATACCAGGGCTCACTCAGAAAGGATGCTGTGGCTCTCAGGCGATCTCCGTCAGGGACGAGTGTGGAAGAGTCCTGGACTGTGCTGTATTTGCCATCCTCACTGGAGAGCAGTGCTGCCCAGTCTGGTAGCCACTTGCCACATGTGATTACTGAGCTGTTGGACTGGCTAGTCCAAATTGAGATATACTATGAGTATAAAATACACACTAGCTTTCAAAGACCTAATAAGAAAACAAGAATAATAATTTCAAAATAATACTTTCGTACTGATGACATAGTAAAATAATATTGTAGATATATTAGGTTAAATGAAATGTTATTAAAATTAACTTCATGTTTAACTTTTTTAAAATGTGGCTACTAGAACATTTTAATATTATACATGTGTGAAAGTCTCTCAGTCGTGTCCGACTCTTTGCCACCCCCAGGGACTACACAGTCCATGGAAGTCTCCAGGCCAGAATACTGGAGTGGGTAGCCATTCCCTTCTCCGGGGGATCTTCCCAACCCAGGGATCAAACCCAGGTCTCCCCCATCGCAGGCGGATTCTTTACCAGCTGAGCCACCAGGGAAGCCCTTATTACTACACATGTGGCTCTCATTGTGTTTTTGCACGGCAGCGCTTGTGCAGTGTTACATCCTGACTCGTGTCCGTGAAACACCACAACCTTCTTAACCAGCATAGGCAGGAGGCCACACTATGAAAAAGCGAAAACGTGCTGGCTTCTTATTTACCTGTTTCTTCTTTTAAGTACTGCCTTATCCCTCAGTATTTGGCCTATAACTCCTCCTCTCAGATACTTTTTGTGAAGCTATTTCCAAGCAGTATTCCATACTTCAAAGCTGTCCTATCCTTTAAGAACTTCACTGCTCAGAGTCCCTTTTCTGTGAGATATTTAGCTTTCTAAGATGTTAATAGATTCTGATAGTTTAGGATATCATCTTTTAAAATGTGTCCATTAAATGCATGTACCCTATAATTTTTTAAAAATGGGCTACCCTGGTGGCTCAGTGGTAAAGAATCTGCCTGCCACTGCAGGAGATGTGGGTTTGATCCCTGGGTTGGGAAGATCCCCTGGAAAAGGAAACAACAACCCACTCCCATATTCTTGCCTGAGAAATCCCATGGACAAAAAAAAAAAAGAAATCCCATGGACAGAGGAGCCTGGCGGGCTACAGTCCATGAGGTCAAATAAGAGTTCGGCATGACTTAGCGGTTGAAGAACAACAATAATCCTTTAATAAAATACCTTAGCTGAGAAAAATCAATCTCAAGTAGTGGTGATTTTGTGCTAAGTAATAAAGCTGGAGCACTTTTTCTTCCTGGCACAGAAACATAGAGACTATAACCCCACCTTGTTCACAACTGTCCATTGTGATCAAGACCGGCCAGGTCATCCCTACACATCCTCCCTCCCTAGTATATGGACGGCATTTCACAGTTCACTAAGTGTTTGCATAGGTTTCTTATTTTCACCTCCAACTATTCCATGAAATAAATAAGGGTGGACTTCTCAGTTGATTTAAATGGAAGATTTTAAAACATGAGGCCAGGGGGCAATAGGTCTTCTGGCAATTGGGGTCTATGGAGAAAGCGTGAAGGAGGAGTCCCAGCTGATCCAGGGGGATGTGGAGAATAGCAGAAAAGGAATGTGAGTAGAACTATCCTCAAGGTCTTAGCTATGGGTTGCAGAGGATTTAGGGTTTGCATAATGGGGCACTGGGACTGGATTAGAACATTGTAGTGAGGGTTACACTGTATCTCAGAAGGTAACTTATTTTTCAAATAATATTAGAAACATGTTTGGATATAGAGGAAAGGGAAAGAGATAGAATGAGAAAAAATATAGGAGATTTGCCAAATTAAAGAAGGGGATGATGGAAAGCATATTAGCTTATTGAAATGAGCAAATATAGAGGATAAAGAGAGAGAACCAGAATCTAAATCAAATCAATCAATATTGTGTAAGATGAGAACATTAGATATGATAAGCTAAATATAACCTTTAAAAAGCAGAAACTGTCAAATGTGGAGGAAAATCAAAGTTCAGTCATGTAGTAGCTACAAGGAATATGCTTAACAAGGTATCAAAAAAGCATATGCATCCAGACAAGATGATAATTCAAAAATATACTTGCACCCCTATGTTCATAGCAGCACTATTCACAATAACAAGATATAGAAACAACCTAAACGAATGGATAAAGATGTGTTATGTATATATACAATGGACTACTAGTCAGCCATAGAAAGGACAAAATAATGCCATTTGCAGCAACATGGTTGCAAATAGAGATGATCATACTAAGTGATATAAGTCAGAAAGAGAAAGACAAATGCCATATGGTATCACTTATATGTGGAATCTAAAATATGACACAAATGGATCTATCTATGAAACAGAAACAGAATCACAAACTCAGAGAACAGACTGGTGGCTGCCAAGGAGGAAGGGGCTAGGGGAGGGGTGGCGTGGGAGGCTGGGGTTAGCAGATGTAAGCTTTTATATACAGAATGGATAGAAAATAAGATCTTACTACATAGCACAGAGAACTGCATTCAATATCCAATGATAAATCATAGTGTGAGATATTTTTTTAAATGTACTTCTGTGTATAACAGAATCACTTTGTTGTATAGGAGTAATCAACACAGCACTGTAAATCAACCATGTTTCCATTACAAAAAAGAAATCATATTCCAAGAAAAAGGCTGGGAATGTTTATGTCAAACAGATGAAATTAAGATTGAAAGCACCAAACAAGATGAAGAACACTGTGGAAGCACATAAAACAAGGTAAATAAATTTATAAGTTTTAAAGTCTGTGATGACCTAGAGGGGTGGGATAGAGGGAAGGGAGGGAGGCTCAAGAGGGAGGTGATATTTGTCTAATTACAGCTGATTTGCATTGTTGTATGGCAGAAACCAACACAAAATTATAAAGCAATTTTGTTCCCATTTAAAAATAAATAAAATGAAAAACAAAAAAATTATAGAATGAAAGATAACAAAAGTTTATTATAATAATCACTATTATTATAATAATCATTATTAGAAAATGAACATTAAAGGAACTAGGAATCTATTTTAAGAAATTAGCAATGAGAAAAAGGAAAACAAAATAACCAGAAAATAAGGAAGAGTTATTAAGGCTAACAACAGCCAAAACCAATTAAACAAAAGACAAAAATGATAGAGAAGACAAATAAATCTGCAATCTGGCGCTTTGAAGGACGTGCCTGGTGGTCTAGTGGTTATGACTCCACACTTCCACAGCAGGGGCATGGGTTTGATCCCTGGTTTGGGAATAAGATCCTGCATGCCACGCAGCATGGCCAAAAAATAAATAAATAGAAATTTTTTTAAAAATCTGGTGCTTTGAAAAAATGAATGAACTAGATGTTTTCTCTTCCCCCCTTTCCCTCCTCCTACATTGCAAGGAGCAGAAATTCACAAAATGAGAAATGAGAAAGAAGTCCTATTCCCAGATACAGGAGAGGTTAGAGGACTATTTACAGAGATTACTTCATGCAATTTTATGGCAGCAGTCTGAAATTTGAGACAAAATTAATGATTTCCTGGTGAAAACCAATAGAGTAAAATTAGCCGCTAGGAAAGTAGAAAATGTGAATAGACCAATTACTACAGAGGAGATTGAAAAGATGACTCAAAGTCTTCTATCCAAAAAGGCCACTGAAATGATATGGCTTCCCTGCTCAGGTTATCTAACTTTAAAAGAGGAGGTAATTACCAAGCTGTTTATCATTCCAGATGAAATTCTTTTCAATCATAGTATAAAACAGCAAACTTTAATATCAAAACCTGAAAAATACATTCAATAGTATAGTAAAGTACAGGCCAATCTCATTTTTCAAAATGAAATATTAGCAAACAAATCTAATCATGTAGTGAAACAATAATATACTATGGACAAACAGGATTTATTTGAGAATATAAAAGTGCAAATTAGCAAATAATCTATTAGCAAATAATTAGCAAAGTAGCAAATAATCTACTACATAATCTATTACATCAATAAAGTAAAGGAGAAAAATATAAACATATCAATAAACACTAAAAACAAATTCAATAGCATTCAGCAACCATTCCTGAAAAAAAATCTTAGAAAAATAAATAAAAGGAAACTATTTACATATCGGAGAAGGCAATGGCACCCCACTCCAGTACTCTTGCCTGGAAAATCCCATGGATGGAGGAGCCTGGCAGGCTGCAGTCCATGGGGTCGCCAAGAATCAGACACGACTGAGCGACTTCTCTTTCACTTTTCACTTTCATGCATTGGAGAAGGAAATGGCAGCCCACTCCAGTGTTCTTGCCTGGAGCATCCCAGGGACGGGGGAGCCTGGTGGGCTGCCGTCTATGGGGTCGCACAGAGTCAGACACGACTGAAGAGACTTAGCAGCAGCAGCAGCAGCATCTCAGAGAAAATGCAAAAGGAGCTCCACTATACACTAATATTAAATACATCCTTGGAAGATTAAAAGCTTAAAATTAAGATTAAAGATTAAAAAAGTAAAAATATAACTCAGTGAAGATTTCACACAAAGAAATCTAGGTTATTATTTATGTTCAACCTAAAGTGAAAGTGAAGTCGCTCAGTCGTGTCCGACTCTTCGCGACCCCATGGGCTGCAGCCTGCCAGGCTCCTCCGTCCGTGGGGTTTTCCAGGCAAGAGTCCTGGCGGGGGGCGCCACTGCCTTCTCCAGGAGTTCTTCCCGACTCAGGGATTGAACCCGGGTCTCCGCGTTGCAGGCGGACGCATTACCCTCTAAGCCACCAGGAACGACCTAAAGGGTGAAGGAACATCTCTTTCTAACCGTGGCTGGGAAGTTCTGAAGCTCTAAAAGAAAAGATAGATACACTTGACTATATAAAAATGGCTGTTTTCCTATGACAGAAGACAAAGCGATAAACAAGCAGTGGAGTTGGTAACATAGTTTCACCCTTTGTTTTGTCCTAGATACATTATTTACAAGTTCAGAAAAAAAAAAAATAGGAAAAACTATTTTCTCTGCGGAAAACAAATCTGATAAGAACTAGAGAATCTCTGAGGAAACAGAAAGCACAGACAACATCAGGGTCTGCTTAAACCGCACTCACTCCCACTATTCCACGTGTCCTAAACTAAAAATAGGCCAAACCCTTGAATCGATATTGCTCCAAAGAAGATATGAAAATGACCAACAGCAGGGGCTTCCCTGGCAGTCCAATAGTTAAGACTCCCTGCTTCCAATGCAGGGGTGCAGGTTCGATCTCCGGTTAGGGATCTAAGATCCCACATGCCATGCGGTGCGGCAAAAAAGAAAGAAGGTGGCCAACAGCGTATGAAAAAAATATTCAGCATCATTAATTATCAGGAAAATGAAAATTAAAACTGCATGAAATATCACCTCACACCCATGATGGTGGTTATATAGAAATTAAAACAGAATATAACATGTTTTGGTAAGGATATGGAGAATCTGGAATGCTTGTGAACTATTGGTTCACAATTGAAAGAAACTATTCTTTCACATATTGAAAGAATATGGTATAGCTGCTGTGGAAAACAGGCTTCTCAAAAATTTTAAATAGCATTATCATATGATCCAGCAATTCCATTTCTGAATATATACCAGAACGAATGGGTTTCCCTTGTGGCTCAGCTGGTAAAGAATCCGCCTGCAATGCAGGAGACCTGGGTTCCATCCCTGGGTTGGGAAGACCCCCTGGAGAAGGGAAAGGCTACCCACTCCAGTATTCTGGCCCAGAGAATTCCATGCGCTGTATAGTCTGGGGTTGCAAACAGTCAGACATGACTGAGTGACTTTCACTTCACTTCACTTCAGTTCACCAAAAGAATTGAAAGAAGGATCTCGAAGAGATCTTAGTACACCCATGTTCATAGCAGGATCATTCACAGCAACTAGGAGGTGGAAGCTACCCAAGAATCCTGCAACAAATGAACAAAATGTGGTACATACATAAGAGAGAATATTATTCAGCCTTAAAAAGGAAGGAAATTCTGGCACATGCTACATCATGGATGAGCCTTGAAGCCATTATGCTCAATTAAATATGTGTGTTCGACCTCAGTCACTCAGTTATTTCTGACTCTTCATGACCCAGCGGACTCTAGCGTGCCAGGCTCCTCTGTTAATGGGATTTTTCAGGCAAGAGTACTGGAGTGGGTTGCCATTTCCTCCTCCAGGGGATCTTCCTAACCCAAGAATCAAACCCCGTCTCCTGCATTTCCTGAATTGGCAGGTGGATTCTTTACCACTGATCCATGTGGGAATCCTTTTATGCTAAATAAACAATCACAAAAAGACAAATATTTATATAAGGTATCTACTGCAGTTACATTCATAGAAACAGAAAGTAGAATTGGTGGTTTCCAGGAACTAGGAAAAAGGGGAAATGAAGAGTGTCTAATGGTAATGAAGATGCAATGTGGCAAGATGAAAAAATTTTTGAAACTGGTCACACAACAGTGTGAATATACTGAACATTACTGACCTATATCCTGTATTTTTTAATGGTTAAGATGGTAAATTTTATGTTATGTGTGTTTTGCCACAATTATAAAAAAAAAATCCCTGCCTAACATATTTTCTATACATAGTTTTAACTACTTAATAAGCTAATACAAATGACTTCCAGACTTGTAACTTCTAGTGCAAAATTTTCCCCTGAAGTGATGATTTGGGCTTCTGTTCCTGGATTATATCTCACTGGTTTTTTAAACTCACTGTGTCTGAAACTATTTACCCACAAACCTGGTTCTCTTCCTATTTTTAATTCGATGCCTATGAATGGGTGAATAAGTGAATAAATAAATGAATGAAGGCACTTGGATTTTTTTTCATAGAAACACAATGCTTTGTCTGATATCAACGTCATTTGAGTTGTTTGAGTCCTGTTATATTCTGTGTAATATATAACAATTGTGTAATATATAACAATTAACATATAATTCACCTACCAAACAATTCACCCATTTAAAGTATACAATTCATGACTTTTACTATATTCACACAGTTATGCAATGTTAACCATAATAAATTTTAGAATACTTTCATCACATCCTTCCAAAAAGCCCTTCACTTTTTAGCTATCACACCACAATCTTCCCAACTGCTCCAGTTCTAAGCAACCGCTAATCTACTTCCTATCTTTGTAGATTTGCCTATCTTGGATATTTTAAGTAAATGGAATCACATAGTATGTGCTATTTTGTAACTTTTTCTTTCACTGAGCGTAATGTTTTCAGATTTACCCATGCTGTAGCATGCGTCAGGAGTTTGTTACTTTTTTTCTGAACAAATAATTTTGCATTCTATGCATAAATTACATGTCATTTATCCCTTCATTAGTCAATGGACATTTGGGTTGTTTCTCCTTTTAGGCTATTATGTATGCATAATGCTTCTATAAATATTCATGTATAAGTTTTTGTGTGGACATATGTTTTCATTTCTCTGATGCATATTTCTAAAAGTAAGTGAATTAATAGGTCAAATGGCAACTATGTATTTAACTTTTTTAGGAACTGCCAGACTAGTTTTCATAGTGGCTGCACAATCATGTATTCCCACCCGCAAAGGATGTGGGCTCTGATTTCTTTACATCCTCATCAACACTGGTTATTTTCCATTTTTCAGGTTTTGGGTTTTTTTTTGGCCACACCACACGGCATGTAGGATCTTAATTCTTCAACCAGGGATCTAACCCAGGCCCCTTGCAATGGAAGTGCAGAGTCTGAACCACTGGACCACCAGTGAAGTCTCTTGTTTTATTTTGCTTTGTTATTATTCTAGACCATCCTAGTAGGTATGAGGTAGTATCTTATTGTAGTTTTGATTTGCATTTCACTGGTGACTGATGGTCACCAATTAAGCATATTTTCTTGTGCTTATTGGCCACTTGTATATTCTTTTCAAAGAAATGTCTATTTGGAGATCCTTTGCCCATTTTTAAAAAAATGTATTTATTTATTCATTTGGCTGCCGTAGGTTTTAGTTGCAGCATATGGGGTCTAGTTCCCTGACTAGGGGTTGAACCCAGGCCCTCTACACTGGGAACACAGGGTCTCAGCCACTGGACCACCAGAGAAGTCCCTGCTTTGTGCGTTTTCAAACTGGGTTTTTGTTGTTGTTGTTGTTGTTATAGAGTTCTTTATGAATTCTAAACACAAGTCCCTTATCAGTTATAAGATTTGAAAATATTTTCTTCTATCCTGTGGGTTATCTTTTCACTGTCTTGATAGTATCTTTTGTATCACTAGCATTTATTTTTGATGATGTATATTTAAACTGTTAATGAAGTCCAATTTATCTATTTTTGTCTTTTGTTGCTTGTGCTTTTGGTGTTATATTTAAGAAATTTACCCAATCTAACGTCACACGTTTACTCCTGTGTTTTCTTCTAGGAGTATTATGATTCGGGCTCTTACATTTAGGTCTTTTATCCATTTTGCATTTTTACATATAGTTTGATATAGGATTTAATTTTTTTTTTTTTTGCATTGGATACCTAATTGTCCCAGAGTTATTTGTTAAAAAACAAGACTGCCCTTTCCTGTTGAGTGGTCTTAATACCTTTGTCAAAAACCAATTGACCATAAATCATATGAGTTTACTTCTGGACTTTCAATTCTATTTCATTGATCTACATATTTATCTTATGCCAGTACCACACTATCTTAAATATTGTTGCTTTGTAATAAGTTTTGAAATAAAAAAAGGTGAGTCTTCTGATCACGTTCATCTCTTTTCAGATGATTTTAGCTATCCTTGGTCCCCTGAGTTTACATGTGACTTTTTAGGATATTCTTATCAATATCCACAAAGAAACAACATAGGATTTTTATAAGGACTGTGTTGAATCTGTAAATCAATTTGGAGAGCATTACCATTTAAGAATATTAAGGCTTCCAATTATGAATGTGGATTTCTTTCCTTCTTAATCTTCTTTAATTTTTTCTTTCAATACTGTTTTGTAATTTTCACACTGTACATTTTTGCTTCTTTTGTTTAAATATTCCTACATGTCTTATTCTTTTTGATGCTGTTATAAATGGAATAATTTCTCTATTTCATTGTAGTTTGTATATTGCCAAGTATATAAAAATGACTAATTTTTTATATTGATCTTGTACTTTGCAACCTTGCTGTAGTTATTCATCACGTTACGTTTTGCTTCCTTATGTTTGAACCAGGAAATTATAAACCAAAAGGGTTTATAATTGTTCCAAATGTTACCATTTGGAATTACTGAAGTAGAGGGCATAGAGGAATCAATTTCCAATTAATACAACATTTTATTAACGAATGTGGCTTTCACACCAAGTTTTTTTCTGCCACAGTGTTCAGGGAAATTTATTGTTTTTTCAATAAATTAATTGAAAGCAAGGGAATATAAAGACAGTACTAAAAAGCAAACTGTAATTTATAAAATTTATTTTGCCACGATTTCAAATTAAATTAACAGTTTTGCACTTAACTAACAAGTTTACTTATCTAACAAACAGTTTTTTAATGGTTTGGTTTGTCAGTAACCTTGTAAAAATCTGGTAACTCATTTGCTTATGATTCTGGACAGCTATAGATAGAATTCAGATTGTCCCAGTCTAAATGTCAAGGTTTATATCAAGCATAGTGTTTTATAGTTTCTTTAACTTTTTAAATTAATCAAGATGTTAGTTTCAAAGAACAAGGCCCCAGTTTACATCAGTACATTAAAAATAAATGATTTATTTCAGTGGAGGATAATTATTGTGAAAGCTTTTGTTGATATGAGCACACTTTCTGTATTTATACTTTGCTTCAGAATAAAGCAGCTTTTGTCTCCCTAAGCTGTTGTGTTCCTGAAAGCTTTTAAAATCATTTACACATTTTTTTGCAGCATTGTAACACACTCATATATAAATGTCACTTTATTAGTAGTACTAACTAGACTGATCATTTATTAAAGTTGTTATACATTATAGTTTCATATTACTATTTCTTTAAACCAGCATATTGTAGCACCTCTTTTAAAATCAGGAATATGAATGAAATCATGTTTCTTCACTTATTAAAGGATAGTTTTAAACTTATTTTGACAAAAGAATCACTGTCTATGTTTAGGATTTAAAAGCTCTTCTTGTTAGTATTTTCATTGTTTGAGGATAGTGGCTTAACTAATGTTGTTAATACTATTACATCTGGCATTAAAAACAGTTGTCTTTACCTGTTCCCTATTATCAATAATAACTGTTTTTAATAACAGTTGTCACTCTGTTTCATTTCTGCTAATAAGATAGATTAAAAATTAATATTAAAGATGACTCCAAGATTGTAATCTTCAGGTCTTTTACCTTGGCCCAATCTTAATCCCCCAAAGTTAGTCTTTTCTAGAATACTGTCTGTTGACCTTTAATTGTAGGTTCATCAAAAAAATATTTGGCTGGGGTACAAATGGCTCTTTTCCACAATTAAAGAGCTGAAAGCAAAATATTGGTGGTGTCAGATCTGTAAGGTAACTGCCCTACATTTCCTAAGTTTTCAAGGACATTTTGCAGTAAATTACCTGAATCATCGTCTTTGTGTGGCATGTCTCTTAGAAAGAGATATATTCTGAAGGTGCTTTCTAATGCTTAGAAACACCAATGCATACTTGAAACCCACAGCAGTGGATAATTGGGAGACAGAGTACATAGGGATAATTTTTCACTGGGTAACTAGGACTGAGATTTGCAATTAAAATGGTCGGAAAAGAAAGACTATCCCCAAGCAGCCTAAGTGTCCACCACTGGATGAATGAATAAAGAAGATGAAATATATATATGTGTAATGGAATATCATTCAACCTTAAAAAAAAGAATGAAATCTTGCCATTTGCAACAGGTCAGAGAAAAACAAATCCCGCATGGTATGACTTACATGTGGAATGGGAAAAATAAAAAAAGCTAACATGATAAAACAGAAACAGACTCATAGATACAGAAAACAAACTGGTGACTGTCAGAGAGGGGGGGGAGTTGGGGGATGAGTGACATAGGTGAAGGGGATTAAGATGTACAAGCTTCCAATTACAAAATAAGTCCTGGGGCTGTGATGAACAGCATTGGAAATATAGTCAATAATATTATAATAACTTTATATGATGACAGATGGTAACTAGACTTGTGGTGGTGATCATTTTATAGTACAAAAATATCAAATCAACATGTTGTACACCTGAAACATATAATTATACTTATATGTCAATTATACTTAGGTAAAAATGAAAGTAAAGAGAAGGGGCATCTCCAGCCTGAAAACTTTTTCATCAGAATGACTGGGCCTTTAACTCAGTTGGGTTTTTATTTGCTTTCAAACAATTGAGGGTTGTTAGCTAACAATCCATTGATAGGATTCAAGGCGGTCTTAGATGAAAAAATTAAATTTTGTTGTCACTAACCCCTAAGTAAAAGTTGGCATTTCCTTCAATAGTGAATGTAGACAACATATGACGCTAGTATTAGCAGTAGCTGTGACTTTAAGAAACCACAGATATTTTCATATCATATTCCAGTTATTACAGATATCATGGAAGTATTATGTAAGCTACTTCAAATTTATGGTAGTTATGAGAGCCCAGACTGTTTTCTTTTCCAGTGTGGTTTATTACAGGGTATTGAATATAGTTCCCTGTGCTGTAGAGGACATTGTTGTTTATCTACTTTGTATATAATAATTTGCTAATCCCAAACTCCTGATTTATCTCTCCTCCCCCTTCCCCACTACCCTTTTTGCTAACCATAAGTTTGTTTTTTGTGCCTGTGAATCTGTTTCTGTTTTGTAAATATGCTCATTTGTATATTTTAGATTATAAGTGATATCATATGATATTTGTTCTTTTCTTTCTAACTTATTTCACTTAGTATGATCATCTCTAGGGTCATCCATGTTGCAGCAAGTGGCATTATTCCATTCTTTTTTTGGCTCTATAATATTACATTGTGATATATACCATATCTTCTTTATCCATTCATCTATTGAAGGAAGTTTAGGTTGCTGCCGTACCTTGGCTATTGTAAATAGTGCTGCTGTGAACACTGGGGTGCATTTATTATTTCAAATTAGAATTTTCTCTGGATATATATCCAGGAATGGGATTGCTGGATCATATTGGGGAAGGAAATGGCAACCCACTCCAGTGTTCTTGCCTGAAAAATCCCATAGACAGAGGAGTCTGGTGAGCTACAGTCCTCACCAGATTGCAAAGAGTCGAACATGGCTCAGTGGCTAAATCACTACCACCATGGCAACTCTAGGTTTAGTTTTGTGATTGCACTGGGTCTTTGTTGCTGCAAGCAGGCTTTCTCTAATTGTGATCAGAAGGATCTACTGTTGATTGCAGCGGGCGGGCTTGTCGTTGCAGGGGCTTCTCTTGGTATGGAGCGTGGTTTCCAGGTTCAAGCGCTTCAGTAGTTGCGTCACACACGCTGAGTAGTTGTGGAGTGTGCTGTGTAGCTCTAGGGCACGCAGGCTCGGTAGTCATGGCTCATGGGCTCACTAGTTATGGCTCACGGGCTCGGTAGTTATGGCTCACGGGCTCCCTAGTTATGGCACACGGGCTCACTAGTCATGGCTTACGGGCTCAGTAGTTTTGGCTCACGGGCTCACTAGTTATGGCTCATGGGCTCACTAGTTTTGGCTCACGGGCTCACTAGTTATGACTCACAGGCTCACTAGTTATGGCACATGGGCTCACTAGTTATGGCTCACAGGCTCACTAGTTATGGCACACAGGCTCACTAGTTATGGCTCACAGGCT